>JAXGFM010000016.1:1200000-1602500 GCA_039880935.1 Streptanthus diversifolius | reverse complement strand
ACCCTAAACCCTAAACCCTAAACCCTAAACCCTAAACCCTAAACCCTAAACCCTAAACCCTAAACCCTAAACCCTAAACCCTAAACCCTAAACCCTAAACCCTAAACCCTAAACCCTAAACCCTAAACCCTAAACCCTAAACCCTAAACCCTAAACCCTAAACCCTAAACCCTAAACCCTAAACCCTAAACCCTAAACCCTAAACCCTAAACCCTAAACCCTAAACCCTAAACCCTAAACCCTAAACCCTAAACCCTAAACCCTAAACCCTAAACCCTAAACCCTAAACCCTAAACCCTAAACCCTAAACCCTAAACCCTAAACCCTAAACCCTAAACCCTAAACCCTAAACCCTAAACCCTAAACCCTAAACCCTAAACCCTAAACCCTAAACCCTAAACCCTAAACCCTAAACCCTAAACCCTAAACCCTAAACCCTAAACCCTAAACCCTAAACCCTAAACCCTAAACCCTAAACCCTAAACCCTAAACCCTAAACCCTAAACCCTAAACCCTAAACCCTAAACCCTAAACCCTAAACCCTAAACCCTAAACCCTAAACCCTAAACCCTAAACCCTAAACCCTAAACCCTAAACCCTAAACCCTAAACCCTAAACCCTAAACCCTAAACCCTAAACCCTAAACCCTAAACCCTAAACCCTAAACCCTAAACCCTAAACCCTAAACCCTAAACCCTAAACCCTAAACCCTAAACCCTAAACCCTAAACCCTAAACCCTAAACCCTAAACCCTAAACCCTAAACCCTAAACCCTAAACCCTAAACCCTAAACCCTAAACCCTAAACCCTAAACCCTAAACCCTAAACCCTAAACCCTAAACCCTAAACCCTAAACCCTAAACCCTAAACCCTAAACCCTAAACCCTAAACCCTAAACCCTAAACCCTAATAGTTAATAAATAACTTTAATAAATTCAAATTGTGATATGGTGTTTTCACTATAAACTAAAAAATTAATTTTAAATTTTTGTAAGGAAGTCGCTAAATATATACGATATCGCTTCAGAACTTATAAATACAATAATACATAATAAGAAATCTCACTTTGAATTTTAAATATATAATTTTAATTTAATTCAAAATTTTTAAAATATTAGTATCTGCATAAGGTGAGGGTCACAATCACCTAGTTTTGATCAAATATATGAAAATATATATTTAAAAAAAAATTAGAAAATATTCAAAAACGTTGGACTTGATAAGACACAGTGTTTGATTTAAAAAGAGGAATGAGTCCATTAAGTGTTACCTGGACCATCAGGTAAATGACAACAAACTAGCTAGCATCAATCCATATTCGCAGTGCTCAAAACACTATAAATGAATGTAGACTAGATTTGCAGGTGGTCCTGTATAAGTAATCTATGTCTTCTGTTAATAAGTATTGGACAACATGGAAGTTAGCGTTCACATGAGACAGGAAGACGAGATTGAGAGACAGAAACACGTATGGTGCTCATTTATTCGTCAATATCCCAACGGATGATGTGGGGGTGATTTTTTAGTTGAAGTAGGGCAAAAACAACAAAAACGTGAGCGCTCTCCTTTTCACTTCTCTAGAAAACAACAGAATATAGTAACGTAACAGCCTTTGCGTCCTTTTGATTACGACATAATTCAACCAGAAAATGGATTTTTCTATTTGTATGCTGATTAGCGTATGTGCGCATATGACCATGCTTGCAGATCAACCATACAAGAAGCTGGTACGTACCCATCATCTAAAATTTCGTGCTTTTGGGGTCTAACCAACTTCATGTTGTGCACCCATACATCCATTTGTCTTGGATTCTCAATTTTTCTTCAACATTATGGGAGATGATTACCATTACCTACGAACACGTATGGTGGCTATCATATACTTCTGATCTCCATCTGGAAGAAACACATATGGTGACTATTATATACTCTTCTGATCTCAATTTTAATCTATAACTTAATGCGTACTTTTCTGAGCATCTTGATCCGTTGTTGTATTTATTTTGATTGTGATATTTGAGAAGGAACAAAAACAACATGTTGAACAAGTTTAGGGAAGAAGGGCAGAATTAAAAATGAAAAAAAAAAAATTTCAATGGCAAAGCTAAAAATAAAAGATACGTCAGCAAAGAGAAGAATGTAGACTATAGAGGGAAGAAAAACACAAATTTACATGTAAGAAAGTATAGAGCTCGTATTGAAAAGGCCCAAAAGAAATTGGAAAAAAACCCTGATCAAGCATATTAGTCTATCAAATCTGGAAGAGTACTGTAACCAAGCCAACTCCTGCGCAACAAACTCAGTTTCCTCAAATCATGCCTCTCCACAACATTCCAATCTTTCGAACTAGTTCACCATGTTTAAGCACCGGACTAATTGGTCCTTCTTTTTAAAGTTCCACCTAATTGGTCCTTCTTTTTAAAGTTCCACCTAATTAGTCCTTCTTTTTAAAGTTCCACCTAACTGAGGGATTCTTAAATTGCATTAATTTTTTGCTATCTGTCCAAAATAAATAGTTACCCCATGTTTAATATACACTGCAATAAAAAGACATAATATTCACATGGGCTATAACCCCCAATCACTCCTAAGCAGCTCCACGTATATTATATATAATGCGCCTGTACGTATTTGTGTAAGGTCAGATCGTTGAGTAGAAACGTTCTTGCATTCTCCACTTGAACACATAATCATCAGAAGTTGAGAAACCGGTGCTGACGTTATCCTACTGGTCAGTCCCAATCATTTACAGGCCATTTAAACATGGCCGTAGATGTTTATAGGACAAGTTAATAATTGACCCCCTTTTTTGGTTTACGAATACAACATTATTCTTTTAAACTTTTTCTTTTCAGAATCTGTTTCGGTTTTTTCGTTATAATAGAAATGGAGCCACTCAATTTGTTTAACTGAAATTAACTACGTTTTCAAAATTTTAAATGTACTTGAATACCCTAACGAAAAGTTAAAAGAAGTAACACAATCATGTTTGAAAAAATGTCAATAGTAAACAGTAGTAACTGGTTGAACTAAATATAACAATTGGGTAACAAAAAAAATGTAACTAATAAGAATAGGACACATATCAGGTGAAATAAATGAATAAGATAGCATGATGAAATAGAGGAAATTAACTAAATGTACTATGTAACAATATAATTTAGTAGAATACTGAATTTTGGTGGAATGTAACTGCATGATTTACCGTTCACTAACGTTTTAGAATCTAAAGTAACTAGTGGAATATTTATTCAAAAAGAATATCAATAAAAATGACAAACAATCCGGTGGATTTAGTAGGAAAAAACGAAAAAGGTAGACAAGTTTAATGGTTATGTATTTTTGATATTTATAAAGGACAAAAATAGGATAATATTTAGACCTATATAAAGAGATGAAGCGGGGATGAAGAGGATCGTAAGCAAAATAGAAGCAAAGAGATAAAAGATGTTTTGTAAAGATTCGTTGTCAAGTCTTCAAACCTTGAGTATAGCAAAGAGCCTCAGTTCTCTGTTCCCTAAACCATCAGCATTCATCAAACCCATTTCGGCAGGACGTCGAGATAAGCTACTTCGTCGTCGGAACCTCGGTGGACGATGTAACGTCACGGCCTCACAGTCCAATATTAAAAATAAAGGTAAATTAGGGAAAGAAAAAGTGAAGAAAATTAAAGTAAAGGGATTCATAACGGCCGAAGAGGGGACGTTGCTGGAGGGCCTAGGTTGGTCGAGACCTCTCGATGACATTACCGATCTCCGCGGCAGATCACTCCTCGTCGAGCTTATTAGCGCCGAGACTGACACCCGTAAGTAGATAACTTATCAAAGAAAACATGGTACTTTTTAGTAATATTTATCGCATACGTAGCATATATTTATGATGTGATGTAAAAAGTAAGTTAACGCAATCATGGGGCTCAATTCATAGTAACAATAATTATAACCCGTAAGTATGCATGTCAGGGACGCTCTTGGAGAAGGATCCGGTCGAAGATTATGCACAACGTGTATGGTTCGAATCCCCTGATGAGAAGTACGAGTGCGTGTTTGATATGCCCGAAGACTTTGGAACCGTGGGGGCCATCAGGGTACAAAACCAGCATTATAGAGAGATTTTCATCAAGGAGATGGAGCTTGAGCTACCCGGTGGCTCCGTTACGTTTACATGTAATTCATGGGTGAGCCCCAAGTCCGTTGACCCAGCCAAGCGGATATTCTTCTCCAACAAGTCCTACTTGCCTTCCGCAACCCCAGAGCCTCTTAAAAACCTGCGGAAAGAGGAGCTGGAGACCTTGCAAGGCAACAACCGCGAGCCAGTTGGTGAATTCGCCAAGTACGAACGCGTTTATGACTATGACGTGTACAACGATGTGGGTGACCCTGACAAAGATGAAGAACTTGCCCGCCCCGTAATTGGAGGCCTCTCTCATCCGTACCCAAGGCGGTGCAAGACTGGTCGCAAACCCTGTGACAAAGACCCCTCGTCAGAGAAACGCTACGGAGAGTTCTATGTCCCCAGAGACGAGGAGTTCTCTACAGTCAAAGGCACTGCATTCACGGGCAAGGCCATCTTGGCAGCTCTTCCGTCCGTGTTCCCACAGATCGAGTCTGCTTTGCTGGATCCCAACTTGCCCTTCCCACACTTCAAGTCCATAGAAGATCTATTCGAAGTTGGTATCCAGCTTCCCAAGGATGTTGGCCTTTTACCGATGATCCCCAGACTTATCAAAGCTGTTGCTGAAGCTCAAGATGATCTTCTCCAGTTTCACCCCCCTATTCTTCTTAACAGTACCCACCTCCCTTTCTCCTCTTTAGTCCCCTGTTATATTATTCCAATTCTGTGTTACGTACAATTTATCTCACTTCCTTATATAGCATTCTCACATTTAATTCAGAGGATAGATTTTCATGGATCCGAGACGACGAGTTTGCTCGCCAGACACTTGCAGGCCTTAATCCCTATAGCATTGAGCTAGTAACAGTAAGCTATAAACATTCTTAACTAATAGTTTATGCTCTGCTTATTCCAATAAGATCATGCATGTATATATATATATATATCGATGTGGACAAAGAAAAATAAAAAAAATAATCATTTTCTGGTTTTTAAAGCTTAGAAAAACTAAGTTAAGATGACACTGTTATTTTAGGAATGGCCGTTGAAAAGCAAATTAGATCAAGCGGTTTATGGTGATCCCAATTCACTTCTCACTTGGGACATTGTGGAAAAAGAAATCAGAGGAGTCATGTCATTTGATGAGGTAATTAAGATTTAATATCAACAGGTACTAAAAGAAGCATATATGAATACATATGGAGGATTTCCGTAATGAATGAATGGTCAATGGATGTACGCAGGCTTTAAAGAATAAGAGATTGTTCATGTTGGATTATCACGATTTATTTCTACCGTATGTGAACAAAGTGAGAGAGTTAGATGATACCACCTTGTATGCTTCTCGAACAGTATTCTTCCTCAGCGATGATAGCACATTGAGACCTGTTGCCATTGAGTTGACTCGTCCCCCAGATGTCAACAGGCCCCAATGGAGGCAAGTCTTCACGCCAGGCTATGATGCTACCTCCTGCTGGCTATGGAGTCTTGCTAAGACTCACGTTGTTGCTCATGATGCCGGTTATCACCAGCTTATTTCTCACTGGTATTGAACACAATAGACTCTCTAGATATGGTTTTTTGTTGACAGCTAATTTTTTATTGTAACAGCATATATGTGTAATCATTTATCGCTAACTAGTAAAGAGATGGAAAATTTTACAGGCTGAGGACTCACTGTTGTATGGAGCCATACATAATAGCGGCAAACAGACAACTAAGTGCCATGCATCCTATCTATAGGCTTTTGCATCCCCATTTCCGCTACACCGTGGAGATCAACGCTCGTGCACGCCAAAGTCTCGTCAATGCAGGTGGAATCATTGAGACTTGTTTCTGGCCCGGAAAGTATTCATTACAGCTAAGTTCAGACGTATATGGTAAACTATGGAGGTTCGACAGGGAAGGCTTACCGGCAGACCTCATCAGCAGGTAATTGTTAGGTTTTTTTTTCTTTTTTTTTCGTGTAAGAATTTTTCTCTGAACATCGCAAAAAAAAAAAAAAAAACTGCTTAATCAGGGGGCTGGCTGTGGAAGATGAGACCGCGGAACATGGGGTACGACTGACGATACCAGACTACCCATTTGCGAATGACGGCCTAATGTTGTGGGACGCACTTAAGGAATGGATCACAGACTATGTGAAGCACTATTATCCAGATGCAGGACTGATCATTTTGGATGAGGAACTCCAAGGATGGTGGAGTGAAGTGAGGAACATAGGGCATGGAGACAAGAAAGACGAACCATGGTGGCCTGTCATTAAAACACAAGATGACTTGATTGGCGTGGTGACTACGATTGCGTGGGTGGCCTCAGGTCACCATGCAGCTGTAAACTTTGGACAGTACGGGTATGGAGGTTACTTCCCCAACCGACCAACCACAACAAGGATAAAAATGCCAGTGGAAGAGCCGACAGAGGAAGAGTTAAAAGAATTCTATGAGGAGCCAGAGAAGGTGTTGCTTAAAACATTTCCGTCGCAGAAGCAGGCGACGCAAGTGATGGTGACTCTGGATCTTTTATCGACCCATTCCCCAGACGAAGAGTACCTGGGAGAAAAACCAGAAGCACCTTGGGCCAAGGATCCTGTCATCTTTGCTGCATATGAACGATTCAAAGGCAGGCTCCAATATATAGAAGGAGTGATAGATGAGAGGAATGTGAACGTTTCTCTGAAAAATAGAGCTGGAGCAGGTGTTGTTAAATACGAGCTTTTGAAGCCCATCTCAGAACCAGGTGTTACCGGAATGGGTGTTCCCTATAGTGTTTCTATCTAGTGCTTTAATTACCGTAAGATATTTTCCCCCTAAATTAAAGGGGGTGAACAATAAAAATAAAGAAAGTAAACGATCCATATGCTTTTTATATATATATATATATATATATATATATATATATATATATAATACTAAATCTCAACTGGTCACGAATAACGAACCTTTTTTATTTTAATTTTTTATATCTTACATTGACAATAAAGCCTTCATACTGTATAAACACAGCTAAAAACTCACGTTGTTGCTCATGATGCCGGTTATCACCAGCTTATTTCTCACTGGTATTGAACACAATAGACTCTCTAGATATGGTTTTTTGTTGACAGCTAATTTTTTATTGTAACAGCATATATGTGTAATCATTTATCGCTAACTAGTAAAGAGATGGAAAATTTTACAGGCTGAGGACTCACTGTTGTATGGAGCCATACATAATAGCGGCAAACAGACAACTAAGTGCCATGCATCCTATCTATAGGCTTTTGCATCCCCATTTCCGCTACACCGTGGAGATCAACGCTCGTGCACGCCAAAGTCTCGTCAATGCAGGTGGAATCATTGAGACTTGTTTCTGGCCCGGAAAGTATTCATTACAGCTAAGTTCAGACGTATATGGTAAACTATGGAGGTTCGACAGGGAAGGCTTACCGGCAGACCTCATCAGCAGGTAATTGTTAGGTTTTTTTTTCTTTTTTTTTCGTGTAAGAATTTTTCTCTGAACATCGCAAAAAAAAAAAAAAAAACTGCTTAATCAGGGGGCTGGCTGTGGAAGATGAGACCGCGGAACATGGGGTACGACTGACGATACCAGACTACCCATTTGCGAATGACGGCCTAATGTTGTGGGACGCACTTAAGGAATGGATCACAGACTATGTGAAGCACTATTATCCAGATGCAGGACTGATCATTTTGGATGAGGAACTCCAAGGATGGTGGAGTGAAGTGAGGAACATAGGGCATGGAGACAAGAAAGACGAACCATGGTGGCCTGTCATTAAAACACAAGATGACTTGATTGGCGTGGTGACTACGATTGCGTGGGTGGCCTCAGGTCACCATGCAGCTGTAAACTTTGGACAGTACGGGTATGGAGGTTACTTCCCCAACCGACCAACCACAACAAGGATAAAAATGCCAGTGGAAGAGCCGACAGAGGAAGAGTTAAAAGAATTCTATGAGGAGCCAGAGAAGGTGTTGCTTAAAACATTTCCGTCGCAGAAGCAGGCGACGCAAGTGATGGTGACTCTGGATCTTTTATCGACCCATTCCCCAGACGAAGAGTACCTGGGAGAAAAACCAGAAGCACCTTGGGCCAAGGATCCTGTCATCTTTGCTGCATATGAACGATTCAAAGGCAGGCTCCAATATATAGAAGGAGTGATAGATGAGAGGAATGTGAACGTTTCTCTGAAAAATAGAGCTGGAGCAGGTGTTGTTAAATACGAGCTTTTGAAGCCCATCTCAGAACCAGGTGTTACCGGAATGGGTGTTCCCTATAGTGTTTCTATCTAGTGCTTTAATTACCGTAAGATATTTTCCCCCTAAATTAAAGGGGGTGAACAATAAAAATAAAGAAAGTAAACGATCCATATGCTTTTTATATATATATATATATATATATATATATAATACTAAATCTCAACTGGTCACGAATAACGAACCTTTTTTATTTTAATTTTTTATATCTTACATTGACAATAAAGCCTTCATACTGTATAAACACAGCTAAAAACAACACTACTCAGCACCCTGCTTAACCACCACCAACGATGCCAAAAACGAACCTTTTGCTTACTAACAAATACTTCGCGGAGGAAGTTTGCAATGACATCTCTTTCCGGGGGAGAAATGCTAAACTTAAATCATGGCCCTTTAATTTAGGTCGTTATAATTATACTGTTGGGAGCAGAACATGTTTACTGATTACGAGTTCTGAGAAGAAGAAATACAAGCAAAGAAGGAAGAATTGACAACAACAATAAGAATAAGTATAAACATAGTTAGACTAAAAATGAAGAGGAAAATAACTCTGATGGGCCTATCCTAATCGATTTGTTTTCTTATGGGCCTCAAAGTAGATAATGGGCCCAAGTGATCAAAGAGATGAAATGGGCCTAAAGTAGACAGTTGGACCCAAGTAATCAGAGAAATATAATGGGCCAAAAGTAGACAATCTGGCCCAAATGTTGATATCTTGTTATTTCGGCGTGCTCAAGCAAAATTGCGGAGGAGAGAGAGGTAGGCGAGTGAATGGAGAGTTGCGGCCGGGACAGTCTGAGCTTCATGGCTTCAAGAAGGCCATTTCATCTCCACCGGTCGACTGACCGTATCTTCCCTTCTCTTAGCTTAATTCATCTCAGCCTCAAGCGCAGAGCCTCTCTTTCCTTCACCTCCGTTTCCTCCCAGGTTCTATCTCCTCCTTTCTCTGACAAGAGAATTCCTCTACCGCGTGGGGCGGGAGAAGGAGTCAAGGAAGATGCGAGGAGTAAGCTGCTTCAAGTAGTCTTGGTCTCTCCCCAGGTACTGAATAAGCGTAACTGCGTTGGTTTTGGTTTTGCCTCCCTTTTTGTAAATTTGGTTTTTACGTCTTCAGTAATTGACAACACTTGTGGCTAATATATAGACAACTTCAACCTTTCGCAGACCAGGGTCTAATTTAAATCTTGTATTCCTGTCTCCTTTGACAGATTCCTGGGAACACAGGTTGCATTGCAAGAACATGCGCGGCTTCAGCTGTTGGGCTGCATTTAGTCGGGGTATATTCGTTATCTCCTTTAGTTGATTCATTATTTCCAATGTTCATTAATCCCCTAAAGTGATTTAGTCTTCACCTGATCCTGCTTCAGCCATTAGGTTTTCAAGTGGATGACGCCAGGGTAAAGCGAGCTGGTTTGGACTATTGGCCGTATCCCACCTAATTCGTTTCGTTTATACACTTGAATTGCTTTTTTTTTTTTTGTGTGTGTGTGAGATTCATGCCCTTTCATTAGCTCTCGTTCGTCTTAACTTAAAGCATAGTTATGTGGTTGTCAAAGCGCATAGTTCCTGGGCTGAGTTTCGAGAATATTTCAGGCAACAGGTTTACCACCTCTCCAGTACTAATTTACGATAGCTTAATTCCTCGGATATGGTGTCTGACTTGACAGTATATATCTATATTTGTCTTAGGAGGGAGAAAAACGGATGATAGCTTTCACAAAAAGAGGAACAAAGATACACTCAGTAAGTTGCTTGTCCCTAGACCTCTCTCTTCTTATTTGTTTTTCTCTGCGTTTGTTTACCAACCAGAAACAGTAACAACCATTAGCAGTTGGGTAGCTGAAAAAGCTAAAATGCGTTCACTGTATCTCCAAACACCATCAATATAATGCTTTGTTCTCAACTGTTACAACTTGATGCAGGAATTCTCTTACCGAAGAGGCGATTACCTCCTGTTCGGGTCAGAGACAAGCGGTCTACCTCCTGAAGCGCTGTCAGACTGCAAAGACGAATCATATGGAGGGGGGACCATACGTATTCCGATGGTGGAAACATATGTGAGATGTCTGAATCTGTCGGTGAGTGTAGGGGTTGCTTTGTATGAAGCGTCCAGACAGCTAAACTATGAACAAATTGAGTGTGCACCTGAAGGCTGTGTTAATGGTGAAGAACCACTGTTCGCAGACGATATCTTTGCGTGATATATTGGACTTTGCAAAAGGAAACATGGGGACGCTGAGGCATAGCCATATCCATAGGTGGATGGATGCACTAATGTTTTCTTGGAAAATTCATCTTAGAGAAAAGACTACCGCTATTTTCGTCATCTTCTAGCTGATTATCTTTTATTTGACCGAATCCTAGGTTTGGGGATGACAAAGATTTCCAGTCTCGCGTTTGAGAATTAGAACGTACTCTATTTGAGAAATCTAGCAACCGTTATAGACTTTGCCAGCCAACTTACTGGCGGGCTAAGAAATAAACATCTAATAGAGGGTGCGCATACAGGGAATGAAACAAACTGTTGGCAGTCTAAACGTACTTGTCAGAGAAGCAACAGCAGCGAACGAACAATATGCATAGATGAGCTAAAGGATTTTTGTAGCCCCAGTTGCATCAATTTGGGGCCCTGAATTGAAGGAAGTTCTTATATTTGTTAGAAATACAATATTGAGTACACGGGATTAACTCTTATCGCAGGTCAGACGAAAGTATTGGGGTCGAAGATAAAACCTTCCAACTCAACTCAATCATTACAATGAATGGGCAAACCCCCCTCCCCTCCCCCCCAAGAAAAAAAAACGAGTTGTTCATCATAACATCTTTGCCTTTTCCCTCATTGTGACGAGAGTCTTTGTTCATATGTGCATATCCTCAAGGAAGTCAGACAACCTATAAAAGACAGAATAAACCCGCAAGAGATAAGTTGAAAAGTGACTGAAAGAGGAGACTGACTGGTGGTACAAGTTGAAGGCACCAATACCTTATATCCTTAGCTATCACAGTCTGCCCATCTTCTGCATCCAGATGCCGCAGAACCACTTCCTCCAAACGACCATCATGAAACGCATGCTGCAACCACACCCACAACCCCGCTTTTAGTTTTAGAGGTGCATCCATATGATATCAACACCATCAATTATACATTCCAAAGGAAAAAAAACTATAATCCACCTAAACGACAAAGACTACTACGATCTCCCAGTTACCAATCTTATAGATATATGACCTAAGACTCTCACTTTAATAGTAACTTTAATATGGGTAGCTAATAGCTATCGTCATTGGACGATTCCTCGGATTCTATATCCATGTGCATCAGTAACATCATCATATCCGTTGTCGTCAGTTCGTCACCATCCGTATCTTCAAATCCAATAGGACCATATTCCCCTTCTCAAATTATGTTCCCGATCATATTAACAAGTTTATCCATGTCTGAGAAGTTAGATCCAGAGGGCCTTGGATGCCTTGGGAGGTGACCTGTGATATTTCCATGCATATGACCCTGGCTTCACAGTGTGCTGGAACACAACAACATCCATTAAGGACTAATCAAACTTTCTAAGGACTTGGTCAAAAATTCTGTAAACCCACCCTTCCTCAATTCAGAAATACTCATCACATTGTTTTACCTCACAATCCTATGATGCTTCACTAACCATTGATGATATATCACATTAACCAATTTCCTACGCTTCCTTCCATAGAGACATGTAGCTAAAATCTCTACGTAAACTAATTGTGGAGTCTTTTATTATTATAAAGCTTCAAGGCTATGGTTATCAGCAAACGTATTAAATTTTCCTAGATTTGGAACATCTCGCAATAAGTACTGTAGTAAAGCTCGGATATAGACAGCACAAAAGGAAATGTGAAACATCAAGGATGTATACTCCTGAGCTTTCAAGAGGACGTCAATTATGGTGATTCAAAAATTGCTTTCAAACAGATAACAGAAAATGTTCGTAAGTGAAATTACTTTGCAAAGATAATAAGAAACAAAAAACTGATCCAATTCAGCATGACTTCAAATACACCCCAAAGTACAATAAAAAAGAGGATTGCCTACCAGTAAAAAAACAGCAAGGAATAGTAAATGATGTCATCTTGAGCATGCATGATCTAATTAGAGTTTTAACCCTGCATGCATATAAAAATACCTTGTAGAAGCAACTTGTCCCGAACGGACAATTCCCATCTCCAAAATTGAAGTGCTTACAATCGATCGACCTGGTGGACAGATAAAGTATTGCATTCACATAAACGAAGAACCATTCATTAAATTGACTTAGAAGCATGCAGATATTTCTTCCTTGCCAATCAAGTATGAAAAACCACCAGAATGAAAACACCTTGCCTGTGATTAAAACACTTGGCAATGTTCATAAAGTATGTAAATTTACCTGAGCTTGTCCCTGTAGTTGTCCATAATTTCATTTTTCTCTTCTGGAGCTGAAAACCAGATTACACTAGGAACAACAAAATATGATAACTTGCGGCATATGGGGCAAGCCCTGAGTGTGCTATTGACATCCATACCAGTGGAAGGAGAACTGCTACGCCAATTCCTGATACAAGCTATGCAGAAAGCATGATCACACTCGGTGAGTAACCCAAACTTCCGTTCAGCTGGAGTTGGCTTAGACAATACACGTTCCAAACAGACACAACACTCGATCTCCTGGCTAAGTTTCAATGCTTCAAGCTGCTTCTGCTTTTTTCCACATACTTTCTTGTGCTCCTCTCTCTCCTCGGGTCTGAAAGGATGCAAGCAACGTTTTCCACAAGTTGGGCAGACATTTCCATGGATGTGAGGGCATTCATCACCACGTGGGCAATCACCAGCTGCAGCATATGAGCAAATGGGTTGATCTTCTGGTTTGGCTGTACCATGGTTAAAGGTGGTGACCTCGTCTAAGGAATCCTGGGGAAGAGAATCCAAATTCCACGCTGGTTTTAAACATGATGAGGGAGCTGGGCTCAAATCCCTCTCCGGGACACCAGGAACTAAAGCACAGGCGAGAGGGTTGGAAGCTGAAGCAGGAGATGACCGAGGTATAACGGAAGAAGATGAAGCAGTTGGATGATGAGGCCGAGAGGCTTTGACATGTTCGTACCTGCATCGGCTTCCATAAGAGCAGATTCCTCTCTGGTAGTAGGTGCAAATCTGTGATAGGAGTTTCGTTTCTTATTAGGATACGAACGAAGTTTTTAAGTTAAATGAATGAACGCTGGTTCCCTCCATAGGGAAGGAAGATTCAAAGGTTACATTATTTGTCGGATCCTTCCAGTCATGTGAGAATTCACAGTGCTCCCCTTTTAAGCATGCGCCGTGAGCAAAGAACTTACAAAGGATTCTGAGAGACAAAAAAACAACAACAACAAAAAAAAAACAAACAGTGAGAAGAAACAAAATGTTGGAAGAGAATAAAACAAGAATGCAACCAAAGTAGTCGACAAAGCATACAGAGAGATGAAACACCGGTAAAGATCTTTCCCAGATGACAGACGAATGTCATGATATATTTTCTTAATCCAAACGCTGTCCCCGTACATGAATACATTAGGGAAACAAAACAACGATGTCTAAGAACCAGAAACAATTGGTTTTTCTTTCCCTCTACGAGATACATATTGGTCAAAAAGTAATTACCCATTACCATTACAATTAAGAATCTGAAGAAAAGTCAATACTCTGCAATCGTTCATGAGCAGACAGAGGGATCATTCCAAAATCATTACTTTTGTATGAAATTGCAATAAAAAAAGAAAACAAAGTCATTCTGGATTTGTTTTAGCATAAGGGATATGCATCATGTTAAGAAGCGAGAGAGCACACAACGAAATGGGCAAAGCACGCACCTCTTCGACATCGGCGATCGAGAGAGTCAGGAATCTCCTGAGAGAAGAAGAAAGCGAAGAAGTGCCAAAATAAAATAAAATAAAATTAGGGACAAATGTTTTAGGGTTTCAAGAATTCGCGCACCAGCTTCATTAGGGAAACCGGAGGGGGTGTGGGGGGCGCTCGTACATGCAAATATGATAAAATTTTTGGGCTTATCATGAAAAGCAAAGTCACCCGGGGAATCAGAGGGTTTCCAATTAAATAAGAAAGGAGATTGGTAACGTTATCCAAACTAAATGAAATTTTCAAGGAAGAAAAATATGGCCACTAAAATCTTCTCTGCTGCATCTCCTGTAATCTCCGCCTCCGCCACCACCACCAGCAAAACGCTGCTCCTCCCCAAGGAGATAGCATCGCGTCTAGGCACCTCCCTGGTCGCCGCAGTAGCCGCGACTTCTGTCCTGACGATGGTTCCGGCGGAGTACGTGTACGATGTGCCGGAAGGGTGGAAGGAGAGGCTGGTGTCGAAAGTGGAGAAGGGCACAAACGGAACAGACAGCGAGTTCTACAACCCGAAGAAGAGGACGGAGAAAGAATACCTTACATTCCTGTCGGGGTTCAGACAGCTGGCGCCGAGGGATGTGATCCTCAACAACCTGGCCCTGTCGGACGTGGAGCTTCAGGATCTTATTGCAGGCGCCGACAAAGTGGTGTCTGAGGAGAAGAAGGACCAAGAGACAGGGCAGGTGTACTATCTGTACGAGATCGATGGAGTAGGGAAGCACAGTCTGATCACAGTCACTTGCGCTAAGAACAAGCTCTACGCCCATTTCATCAACGCCCCTGCGCCCGAGTGGAACCGCGACCACGATACATTAACCCACCTTCGGGACTCCTTCAAGACCGTCTCTTCTTCTTCTTGACTCTCCCTCCTTCCTCCCTTGAACATTAATTGTATTTGTATGTATCAATGTCATCATCCTTGTTGGATTGTATCTTGGTGATATGAAGACGACTATGGAGTTTGTTGTCAACCATTTCTTATCATCACAATTAATAAATTTTTATTAACTAGCTAGGTATAAAGCAGCGAGCAAGCAAATGCCTTGAACATAGAGAAACAAATACGTGGTTTATTGTTTATATATTTGTTTGTCTCCAACTTTTCCGGTACTCACACGTTGAAGTGTCTTCTTCTTTATCTTATTGCTCACTATTCATTAAAGTTTCAATTGCCCTACATAGGACAACAGACTAAGCAACCAAGGACATTCTTACTATTTCCATGCCCAAGAGTTTCTCCATCGATCCCTTGTCTTCTTCAAAGTTATCGTTTCGTTCTTATGTCTACACACTCACTCTGTTTATAAACTAATAAATGTTACATCTGTCTCTCTGTGACAATACATAAGGGAAAATACAGTACATATATAAAGAAAAAATAAATAAAAGAAAAAAAAGAAAAAAGAAAGTATAAAGGAAGAAGAATGGGAGGTTTCCTTTTGTGGGAAGTTCTAGGAATGGTCGAAATGCCCATCTCCCTCTTTTCATCCCCTAAATAAAACAAGTATCTTTCCCTTTCTTCTCTCACTCGTCTCCTCAATTTCGTCTTCTCTCTCTTTATCTTTTGATTGTAATTTGTTCTCCTGGTGCAGATATCTGTCTGAGATTCTCCAATTGCCACTGGACGCTCCAATCCTCTTCGAATGTATGCATATCTCCTTACCCCTTCTTGTGTTTCTATGTCTTTGCGTGCCTTGCCTTTTTTTATGCTTAGTCTCTTTCTTTACACACCTGACCCTACTCCTCGGCTTGGACTGCTTTCTGGGCTTGTTCTGTTTCAAAGCCTTCAAAATCTAGAGGTAGCTTTTGTTCACTTTCCCCTGGAGTTACCTAGTGGCTAGGGTCATTCGTATCTTGTAAGGTATTTCAGGGCTGGCTTTTATCTACTCTTCTCTCCCAGTTACCCAAACAACACTATGTCTGACACTGCTGAACACTATCCCCTCCAATGTTTTGCCCTGTTTGGTTTCTCTTTTTCTTTTCTTCATATCTCCGGTGTGTTTTGTTTTACCTTGGCCCACCCTAAACACATCTCACTGTCTTCTTCTTACTCAGTAGCAGCAGCTGAAATGAATGGAGATAGACCAGTGGAAGATTCTCATTACACTGAGACGGGATTCCCTTATGCTGCTACTGCTAGTTACATCGACTTTTATGGTGGTGCGGCTCAGGAGCCCTTAACCTATGCTCATGTCGGAACAATGCATCCTCTGGTACTTCACTTTTCCTTGTTTTCTTTTCTGGCCTGGTTTGTATCGCCTTTAACAGGTATTTGTATGCTTAAATATGTTGTATCTCATCAGTTGTTACAATACCTTGAGTCTGCCTTCTGGCGATTACATAGCTTTCCTTACTTCTCAGGACAACCTGTATTGGACTATGAACACAAATACATACAAGTTTGGATTTTCAGGATCAGACAACGCTTCTTTCTATGGTTCTTATGACATGAACGATCATTTATCGAGGATGTCAATCGGGAGAACGAACTGGGATTACCATCCCATGGTAAGCTTTGATGACCCTGAAATCGCAGTTGCACGGTCTTTTCAAATCGGGGACACAGATGAGCACTCTGAAGCTGAAGAATGTTAGTTATTTCTGCTGATTCTTTTATGTATCCCTTTGCGGACTTCTTCATATCATAGCTAAGAATATGTCTGTGTTTACAGGCATTGCAAATGAGCATGATCCCGAGAGTCCTCAGGTATGTGCACGTGATCTAAAAGGTTTTTGAAACTGTATCAACTACATAACTCTTGCTCATATTAGTGAAGCTAGTGGTGTATCCGTGCAGGATGTGATCTAAACACTGGTATGAATTCTATATGCTCGTTAATGCCATGTTGCCACAGGTATCCTGGCAAGACGACATTGATCCCGATACAATGACCTATGAGGTTTGTTCCAGTTTCCATGTCATGAGAGGCAGTGGATACGCATCTAAATGTGGGACAACAATAAAAGCTGTTTGGTTTTGTGGATCAGGAATTAGTAGAGCTCGGGGAAGCGGTAGGAACAGAAAGCCGGGGGCTGTCTCAGGAACTCATAGAAACGCTTCCCACTAGAAAATATAAGTTTGGGAGTATCTTCTTCAGGAAAAGAGCGGGGGAAAGGTAAAACATGTTGGCATGTATTCTCACATCACAGGGTTAAATAATACATGATACTAAATAGCATGCGTGTGATGATGATCAGCAGGTGTGTGATATGCCAGCTCAAGTATAAGATAGGTGAGAGGCAAATAAATCTGCCGTGCAAGCACGTTTATCATTCCGAATGCATTTCCAAATGGCTAAGCATCAACAAGGTATTCAGTATTTGATCTTACAGGTTATGGTTTTTTATTATGTCCTCAGTTCAACTGAAACTTCTCTATGCATATGGAATGCAGGTTTGCCCGGTGTGCAACAACGAGGTCTTTGGGGAGCGCAACATTCACTGATTGACACAAGGGGTTCCTCCTCTTTTTGGCTTTTATATCGAAAGCTCATCAAGTAATTGTTTTAGTCTAGTGAAAACTCAAAAGAGACAAAAAAAAAAAAAACCAAACTAATAGTCCACACTACTCTCTCGTGTTCAGTCCTCTGTACATGTAATTTTTCTTCTAGTTCCGTTTTCGCTCGTCTGTGTTTTTAACACTCGTGTTGTATACTAAATGTTAGCTAGGATAGTTAAAGCTGAATCCATATCTGGTATCTTTTAAGTTTATACTATAATTCTCCCTCCCTATACTCTACTTTAGGCTTCAAATGGTCTTTCACTCTCTTCGTTTAATCCTTCTCGTAGTAAGAAAATAGGCCTACTACAAGATTTGAGGTGAGTACTGAAGCTGACTGAACCTAGAGAATGTAAAGCACCAAGGAAAACGCCACCAATATCACCAATTCGAAAGGCCAAGCAAGGTAGAAGAAATTTGGTTGACTATGATGAAATGTAATTATTATGTTAAGGGAAACGAGACATTAGAATGAATATGCATGATGCCATAGTCTGTGTATCCGTATCATCCAATTTTCCGGCTTTCCCCTAACTTCCACATCTCCAGGGTAGTATTTATGCATGCACACAACTTGGCTTATATAAGAGTTTGTTCCTGGAGTTGTTCCTGCCAAGACCACATCCATTGGTGGTTAGAGTTGCATCGCTTGTATAGAAGAGATATATGGGTTTACGGTTTAGTACCTCTGTAACAAACAAGGCATGGAAGCCATATGGGACCCTACGAGGCAGCTCCACCACTGCCACCGGGTCAGCCGACATTGTTTTTGCGTCTATCACATTCACACATGATCTCCTGCCAATTTTCAATCAACTTATTATTGTACCAGAAAGACACAAAGAAACAAGCGATAACTGACTTATACGGAACTATAGCAGGAGAGCA
Organism: Streptanthus diversifolius; assembly: GCA_039880935.1. NCBI lineage: Eukaryota > Viridiplantae > Streptophyta > Magnoliopsida > Brassicales > Brassicaceae > Streptanthus > Streptanthus diversifolius. Next base: position 1,583,827 of record JAXGFM010000016.1, on the reverse strand, counting down.
ATAACTACCCTGTGTTTTCATCATGAACAAAGAATATCAAGTAACCGTCATCTTCTTCCGCTGCCTCACGCGGGACATATATAGCCTCTGAACCATATCTGCCTTGCCCTAGCTCATAGATTCCTTTGATATTGCCTCCTACTTCCAGCATTCTTTTGTCTGTCTCAGCTTCCGCATGCAGATCAAACTTGATAATTCCTGTAACCTTGGCGATACTGTCCAGAATTGTTCCATATATGTATCTTTGTTTCCTAAACCCACCAAACAAGTAAGAAAACACTGGGAACGATGAGGTTTCCTTGCTTGGGACACACAATGCATATCAACACACAAGGACAAGTGTGGACTTATACTTTCCAGTGTAGCATTCGTTGATTCTGGGGAAATCAACTGCAGATGCCGATAGTTTTTTCTGCGAAGCTGAGCCCGTTTTCATGTTAAATCTCATTTCGTACCTGCACACGAAATAGTTGAGAAGGGTATCTGGTTTACGAGAGAGCAGAACAGATGTAACAGGTCAGGGATTCTTACAGCTCGTTGCTAAAATTTTCAAGTTTTTCTTTCACATTACCGCTGACCATGTCAAGATCTGGATTCTCAAGCCGACAAGTGATAAGGACGACTTCATCCTCTTCTTCCCAAGCATTTGCTGGATAAAGGGAGCCATTCACAGAGGTTTGATTAGTATATATCGAATATAAAATTTGACGATATGAACCCTTGAACAGACATAGCAAAGCACACACCATTATGGAATATAAAGCAGTTGGGAAGCTCAAACCATCTAATCATGAGTTCATCCTTGGCATAGCGTGGAAGAACACCAAAACGAGCCTTTTTTGTGGAATCAAATGAGTATACCATTTTCTTCTCTTTCACCATTTCCTTGGAATTAATTTCAAAGACACATGAATGTCTAGGGGAGGCAAATTCTATGGTTTTCAAGGAAATATAAAACCAGCATCCACATTTGCTTTAGAATCATCTTCTCTTACACCATTTCAACAATAGCATATGGAAATCTAAAATCTCTTGTGTAGCCTTTAAACTTGATGAGTGACATACCTTTGGCCTGAAGTGCATAGGAAGATCCATGAAGATTGCATAAGTCTCAGTAATAGCAAAATCATGCATCATGATTGGCTCTGATATAGTAATTGGGACTGGGTCATGCATAATGCCATCTTCCGAGATCACTCTGTATGTGAGATAAGGTGGCGTATGCGAATAGCCAAACGTAAACATTTCACCTGCAAGAGAGGGTCCATAATGAGTCAAAAGAAAAAGTAGCTTGCGTCTCAGGAAATAACAGAAGACTTACCCGTAGCCGGGTCAACTTTTGGGTGTGCAGTGAAGGAGTGGGTCAATCTCTTGTCATAATCTATCATGCCAAGAGTTTGCAGGTCTCCATCTTCCAAAACTTTGACGACATCTACAAACGAAAAGAGAGAGTGGCTTTGATTTATAAGAAACCAAACATAAATCGTTAAACCATTGCTTTTCTTTATGTCAAAACGAAGAGGTAGCAGAGACTTACAAGGCTTATCAGCCTCCTGTAGAGCTAAGAGTTTTCCATGGTGATAAACGAGCGCTGTATTAGCTGGTGGATGGAAAAAAGAGAGTGAGATTTGAAGATACTACAGTAGCTAGGAGAGAAAGTAAAAGGGATCAAGTAGCCAACCAGTTCCAATTCCATAAGAGCCGTCCAATACTTTCAGTTTACATCTAAGCTGTTGCATATTGACCATAAGCAATCCGAAGAACCCCTTAAGGTCCCCAATCTGCAAAAAAAAAAATACACACACAAATAATTGATTGCCCCCCACAATTCCGCATGCAATTGATATATATATTGTATCATGTCTCATATAAATATATAGTAGGTCACCTTCATGAATTTGGCAGCTCCGAAATACTCTTCCTGCTTGAGACGTGATGTCTTAACATATCGAGAAACATAGGTTGCTTTGCCATTTTTGATGCGCACACCATGTATCATTCTGCAGTATTATAGTACAAAGCTATGTGAGCAAGATTCGTGTGAGAGAGGAGTTGAGCAAAGAGAGTGGAGATTCCATGAAGAATGAAAGAGAAAGAATAAGCAAGCAGGTCCTAGGTTGTTTCATGAGATATCTAGGGAGACAAAGAAGATGGCGTACCCATCTCCATCAAACCTGAAAAGAGAGGGAAGCAATATTAGTATTCCGAAAGGAAGCCAAGCAATACCACTACCATGGTGATCGTGTAGTAAAAATTAAAAAAATAAAAATGGAAGAAGAGAACGTGCCAGTGATACCCAGCGACGGGATCAAACTTGGGATTTGGACCAACCCTCACAAATTCACCATTCAAGCATTCCTGCAAGTCAACAAAAGACGATTACAACCTCTCTCGGAAAGGATAGAGTAAAAAGGGAGGACGAATTCACTCACCGGAAGAAATCCATGGACGACGGGTAGATCCTTGACCGGAGGAGTTTCATCGCGTACGGGAGCGAAGTTGCCAGAGAGGTAGTGGAGAGGGAGAGAAGCATCGTGCATGAGCTTGACAACAACTCTCTCGACAAGATCGAGAAGCTTAGAGGAGAAACCCTTGGAGGGTTTCGGATTGACGAAAACTGTGCCATCACTAACCTTCTCCGCCATGATCGATTGCAGGAAAGGATTTGAGTAGCGAAGGCAGTCTGCTCCTAGTGATGATGGATGATAATGCTAATGAGCTTGCGTCCTTGGCGGAAACGCTGCCACGTCGCTACTTAACGGCCTTACAAGCGCTCTTTGCTTTTTAACATAAATACCATTTTTCATTAATGATATCGAAAACCTACAAATAAGCTATTACAACCTAAGAATAGGTTAATATAACCTTAAAAAGGCTAATAAAACCTTATGAAAGGCTAATACAACCTAAATAAATAGGCTAAAACAACCTATAAATAGGCTCAAGTAACGCCAGAGCTATAGCCAAATGGCCTAAATCGTTTAACTGAATCTAAGTCAGTAAAACTTTCCTAGGAATTAATTCATCTAAACTTTAGAAGCTTAGACTTAACCTAGATAACTCTATCACGTACGCTTGAGAATCAAAGAGAAAAAAACGACCCTCCTAAGGCAGTAGTCGGAATCCTTGAAACCCAAGATTACAAAACTGGCCAATCTACTGCCAGCAGTAACGAAAATCCAATATGGATACAGCTAAAAACGGCTTCAGATCCTGTCCTCGTCAGATCCTAATCCACATTAGTGCATCCGTCAAGGAAACATGGTTCATGGTTCTTGGGTTAAACATGAATTCTTTGCTTCTCCGTTATCTTTTAATTTTTTATTATCATCCAACTTTATTTTTTTTGTTTTTTGCTCTCTCTCCCTTCACTTTACCAACAAAGTTCATACTACATATATGTCATCAAGATCCACCGATGATGATTTAATAACTAGTTTATAGATAAAGAATTCGCTAACCCCAATCTGTAATGAAACCCGTTCAATAGGATCACGATTCTCCAGATCGTATGGTGGAGGCAATACAGCTCTTGCAATTTTAACAGTAGTAATTAATAATAACGACAATAAGCAAAATGGGCATCATAGTGATGTGATGTATAAAAGAAAACTAACAGACTACACTTGGTGTTTTCTCCTCTCGCCTACACTCCCAAAAACACTATCCTTCAAAGCTCTCATTGCCTCTCTCCCAAAAGGACCTCATTTACAAATGTGGTTATTGGTTAGTTCGAAGCTGGCGGCTTGAAGTCTATCATCTCCCTTATGTTCAACTTGATGGATGGCCCCATTGACGAGCATATGTGCGCGCTCTTCCAGTACACTCCTTTTGCTCCCTTTGGCTTGTTTGTCTCCACTGATTTCTGCATTCATCATTTACTTCCCCCTCTTTCATATTTTGTTATATGTTGAACAGCAGAATTACATAAGTATTATTAATGGAGAATCAGCCTACCACTGCTGCAAGGAAGTTTATGAGCAGGTCTTCCTCTGTGAAATTAACTTTCCCAAAGGGAATGTGAACAATCCCAGTTTTGTCTGCTCTGAATTCTACTTTGCCCTTCTTGAACTCTTCTATAGCCTGGGAGACGTATATATCATTAGACTATTGATTACCCGAATCAGGAGGAGATGTTACCGAGTGAGTAGCAGGCTTACCTGTGGAATGTTGGCTGTGACGGTACCAGCCTTGGGATTTGGCATGAGTCCTCGTGGGCCAAGAATCTTTCCCAGACCAGCAACCTGACCGCCAAAGTTGAAGAATGTTAGGAATAGAAAGATCAGGAGTTACAACTATCTCACGTCACGTTCTTTGCGAAGAATGTATGTTGTAACAGCTATATAGCTTTATTTTTATCAAAATGAGTGGAAACACACACTCACCTTGACCATCATATCCGGGGATGCAATTAACTTGTCAAACTCCATGAACCCTCCTTTTATCTGTTCAATCAAATCATCGCTGCCCACAATATCTGCCCCTGCATTTTTTGCTTCATCGACCTTCTCACCTGGATGTTCAACATGGAAATGGTGTAAGCCAGAGAAGAATAAACCACAATAACTCAAGGAAAAGAAGAGAAACAGAAAGAAAGGAAAAGGCTGATCCCAGTACATTTTCCCTATTGAAATACACAAGAATTCCATCCAATCTAAATATAGAATCTAAATCTACAGAAGCAGTGACTTGGCATTTAGGTGGGGGAAATTACCTTGTGCAAGAACAGCCACTTTAACAGTCTGCCCTGTTCCTTTAGGAAGGCTCACCTATACAAAGAAAAAGAGGCAAATGCGTTCAGATTTATTTAATATCAATGAAACACAAAGTTATGCATATATGTGGAGGAAAACCTAAAACAGACCGTTGCTCGCAGCTGCTGATCATTGTATTTTGGATCGATGTTGAGACGGAAATGGGCTTCTACCGACTCCACAAACCTTGTGTTTGCGGTTTGTTTAAGCAAAGATATAGCAGTCTTGACGTCATATTCCTTTTTGGTTTCCCTTAGCTTTTGGATTTCCAGAAACCTCTTAGACCTTGTCTGCCAAATGACCACATGACATAATGGGTAAGAAAATGAGCTATTAAGACTCTACTCAAGGATAGCAAATTAAACATGGTAATAGAAGAAAGTCATGTTTGCAACTTCTTCCTTTGGTTTCAAGGATTGCCAAAATTTAGAGCAAAAGCGACCGTAAAGGAGGGAATGGATGTTGTATAATAAAAAAGCAAGGCATACTCTATCTCTCTTGAGAAGCAAGGCGGCTTTTCCTTTCTTAGGCTTGGGCGGGTCAAGGACGGCGGTGGCGGTGGCCGTGGCCGTGGCTTCCTCAGTTTCATTCTCCTCCGTGTCGACGTCAGCCTCTGCAGCGACGGCGGATACAACTACCGGGAAAGATCGGTTCGAGCATCTGTCAATAGCAGCACATCTTCTCCCCCCAAGGAGAAGAAGAGGGGGATAGAGTGCGACGCTCAAGTTGTTGGGTCTGGGGTTGGCAAAGGAGAAAAGAGACGGAAGGGTAAGGTCCTGGGGACGATTGGACGCGGCGTATGCTAGTATGAGAGAGGAGTGAGTGACGCAGGCAGCCATTGTTGGAGCTCCTAGCGAACCAGTTTGTTTGTGTAGAGGAAGAAAAGAATAAGTGAGAGAGAGAGCACTTTCACTACTCTCCCTAATCCACAAAGGGGATGATAACAAATCTCTCTCTCTCAAAGCTATTATACTCTGCGTGACGGTGCACCATCGCTTCAGTGCTTTTCTTACTTACTACTCTACACCTGTCCTATTGTCAACCATTCCATGACGATTGCAGTATTTTTTTCCGTTCAGACTATCTATCTTTCCCATCTCTATAAGAAACCTTCTGTACTTGATACATTCATTTCCCGACTAGCCATTTTCAACCAAGGAAAAATTACTCCGCTATTTGATTCATCTTTTTGTCCATGGCGACTCTGATAGCTGATCTTGGGTGTTCCGCACTAGACTAGACTGAGCTCTTAGCGATTAGGAGTGATGTTAAACGTAACTGCCAGTGCTCGATTTAGGCCACTAAACTCAAAATAGATCGAGATCAGAGAGATGGAGGCGTCTGTGTTCGAGGCATCGACGCTGAAAAATTCATTTTCCAAGTTTGTATTCGACACGATTTTTTTCTTTCCAATGAATTTATCAAAAGTATGATAAAAGTGGAGCACATTGAGTCTCTGCTTCTTTATTTCAAATTTCATGTGTGTATGATGATAAGGAAAATGAGTTTGCATTCAGCCTAGATAGAGTCTTTTATGAGGACTCTGTCCAAGCTGTAGTTTATGAGTTGGCTGCGACAGGTACTGTTGCCTATGACTATGAATGATACATTTTCTTAAACATAATTGCTGCTTGCTGAAACAAAAACTGCCTTGACTCCCTCCTCTCTTGAGAGTTATAGATCTAAACATCGAACACCAATGTAAATAGAGGTTAGCATCGTAGTATAATGTCATCTATTGGTGCTAAAAAAAATATGTTACATGGTATGTAAGTTTTAATCACTCATTGCTTCTGGTGCTTGTATCAGATTCGGCAGAGGCATTACAACAACTATGTGCAAGATAGCATCTATCGTTATTTTATTGATTGCCTATAGTGTCTTGTCATTTCTGATACCAATTATCATTTCAGACGGTTTTGCTAACCGCACAGTTTGAGAAACATGTATCCTCTTAGCTTATCAGCACTTGTTCAATGTTGCCATATTTAAGACTATATTACACCGAGTTTAACTAAAATTTAAAACTTATTAAGAATCATCTTAAAGACTATGCATTATCCTGATAAATGTAGAAAATCTTAACAAAAGAAAAAAGAAAAGAGAGAAGAAAATGTCAAAGTATTATGTTATGCCATGTGGTTGTGACTCGATGCTACAATCCTATTATCCTAACGCTTGTTGGAATGAAGCAGAAATGATGAAAATATGGAAGCCTTTAATTCATATTAAATGGCGATTTATTTCTATGTCAAAGGGAGTGTCTAAGGCTTGTTTGTATTATATGATTATGTTATCCTTGTAAGCCATTTAAGTATAAGGCTATCCTTGTATCCAAACAAGCCTAGACTAAGTGTAGTATAAATACCTTACTCCCTTCACATTTGTAAGTAAGAGAAATGATTCTCTCATCATTATGAATAAAAATTCTATTCTCTCATTTTCTTGTCACTAAAACTCTCTCTCTCTATTCTCTTGATCAATGATCAATGATGAACCTTAATCTATTATTCTTTCATGGTATCAGAGCCAGGTTACATCAAATCTGGGAAATTTTCATCATTCTTTCATTGATTTCACAAGAATTCTTCTTGTTCTTCATCTGTTTCTGGATCAGTTTCGAACGTCATCTTGCAAATCAAATTCCGATCAATCCACGACTCCAATTGACGATCGGCTTTCTCTGGAGTGTGCATCGGCGAATTCCGCGTCCATAGCCACCAAGATCGCATCATTTGGCCCAGGGAATCAAAAGATACGAATTTTCTTCCAAAAGGTGTTCGTGATCGTGTTCGTTTCGAACCTCTACATTCCCCAGGTCATCTCGACGTCAATATTTCGTCAAATCGTGAATTTCAAAAGCCTAAACTCAAGCCCCGTGAGTCTAGTTTCTGTTTAAAGAAAGCAGAACTCGATTTCATTAAGTTTAAAGGGCTTTCTTGGAGTTTTCCTCAGAGACGTCCGAATTCATCTGTATCAAGATCCTGGTGATATAACTCTAATTCTTTCTTAGTTTTCTTTAATTCTTGGAATCTGGAAAGTTTAACCAGTGTCTTGAAAGGGTGTCTACGAATTTTTAGATCAATCCAATATGTTTAAGACTTCAAGATTAATTTTCTTGAATTACTTGTCCAGTTTTGTTAATCTTTGAAAAGTTTTAATATGATTTCTTGAAAAGTAAAATTGATTCAGGATAATAAATTCGAATTTAAGTGATTAAAACTGGATAAGGTTGTTTGTTAGGTTGTTTTTAATCTGTTATATCTTGTTGCAAGTGTTAGTTAAAAGTTAGTTCAAGTAGTTATAGGTTGTTAGTAGTTACTTGAACTGCAAGTTTTTGTTTTTCTTGCTATTCACTTGACTTCTTTGATATACTACATACAACCTACATACAGCCTTCTTTGGATACATACTCGAATTCTTGTGTAGCCTACTGTAAGTTGCAGGTACAGGCTTGCATTACTCACGCGTGACCAAGCAAGAGAAGAGGTTGTAATGCCTTCACCCTTGAAGCTTCCCAAGAACATGAATGGAGATCACGGTGAAGGATCTACGAGAGGACACGATAAATCAAGCTGCTGTAACGCTTTGATGTATGCAAGCGTTAGTAAGAATTCAGGCTTGTGTGAATGCAAGACGTGTTAGACTAGCCATGGTAAAGGAGGACATATTAATGGACCACCAAAGGCACTTTAAAATCAACATAATCAAATGAAGTGCCTAGATCAGAACCAGTTCCTATACTCAAATGCAAAGACCTAGTATCAAAGTCTTATGCATTCAGGCTATTTCTAAACTCTTATCCAACTATTTTACTGATTTTATTTGATGGTTGTGTGAGTTAGAACTCTAGGGAATCTGGTATCTAGGTGGTTAGTAAATCATGAATTTTATTGAATTTTGTTCATGTATTTAGAAATTGGTACAATGGGACATTTTGAACCTAGTTTAGCTAGATGAATCATTTGTTCATGAATTACATTGATCCTAGGGGAAGAGAACCTTGTCTTTTACTTAGGAAAATAAGTTTAAGAAGGCATGTTGAATCCAAAAGTCCTTAGGCAATGTTTAAAATTAAGTTTGGTTATTCTTAATCAATCTCTTTCACTCACTATCTTTTGTTTAGAATCTGCCTATTCTCAACAGGTTCAAAGACTTAAGATGGGAGTTGATGTTTTGCTCCATTGTCTAACAAAGACAAAAGAGAGCAAGTGAAAAAGGCACAACACATGGAGAAGAAGTTAGAACCAATGGCCACCATGAACAGCCACCACAAGGAGTGGAGAGAAAAGTCTGGTGGAAGGTGATGTATCAGCTCTCCCATGGAGTAAGGTGACCTTTGGTGTGTGCTTGAAGAGAAAATCAACAAAGCACACATGCTACAAGTTCAGATCATAATCAATCACAAAGAAGGAAACTCACAAAGACTTATCAAAGTCTTTGCAATGGCTATTTCTAAACCTTATACTTATTCCTTGATTGATTGATATTTCTCATCTAGAAATGTTCATAGGATGAAAGAGAACCTAGGAAGACTATGCATTGCATTTAGAACCTAGATGGATCCAAAATTCACCTTGACATTCATCATAATTCTCAATAATTCTTCATTCTCTTATACTTTTAATCTCCAAATCTCTTATTCTTCATATTCTTCAATACTTCAAATCTCTTAATTCTCATTATGTGTATGCTCATTCTTCCAAACTTGACTTTTATTCTTAGTGTCAAGCTTGTGGGGGGGAAAGAAAATGAGCATCTAAGGAGGCACAAGATGCCGTGAGGTACACAAGATGCCATGAGGCACAAGATGCCGTGAGGTACATGATGATGATCAGGCCTCAGTTTGAATTGGTCATGTATGAAAAAGTTTCATGCTGGATCATGGTTATTCCAAGATGTTTTGCCTTGGAAAGTAAGCACAAGAAGTGTGCTCAAATGAGGATAGAACCAATGGCCATCAAGCAGTCAGAACCCATAAGTGAAGGGACAAAATGTTTGTCAAAACCCATGATGCAAATGGAGAGGCAAGCTGTCAGAACTCACAGATGGAGAGGCATGCAAATGAAAGCTGTCAGAACCCACAGATGGAGAGGCATGCTGATGGAAAGTGATGAATCACCTCAGGACCAAATTCTTTCATCAAAGGTTCTATCTAGGATAAGTTCTTTAACTCTATGATTTTTAGGTTGGGAATTTGGCTAGATATTATACTTGATACCAGACTTGATATTACTCAAGTTCTGGAATACTAATCTTTATTTTTGAGTTGCTATGATGTTTTTAGATCAGGAAGTGATGGAAAACAATCATAAGCATGACTTACCCTACATCATTTAGTGGAAGCATGGTGGAAAAGTGTATTAGGAGATAAGTGTGCTCACTCTACTTAAGCTTAATTCTACAATCTTATTCTCTTGAGTTAGGCTTATTGAAGGTAGAAGGTGAAGCAAAATGAAGCTGGTCAAAGGGGATCAAAAACATATAAGGGAAGAGAACCATGTGATCATGATGAATCCAAAGACCTTAATGTGGAGTCCTTAGAGAACCAGACTGATCTAGAACATATCATTCAAATCCGCCATCCACTCTTATAAAAGGGAAGTTAAAATCATTCTTACATTATAATGCTTTGGTTTAACTTGTGAGAATTGATACATGCAAGTATATGTGTATGTGAAACAGGTTAAACTTGAAAGCTTTGAGAAAGCTGGATCAAAATCACCTCTTGAAGACAAGGAGTCAAAAGAAAGGGGGAGAAATGGACCAGACTTATAAGAAGCTTCAAAAGCAGTCCATTCCACACCAATGATCCCAACATGGAGTGTTATACTCTTTTTCCCTAGAAAAGGTTTTGTCCCAATTGGGTTTTCCTTCTCTAGGTTTTTAATGAGGTAATGCTTCATGGTTGCAAGCTTAGGCATTTTCCATGACTTAAGCTTGAGGGGGAGTGTTGGAATGAAGCAGAAATGATGAAAATATGGAAGCCTTTAATTCATATTAAATGGCGATTTATTTCTATGTCAAAGGGAGTGTCTAAGGCTTGTTTGTATTATATGATTATGTTATCCTTGTAAGCCATTTAAGTATAAGGCTATCCTTGTATCCAAACAAGCCTAGACTAAGTGTAGTATAAATACCTTACTCCCTTCACATTTGTAAGTAAGAGAAATGATTCTCTCATCATTATGAATAAAAATTCTATTCTCTCATTTTCTTGTCACTAAAACTCTCTCTCTCTATTCTCTTGATCAATGATCAATGATGAACCTTAATCTATTATTCTTTCAACGCTCACATGTTGTTGTTATATTTCTTGTTTATTTATTTTCGTAAAACATTTATCTGCAACACAAAAACACCGTTAGGTCGACCCCGATCCGAGCAATCCTTCTACCTTTTCAATGCTTTCATGGTTAAATATGGATTGCAGGAGCCCCCGTATGTGGGAATTTCCTTTTTTGGTTTGGTAGAAGCGGTGAAATCGTGCATTGCAAGTTGGACAGAGTTTTATGCAACGCGAACTGGTTTAGTGAACATCTAAAACTTACTATATGTCTGTGTCGGCTCTGATCACAGTCCCATCTGCTCTTACTTGGATGGGGAGGATCATAAAAGAGTGAGGCATTTCAGGTATGATTTGCACTAGAAAAGCCAAGAAGGTTTCAGGGAAATTGTAACACGGGGATGGGAGGTGGAGAATTCCTTTGGTCAAGGAGATCCAGAGTATCCATATATCATCCACAAAATCACTGAGTGTGGAAGGAGTATGGCTCACTGGAAAAGAAAGAACAATGTGAACTCTAAAGTGCATATAATGGAATTAAAAGGAAAAATTGATTCCCTTGAGCATAAAGACTCATTTGATCTGGAGGAATTGAGGAGCCTTAGAGATGAACTCCAGAAAGCATACATTGAAGAAAACATACTGGAGGCTGCTAAATAGAGTACAATGGCTTTAGAAAGGTGATCGGAATACTAAATTTTTCACGCATATACAAAGGAACGTAGAGCTGCCAACAAGATCTCAATTATAAGAGACGAAACCTCTTGTAAAATACTCCTCTCGGAAAAGGAAATACGCGTCCACGTTGTTTCCTATTTTAGCCGGTTTTACACCTCTGAGCTAGTGGATACCAGTCGGGTTAGGAACTCTCGGATGTTTCAAAATGTTGAGCATATAATCTCTGATGACATGAATAGTAACATGATTGTCATTCCTATAGAAGGGGAAATTAAAGCGACAGTTTTTGGGATGAACCCTCAAAAATGTTCTGGTCCAAATGGTCTTTCTGGAGCATTCTACCAAGACAATTGGATCATTGTTGGGAAAGATATATGCTCATTGGTAAGAGATTTCTTTCAATCTGGCTTTCTAGACAATCGTATTAATCACACCAGCATCTGCATGATACCTAAGAAGGCAAGGGCAATGCAAGTTGGTGATTTTAGACCCATCAGTCTATGTAACTTTGTCTACAAGATCATCTCAAAGCTGCTATCTTCAAGGCTCAAAAAGATTCTTCCGTTAATAATTTTAGAGCAGCAAGCGATATTCGTTAAAGGACGACTGAAATCTGACATTATCATCATGGCACACGAACTAATTCATGGCCTACAAACATAATAGGATATCGCTTCAGAGTATTTGGCTATGAAAACTGACATGATGAAAGCATTTGACAAGATGGAATGGAATTTGTGGATGACACATTTAGAGCTCTGGGATTTGGAGAAGTCTGGATAAGTCGGGTGATGACATGTATTACTACGACTACTTTTGATGTCTTGATAAACGGGGTTCCATATGGGAAAATTCTTCCATAATGTGACTTTCGACATGGTGACCTTCTTTTTCCTTTCAACTTTATCCTTTGCGCTGAGATGCTTGCAAAGCGGCTGAAACTAGCTGAGAACTCAAGTCATTTAGAAGGAATTAAGAAAGCAAGAGGAAGTCCTAGGGTTTCTCATCTGCTTTTTGTAGACGACTCCCTCTTCTTCTGCAAAGCTGAGCAACCCCAGATTGAGTTGATTACAAAAATTTTGGAGGACTATAGCGAGGCCTCGGGTCAACATATTAACCGGGATAAATCCAACATCATCTTCGGCAAACATTTTGAGCATGATAGAAGATTGCTGATTAAGGAAATCTCTGGAATTCAAAATGACGGAGGGAAAAGAATCTACTTTGAACTTCTAAAGGTTTTTATAGGCTCCAAGATAGCAACTCTCTGGTTCATTGAGGAAAGAGTTAGTAAAAGGATCAACTTGTGGAAATCAAAATTCATATCTCTCTCATGAAGGAAACCCTAATCAAGGCAGTCTTATCTGCTCTTCCCTCATACTCTATGTATAGATTTCTTTTGCCTAAAGGAACTTGTTAAATGATCACTGCCCTGATGGCAACATTTTGGTGAAAAAATCAACACTCGCTTAAAGGAATCAATTTGGTTGGAGTGGCATAGATTATATGTTCCTAAGGCTACAGAAGGTCTAGGATTTCGCGAGCTAGAAAGATTTAATCTAGCACTATTAGGGTGTTATTCTGTCAAATTGGGTTACAAAATTTGGTATGAAAAATTTAAACTCAAGAATCATATGACAAGGGTTCTGAATCCTAGCCTTTGCCCTCTATACTCAGAGGTTTGGAAAGTTCGTTCAGCTCCCAAAATCAAACACCTACTATGGAGAATTATTTCTAATACTCTGGCAACTAATGTCAATCTTCATAAGAGGACTCTAACTCCAAATTCTGAGTGTGAGCGCTGCGGCACAGATAGAAAGGATGGTAATCACCTATTCTTTGAGTGTCCTTATGCCAGAGCAGTTTGGGCCTCTACTCCAGCTTGGTTCCTATTTGCTCTGCAGTCGCAAGGATCCGTGTACGCTAACTTGAGTCAATGCTTGTTCTTAGGGGTGGGCACGGGTCAAGTACCCGTTTTTTTGGGTGGGCTTGATACCCGGCCCGTTACCCGCAAATAATTTTTTTTTCCGACCCGAACTTGATATCCGCAGAAGCAAGTACCCGGAAAATCAAGTATCCGCAAAAAAATCAAGTACCAGCACAAGTTGTTCTGGAAGAATCAGTCAGATAAGAACATTCGATTTTGGCCTTGGATTTTATGGAGGCTATGAAAATCAAGGAATGAATGGACATTAACAGGCAAAGATCACCCACCTACAGATTTTGGTATTCAAGTAATGATAGATGCTAAAGAATGACACAAAGCACAAGATTCAATTGATCATTTGAAACTAACACCTGAGTCAAGCATCAACCGCACAAGAACACAAGGAATTTCCACATATGGACCTAAACGATGGTCACCACCTCCACCAGGTACATTTTGTTGTAATGTTGATGCTTCATGGGAATGTCAAATGCTTGTTTCTGGGGTGGGATTGGTAATACGAAATCATTTAGGCAATGTTAAGACTCTTTGGGATGAAACCATATATGCATCTGCTTTTTGCTCTCCATGCGGAAGCAGCAGCTTTAACATGGGCAATACTGCTTGTCTAACATTAGATATGTCAATGTGGTCTTCCAAATTGATTGCTGGAACATTCACTCTGCCATGCTGAACCCTCAGGAGTGGCCATGTCTAAACAGCTTCCTCTTAGACATTAAGGCTTTCTTGGACTTGAACTCAACTTTTAAGGTATCCACCATAAGAAGAATAGGGAATAAGGCAGCTGATAAAGTGGCTAAAAGAGCTAGGACTAGCCTAATGTATGATGCTTCGATTGATTGTGTGTTACCATCATGGCTTATGCCATTAATAAATGGTGATAACTTGTAATGTTTCAAATTTGGTTCACAATAATAAATTGTTGGTTTGTGTTAAAAGAAAAAAAAAACCACTGTCAATTAATTTCCGTTACAGATTCATCCACATAATATATTATGGTCAATAGTAATGTAATATTTATTACTTAATATCAAAAATCAGGAAACAAAAACAAATATTGATTCTATATATAAATTTTGAATTCATATATTTTTCTATCTACTGTAAATTATTTTCTTTTTTTTTGAACATATTAGTCTTTAAATATATTTTAAATTTGCCGACCCTAAAACATATGCTTGTTGAGGTTTTACATAGGCACGATCCTGCTTAAGATCCATTATCAAAATCCTAAATCTCTTTGAAGTCAAATCCTAAGGATATGAGCCGAACATGGGGTTTTCTTGCACGAGACCAGTGGCCCAGATCCGATGTTTCAGCAAATTACTTACCAGTTATTTTATTATTTTTGTATTTACACACAACAATCATAGACGTGTTAAATAACTTTGAGAAATGTTGGGGCTATCTGTGAGAATTGAATACATTGACAGCCCATGGGGGATAACAAAACTCTCGGCCCAAATAAAATGGGTCTAAGGGCTCAAAGATTAGGTGACGTGTTGTGCGTACAATGGCTCTGAGAACCTTAGAGGAGTTTCCGAGACTGCCCTTACTCCTTTGCTGTAAGAGTACAGTTTCGCCCCTGTGGAGAAGCTCAGGTGGACGATCTTTTTTCTTTTTCGTCATTCTAATATTTAGTCATCCTCCGAATGGTAACTCCTTCTTCAGATCCCAACATAACAAGTTCACACCCTAATCCCATCCATCTTCATCCTCCCCGATTCCATTGATTTCCCTTTGTCCTCGTATCATGGCTTGCATCAAGGGGGTGGGGAGATCCGCCTCCGTCGCGCTGGCTCCCGATGCTCCTTACATGGCCGCCGGAACCATGGCCGGAGCGGTGGATCTGTCCTTTAGTTCTTCAGCCAATTTGGAGATCTTCAAGCTCGATTTTCAGTCTGACGATCGCGATTTGACACTGGTTGGGGAAAGCCCCAGCTCCGAGCGCTTCCACAGACTCGCATGGGGAAGAAATGGATCTGGATCCGAGGAATTCTCCCTCGGTCTTATTGCCGGCGGCCTTGTCGATGGAAATATAGATCTATGGAATCCGCTTTCTTTAATCGGGTGCGTTTTTTCTTTCTGTTATCTACTAATCTTATGACCCCTCCTTCATTTTGAATTGATCGCCATTTGAATTTCGTTGTTGGATCCAGTAAACACGGCTTCAGTGATCATTGCTTTTTTTTGTCTTAACTTGCTAGACGAACCATTGTCTAGTTTGCTTTTTGGTATCGTATTTTCCATCTTGGACCAGTCTAACCCGAACACGCGTCACATTTTTCAGTTCCCAGTCCAGTGAAAGTGCAGTCGTTGGACATCTTTCGGTTCACAAAGGGCCTGTGAGTTGTATTTCTCGGCAGAAATTCTCTTGCTTCTGTTTTAACACTCCTCATTTGATGTGTGCGTCCCATTTCCTTGTTTTCAGGTTCGTGGTCTTGAGTTTAATGCTATCACCCCAAATCTACTTGCCTCTGGGGCTGATGATGGTGAAATTTGCATTTGGGATTTAACTAAGCCTTCTGAGCCTTCTCATTTTCCACTTCTCAAGGTAAACCAACCACAACTTCTTACAAGTCATGGAAACCTTTGTTTTTATCTTACTTGTACATTCATTGAATACTAGAGATTCTCAAACTTTATGAGGGTCTTATGCAGGGTAGTGGTTCTGCCACGCAAGGTGAAATCTCCTTTATATCGTGGAATAGGAAAGTTCAACAGATATTAGCATCTACCTCATACAATGGAACTACTGGTGAGATTTAGGGTTTTCTTTCCCTTTCTCTATCTGGTTGATTAGTAGTTCATTTCTGTCAACTCTAATTCTGCTTCTGCTCATCGTTTTTTTTTTTTCCACAGTAATATGGGACTTGAGGAAGCAGAAGCCTATAATTAAGTAAGCATTCACTTCTTAAAAGTGATATCAATGTGGCGCTCTAGTCTTGCTAAACAAACCTTGATCTGTACATTATCAATCAACAGCTTTGCAGATTCAGTTCGACGCCGGTGCTCTGTTTTACAATGGAACCCTGACATTGCTACTCAGATAATGGTTGCATCAGATGACGACAGCTCACCTACTCTGAAGGTAATGGAATCATTTAATTCCTTGCTTCATTTAGTTCAAATTTGGTTCGTTTAGTAACGTAAGGTATCAACAATCAGCTCTGGGACATGAGGAATACAATGTCACCTGTCCGCGAGTTTACTGGACACCAAAGAGGTATTTTCAAATCACTGCAATGAAAATGCTTTTTCCAGTGTTTCCCTTTATCTCGGTATCATTTTCTATTGCTGATAAGTGATAAGCCTTGTAGATCAGCCATCTTATTGTTTAGTCATTTTGTGGTGCTGTAATCTCATTGTCCTGTTGTCTTCATTCTTTCTAGTGTTAACATCTTGGTGAAATGTAGTGGTGATATTTCTTATCTTACAGGAGTGATTGCAATGGAGTGGTGTCCAAGTGACAGCTCATATCTTCTTACCTGTGCTAAGGACAACAGAACTATTTGTTGGGACACTAATACAGCAGAGGTAGGGAGAAGCACTGATGAGAGATGCAAATTTGCTAGCTAATCTTCATTTGACTGAACTTGCCATTATATCAGATTGTGGCTGAGTTACCTGCTGGCAACAATTGGAATTTTGATGTTCATTGGTACCCAAAAATACCTGGAGTTATATCGGCATCTTCATTTGACGGGAAAATTGGCATCTACAATATCGAGGTATCTTGGTACTTTGCCCTTCAGTATTTGTACATTGTTGTTGTAGATGAAAATTGATGTATGAGGCATAATAGAAAACGAACCTGTGAATTCAGCCTTTTTGACTGTTTTTACTTTCCAAGATTATTTTAGATTTCGGTTTTCCAGTTTGTTGCCCTGCTGGTGATCAAATGTTTTAGTGTTTAATCTTATGCACTTACCGTTTGAGAATTACCTTACTAGCAAGAATTATTGGACTCTCGATCTCCCTTTTCCCCACCAGGATAAATTGAAAAATATGTATTCAACGCTTTGTTGCAGGGTTGCAGTCGCTATGGTGCTGAAGATAATACTTTTGGTACTTGTAATGTCATTTACCCATTCTGAACTATTTGTTTACCGTTAATTATTTTTAGCATTCCTATGTTGGAGGATGGAATAGCACCAGCACCAACATCACTTTTTACTGTCCTCTTTATGCAGCTCCTGTAAGAGCACCAAAATGGTATAAGCGCCCGGTTGGTGCTTCTTTTGGATTTGGGGGAAAGCTTGTATCGTTTCACGCAAAGCCCCCTGCGAAGGGTGTCTCAAGCATTTCTTCTGAGGTAGGCATTTAGGAATGATACTGTCTTATGTTATACCCAATTATTCGTGACTTCTTATTTGACTACATGTCATGTTCAGGTTTTTTTGCACAGCCTGGTAACTGAACAGAGTTTGGTGAGTCGAACTTCTGAATTTGAAGCTGCCATAGAAAATGGAGATAAGACTTCTCTAAGGGGTTTGTGTGAGAAAAAATCTGAAGAGACTGAGTATGCCATCCTTGTGATTAAAAATGTTCATATTTACCCTTAACATAGTCACAAGACAACTCAATTCTGCTCTCTTTCAATTCACTGATTTTGCAGATCCGAAGAGGAGAAGGAGACATGGGGCTTGCTGAAAATCATGTTCGAAGAGGAGGGAACTTCAAGGTCAAAGTTGATCAGCCATCTTGGCTTCAGTTTGCCTTCTTTGGAAAAAGATCAGGCTGTAAATGGGCTCTCTTCAGATCTGAATGGCATTGGATTAGAGGATACCGCACCAGAGCCTGAGGAAAGTAACGAGGCAGCTACATTTGCTATGGACAATGGAGAAGACTTCTTTAACAACTTCCCTGCTAAACCGGATACACCTGTATCGACATCTTCCAAAGATTTCATGCCTCCTGACACAGATTCTGCTGCCGAAGTGGAAGAAACTCAAGAAACACCAGAAGAAGAGGAAGAAGGTTCTGACATAGTATTTGATGATGCTATCCAGCGTGCTTTAGTTGTTGGAAATTATAAGGAAGCGGTGGATCAGTGTGTATCTGCAAATAAGATGGCTGATGCTTTAGTTATAGCTCATGTTGGTGGTACAGCATTGTGGGAGAGTACTCGTGAGAAATATTTGAAGACGAGCAGTGCACCTTACATGAAGGTATATACATATATATATTCCTTTCCAACTTGATATCTGGCAAGTGCTATCGACATTCCTGTTTATGGTCGCAAAGCCTCTAAAGTACTGTATGCTAATCTGTTTTCAGGTTGTTTCTGCGATGGTGAATAACGATCTCACGACCCTTGTCTATACAAGGTCGCTTAAGTTCTGGAAAGAAACTCTTGCTCTCCTCTGTACTGTAAGTTTCTCAAACTCTTGCTTTTCATGTCTTACTTGATCAAAATATATTCACCTATCACTTTAGCTCTTCGAACAATGTAATGTGATATGTCATTTACGTTGACTCATGAACCGAGATGAAACACACCCAGTGTGACATGATGCATCTAACTGCTACTTAATTTTGGCCGCTATAAACTGCTTTGTATGAATGCTGATTTTATATTCATTGGCAAACAGTTTGCACAAGGAGAACAATGGGCCAGCCTGTGCGATGTCCTTGCCTCAAAGTTGATGGCTGCTGGTAACACTTTGGCTGCAGTTCTGTGCTACATTTGCGCAGGCAATGTTGACAGAACAGTAGAAATTTGGTCGAGGAGCCTTGCAAACGAGCGTGATGGAAGATCTTATGCCGAGCTTCTTCAAGTGTGTATCACTTACCATGTTTTGTGCATAAATTAGTTGGGCTTCTCTGCTCATATTCTTGTCCCTTTTTAGGATCTTATGGAGAAGACTCTTGTCCTTGCTTTGGCAACTGACAAGAAAAAGTTCAGCGCATCTCTATGTAAACTCTTTGAGAGTTATGCTGAGATATTGGCTAGCCAAGGGCTTCTTACAACGGCAATGAAATACTTGAAAGTTCTGGATTCTGGTGGCTTGTCACCTGAACTTTCTATATTACGTGATCGTATTTCTCTTTCTGCAGAACCTGGTACGTATGATGTAGTGTTTTGATTAATTTTTGAAGAGAATGAATTCTGATGATAAAACTAGCGTACCATTTTATATTACATCTGCAGAGACTAATACTGCAGCTTCAGGCAATATTCAGCTTCAAAGCACCATACCATATAATCAGGTCTCTTTCTTTTTAATCTGCAATTATCTTTACATTGGAGCTTGGATCTCTCTGGAATCTACAGCTTTTACGGACAACAATACTTAGCCTTTATTCTTCTGTGTCTTAGGAGCCAACTCAGGCGCAACCAAACGTTCTTAGTAACCCATATGATAATCAGTATCAACAACCATACACTGATTCTTATGTTGGAGGATATGTCCCCTCAGCTTCACATGCACCCATGCAGCAGGCAACCATGTTTATGCCTCACCAAGCTCAGCAAGCTCCGCAGGTATCTGAAATTTTGGCTTTGTTGCATTTCCTTTTTCTCATTCTTCGTTACACCATAATTTTAATGGTCCTTATCTGGCAATTTTCAGATGTTTAGATTAGGAGCTTTTCCGTTTCTGTTATGTTTTTGTATAGGGTATTGATTAAATTTTTGAAATATGACGAAAATTGGATCATATACGTGGTACTCAAATGACTGGTCTCTTCTTCTGTGGTGAATTTCTGAGTCATATTTTATCGGGATGGACTATAGGTATCTATTTTTTGACAACATATAGTAAAAAAAATATACTCCTTAAAACTGAACATTTCATCCTCTTAAGGCCATGTAGAGCTTTGTTTCAGATCAGTCGTGTAGAACCTACAGTGTAGCCTACAGAGGTCGTGAGAAAACGTTTGTGGTGGGGATGCGTTTTGTTTGTTATGTATAGGTTTCGTGGGCCAATCGTTGACCTTGTGTGTGTATATGCAGCCATCTTATACTTCGGCTCCTGCAAGCAACGCTCAGCCATCCATGAGAACCACTTTTGTTCCTTCAACTCCCCCTGCACTGAAGAACGCAGACCAATATCAGCAGCCAACCATCGGTTCTCATACATTCACAGTATGTGAACTTTTTTTGACTCATTGTGTTTGATGTTTCCCACACTTTTAGTTTAACTAAGCTAACATCTATGTCATCAGGGACCATCCAACAATGCATACCCTGTCCCCACCGGTCCAGGTTCATATGTACCTTCTGGCCCTCCACAAGTTGGGCAATATCCTAACCCCAAGATGCCCCAAGTCGTTGCTCCTGGAGCTGGAGCCATGGGATTTACGCCTATGTCAACTCCAGGAGTTGCTCCAAGATCTGTTATAGGTTCTGTGCAACCAGCAAGTCCTCCAACACAGCAGGCAGCTGCGCAGGTAATTCCTACTCCTGCAGCTCCGCCACCAACTGTTCAGACTGCAGATACTTCCAACGTCCCAGGTATTGTACAACGTGACACTAGAGCACCATTTTTCTGTTTTGTTTTCTGACGTAAAATCAAATGGTCACTTGTTGTAAACTTTGATCCAGCTCACCAGAAACCTGTGATAGCAACATTGACAAGGCTATTCAATGAAACATCGGAAGCACTGGGAGGCGCACGTGCAAATCCTGCCAAAAAGCGTGAGATAGAAGACAACTCAAGAAAATTAGGTGCTCTGTTTGTGAAACTCAATAGCGGAGACATCTCCAAGAATGCTGCCGACAAACTCGCACAACTCTGCCATGCTCTGGACGGTCATGACTTCGGTGCAGCCCTTCAGATACAGGTAAGTTAGCGAAGTTATCACTGGTTACTTCCTATTTGGTGTTTTAGCAGGGGAAAGAAGACTCAGTGTTGTTTGCTCTCGGAACAGGTACTTTTGACGACCAGCGAATGGGATGAATGCAACTTCTGGCTGTCGACGTTAAAGCGGATGATCAAGGCCAGGCAGAATGTGCGGTGATTTTCTCATTTCTGGTTTGAGCAAATTATAAATACACAGGAGAGACGTGTGTATCAGACTCCTTTTTGCTTTCTTAACTTTTGTTCTCTTTTTGAACGCCGTTGGTGCTCCAGTCTCTTTTTCTTCTTCTTATTATTATTAACTCAGCTGCATGAGTATTACCCCCATTTGTTCTTAGATAAGATAGATCAGATTGCTTGACTGACATTCTCATGTTTTTGATGTTACCTTACCGGACGAGTTTGTTTTGTCTCTCTTTTTCTTTCTACGAATTTTCTTTTATTTTACTATGTTCACTTTTTTTTCATCATATTTGAAACATAAAATTTGACATCGTCAATTAAAAATCAGCATGCATTTATAAATGAATCTATTGTCAAGAGTATCGTTGACATTGTAAAAGGCCGCTAAGACTAGTAAAAGCAAGTGAAAGAGGCGCCTAACGCAGGTATCCTAGAACGCTTTTCTGGAAAAACGTGCCTACCGCCGCGTACTCCGCGAAGGCCTTTTGGTCGATCTTGCACCTTTGAAATTCCGGGAAGAACAACAAGACACTAGTGGCAAATACGAATAATATGGTCAGTGTCCGGGCCACTGGCGTTGGAAGTCTCCACCTTCTGTTGATGGCCTTTTTGAGGGCGATCTCGGCCGTGATGCAGACTCCATGTAGGAGGAAGAAAGACATCATCCCCCACGACGGCCTCAACCTCCCCATGTAGAAGAATATGAGCTCGTGCATAATCCCCGATGCCACGAACGTGGCCAACGCCGCGGGAGCGGATGCCCATTTTCTGGGGAGCACCGACAACTTTAGCACCGGCTCGTACACGGTCGGGCGCAGGATCTCACTGACCATCAGATTCCATCGTTTGCCCCAGAAGTCCTGAAGCGAGGTGGCGAGGTAGGGCTCGTTGAACTGAGGCTCCAGCTGAAGGCTGGACGTGGCTCGTACCAGGGAGGCGGTGACGGCTAGGATGAGGTCGAGGGAGAAATACATGTTGAAGCCATAGAGCAAAAGCACAGCTTTATCGGGGAGGAGGTGGATGTAATGGAATGATTGGATGAGGAGAAGCAAAAGGAGTGCCTTTACTATATAAAACAGAGAACCTTCTCTCGTGCTCTGCTGCTTTGGTTTCGGTTCATCATCAAGCTGTTGAACCTTGATGGGGAAGCATGAGACGAGAAGGAAGATAGGGAGAGAGAGGGTGGATGAGGAGAGAGGACCCTTTCCAAATGCGAATAGAGAGAGCTTGAAATTGGCGAGCCAAGAGATGAAGAAACCAGTGGTCCCGATCATATGCACAGTGGTTAGATGGAGCGGAACCAAAAAGAAAAGGAGCATCACTGGAACCATAAGAATCAGCCTTTTGACTCCCTTGCCGACCAATCTTCCAACACAGAAACAGTAACACAAGGACACCATCACCCAACCCCACGCCTCTGTCAACCTCTTCGCTTCATGGCTCAACACCACCACCACCGCCATCTCTTCTTCGAGAATCAAGAGTCTCCTCTCCGGTAAAATCAGGGAGAAACGTATCACTGAAACGATCAGAAGACCTCGTTTCTTGATATTGTCTGTGTTCAAGGGCAAGATCTAGAGATTGCAATCACTAGTATTGTCTCCATGATTTTTATCATTTATTATACTGGAAACAAGTTGACAGTTTCATCTTTCTTTCCTTCTCTTGGCTTTTTATTATTTAAGGAAAAAAATAAGGAAGTTTTCAGTAAGAACTGACAAGTGCAAGTAAGGTTGGAGATAAGAAAAATTATTAAGAAATTCCTTATTAATATTTTATTAGTAAAATTTAAGAAATTTATTAAAAGTTTCATTTTTTTTTTTTTTTTTTTTTTTGACAACAGAAAAATTGATACGATTAGATAGTCCACGAGGGAGGGTATGAGTCGACGAAAACCATCTCCTGTGTAAACTTTTTTAAATTAAAAGTTTTATTTAAAAACTGTTTTTTGAAGAACTTTTTAAGTTTCTCATTTTTTATTTATTTAAATCTAAAAAAAAAACATTTTAAATACTCTTAAAAACAATTGGAGATGCTCCTGATGGAGAGTCTTTTTCATAAGATATTTCATCTTTGATTGAATTTGGATATTTCTTTCTCTCTTAGGGCAACTCTATCGGGGGTTCTTAGCTGGGTTTCTTGTTAATATTTTAATTAAAAAAAAAGAATAAAATGAAAAAAGAGAGAGATTGTATCTTAAACAAGATACTTAAGAACCTTTGTTTAGATACTTCTATCACATTTGTCAACTTGTCATTGGTTCAATTTTTTTAAATTAAATAAATAATTTAATTATATTAAAAATAATAATATTAAATTTTTAAGATACTGAATTGTGAGTATCTACCACTCGAGATGCTCTTACTCCATCTGGGCGGTGGTGGTAGTTAAGTAAATAAATGTGTAGTGAATCAGGCCACAATCCAGCACGTTAAAATGGGACCCATCACATAATAGTAATAATAATAATTAAGTATTCTCCAATCACAAACACGTGTAACATAAGGGATTGATCGTAAGCCCCACATTGTTAACGATATGAATACTAAAAGAAAACAAAAAAAACATCTTCCAATTCAATGCGGGCCGGTTATCTTTGTCTCAGTTGCATATTGAAATATATCTATTTAGATCTTAACTTTGGATTTTATAAAACAGGCCGATATAGTGTGGAGAATGCAGGCCCATGTTAGGAAGAATGTATGGGCCTAAAATTGTTGTGTATTGCCTGAATGAGTGTGAGAGCTGTGCTTAAAATGATGAGGAGAATCTCTTCTCCCCATCTTCTTCTTCGCTGAGAAAGTGAATATTAACTGACTGTTACAGTGGATTACTGGGTGAAATAGTACTATACACATGTACGTATACAGAGATTGAGAAGATATATTATGTCTGTTACATTCAAAACCCTACTAATAGCACTTAGATGAATCCATGGGATCCGGTCATGAGGAGTGTGGTGAGACTAGTAGTGGCTTGTCAAAAATTCTCTGGCCTGGCGCTAGCATTGCCAATGGATCATATCTGGATTTCCTCCGCACGAAATCATCCCACTTAGGACCAAAATGAGATCTCCACTCGTGTCTTGTTGTGTAATGAGGCAGATATTGCTTCATCCCTAAACCTGCTGCTTCACTGAATTCGAGAATTCTTTGGTTCCGCTTTAAGATCTGGTCCACTCCATCTTTCCCCGTCGACCCTGGAACTGCCGATGTAAGGATCGCCACCAAGTAGAATATCTCTTCCTCCGGTGTCACTGCTGAACTTCTATTGTCCCACCTGACAACACCAATGCATAATAGATTAAAGGTATGCTTTTCCTTCTTTTCATTGTTAAACTCTCTTTTTGTGTCTCTCTCTGTCTTACTTTGATTTGTTCACTGGGTAGACGATCACTGGACCGTTGCTTGTATCGGTTAGGATGTTTCCGAAAACACCTTTTGCAAAATCATTGACTCTGCTTCTTGGCACCAGAAGATTCAACCATGGATGTGGGACTTCCCACTGCCCTTTCGATCGCAGTTTCATCTCAGAGACATGTACCCTGTCCAAGAATTCTTCATATGTTACCTCCGATGAAAACAGTGTCGACGAGATGTAGCTTAGTTCAGATAATGATTCTTTCACTTCCTGGATTGATATACATGTGAGATTTTTCAGTTTCCCATCACTCTTTTTTTTTTTAAAAAAGAAATATATATATCTATCACTGAGCATATTATTGCTTCTTTCTCACCTGGTTCATTACATCTTTCTTGTCTTCATCTAGCTTAAAGTACTTGGCCACTTCCAGACAATACAGACTCCTGCCATCTGATTTGAATTGGCTGGCCTCTATAGGGTCTTCTGGTGTGAATGATAACCTCCAGTTATTCAACAGGCCCGTCCGGTTTATTATCACAAAACCTTCTATGTAATCGAATTTGTTATCTGCCGAAATCAGGCGCTCTTGGTCCCTGGCAAAAGCTGCAAAATCCAGGTACAACACCCTCATCCATTTTACCTGCACCATTATTATTATTATTACAGACCTATTATCAGGTATATTATAAATATATAACCCACCTTCTTTTTGATACATGTACTGTATTTTTTTAAGGATTAGGTTTCTTGTTTACCATGGTCGGTGCTGGTTCCAATGCTATTCTTGCCCGTGTTATGATCCCAAACTGACCTAACCCACCAAGAACTCCATGAAACAAGTCGCTGTTCTGCCTCTCTGAACAGTTTAAGATCTCGCCTTTTCCTGCACCCCCTAGGCATGACATTAGTGAGTAATACATTTACTTTCATCTTTTCGACAATCTGTCTGAGTGTTTGGTTTTAGGAGTCACCATGTTAACCACTGTAATTTTTTGCATCTACTCTGAACTAACCTGTGACAACCTCCAGTTGATGAACATTGCTGATTTGTGGTCCATGTCGGAATGCCTGGCCGCTGATTCCAGCATTGGACAGAGTACCACCTACAGTTAAATGTAGGTAATCTGTCCATGATTTTGGGGCAAGCCCGTACTTGAGGGTCTGGTGCAAAATGTTTATCCACAGCTCACCACCCGACACATCAACGTATGGAGTAGTAGCACCCACAATGTGGACCTGCAGCTTCTGGGGCTGGAGTGATTCCATGTGGATAACAATTCCGTGTCTTGTTTGTGCCTGGCCTTGAAGTGAATGTCCACGACCTCTTGCTGCCACCTTAAGCTGTGAATGAGGCCCCATCATCCAGATGTGTCGTATCGCTGAGGCGATGTCGCTTACAGTTTTGGGATGTAAAACCGCCAAAGGAAGCAATTGGTACCGATTTCCAAAATCTTTGGAGGCGTGATGGACATCTTCAAACTCCAAGTGGCCTACTAGGGGAAGCGCCTTCAACGAAGAAATGCTGCTAGAGAAGCAGCAAGCTAACTTAAAGGCTATGCAGCTGAGTAGTAAGATGGTAAAACTTCTTACTATAAGCATGTTTCTTTTCCTGAGGAGGCATGCATGTAGATAGCTCATATGGCCTCTTGATTTCTGATAGGCAGAAGAGTATTGAAATCAAAGGTGAAAAGGGTGTGATCTTATTAAAGGTAGTGCGATTCTGAATGGCCGAGGCAACCAATCTTTTTGTTTGTGAGAATCCGAATGGGGACTTGGCTGTCTAAGGAAGGGTTATATAAATAGCTTTAGAAATTGTTCACTTTTTTAGTTGAGGCCTTTCTCTTTCTTTTATTTTGCAGAGAGAAGCCATAAAGGAGGTGCCTAGTTGAAGGAAAAAAGTCACAAGAAAGAAAGATCTCACGAATCTTTTTATCTTTTCATAACAGTTACACCCACAATCTAGCCTTTTTCGAAGGAAAGGCAGACAAGATCATACCATAACACTTTTACTTTGAAACTTACCATTTGAAGGACTCCTTATTTATCCTCTTATCCCATACATATATATTATTATTTTTATCCCTTTCCAGTCGTAGGTATGGTATTGCTTTTTAGGCTGAGATCAATTATCTGAGATTGTATTCCACTCTTTGTCAGGCTTTTGACTCGGATGAAACGCAAAAGGATTGGTTTATGATTCATCTGTGAGAAAAAGAATGGTGATCACTGAACAGAGGAGGTCAGAGACGTGGAACGAAAGAAATCCTTGTGCTCTCTGTGGGAAAATGAGTAAGCAATTTCAGTCATGATGGGACCCAACAACACAATCCATGTAAGGCAAAAACTAAACGAGGCTGTGACAGCACAAAGCAAAGCAACCAATGAGTGAGTCTTTCTGTTACTGATTTAAGGCCTTCCATTGCAGCTAGCTGACAAAAAAAACACTGAATGAATCATCTCTTCTTTTCATAATTATTGTGACCAGGCATTATTATGAGACTAGCTTTAAATTGGGTTTAATTTACTTTTGCTAAACATCCGGCAGGTGGATAACAGAGAGGGACTCACTGCTTCTTCAGACAGAATCATCTCGGATAATCTCCATTTTATTTTTATTCTTTTTTTGTCTTTTATTGGGGTTAATTTGTCCATTCGTTATAATTATTGTTCTCTTTGGTACAGAGTTGCATTCAGTTTCCTCAAGATTAGGACCATCATCTTTGGGCTACAGTGTCATCAACGAGATCATCATAGTAGTAGTAACGAAAGGTATAATCTTATGGAAGGATTAAAGAGGAAAAGATAGAATGAGAGAGAGAAAGACTCTGCTGACAAAAGTGGCCTAGTGAAGATTGGCGCCCATTAGATTGTGTTACAGAGTTTGACCAGTCCAGTTTTGAACAGTGAAGAAAGAAGTTGGGCTCTTGTCAACTAACTGATGCGGTGGTGGGCATAATGTGAACTGAAAACGGAGTTGGTGGAAATGGTTGGTCTCTAGAAGGAGAAGCGACCAGAGAGCACTAGCGAGAGAGTCGTGGGGCATAGCTTGTCCCAAAGCAATCTTGGTCCCAATATATATAATATGCCTTTGAACAATTGTCAGCCAAAGAGTCGAAGGGACGGCTGTGGTAGTGTGTGATTGAAGTGGACTGGTCCACGACTGTGACGCCTCTGCTGACAAATCAGCTTAAACTCTCATTGGTGCTTCCTTCCACCTTCACGTGGCTTTGTTCCCATTAACATTTTTTTTTCTGCCAAAAAGTATGTGTGTGTGTGCGCACGTCTTTCTACCGTTTGTAAGATATTATCATAATAGTAAGTATATCTGTTTTTTTAAGGAGACTTAGTAGGAGGATCCTTGTCTTACTGCCTTCGAAAAACACAAATCACGGAGTTTAGTGTGATCATCTTCTTAGTAGGAGGATCCTTGTCCCCCACTCACACAGAAGTCAAAATGGGCTCACAAGTTTCTCTGCAAAAAGCCTTCTTGGTCCTAAATGCCACACTCTTTCAGCCCACTAAAGTAGATGAACTTGGGCTGGAATGTGATTGGAAATTAACGGTCCACTTGAAGCCTAAAATACTGGCAAAAGTCTAGTCTGAATATATATATATATGTAAAGGGCTAGAGTTGGTGATCGATCCGATCCGATCCGATCGGTAGCAAATAGAAGCAACGTAGCCCACGCATATGAATGAATAGCAGGGATACCCGAATAGTAGCTACTTGATTCAGCATTAAAAAAAAAAAAAAATAAGAAAAATCAGCGGATCGTGGGTAATTTGAAAAGTAAGTACGCATTACTTTGCATTGTAGACAACCGTCACAAACAGGTATGATCAATCCGCATAAATCCAGGATGCTGCAATATTACATCTTGATGAGTCTTTTCACACATTTCAAATGATGATACAAACAAACAAAATAAAATACATAAAAGAAGCCACAAATTAAGAAGACCCATCAGTCTCTCATGTTTCAGATCCATGTATTCGTTGGGTTGGGTTCTGTTTCAGATTGTGTTAGAGATTTCATAATCTACTTTATATATATATTTTTTCCTGTGTGTATCAGAAGACCAGCCTCCTACGCAGCGAGCCGGACCTGTTAAGAGCAACCATATGGCGTATGGTCTCACCAATGAGATCTTTGAAAACGAGCCGTTCGAGGTCTAGAACCGCCTCTGACATCTCCACCTGACAATCCCGCCACGGGTCCTGTAATAGATCTCTTCCGAGGACCCCGTGCACGTATCCCACAAGGTCTGCTTCCTCCGTCGACGAGCTTTTCTTTCTTAACCTCTGAAACTCAGACCAGATCGTCTGCAGCATCTTGTCAGCGTCTACAACCATTTTCCACGGCGGCAACCTCCTTATCCGCCCAACAATCTCCTGCACTGCGTCGAAGATGAGCCTTCTCTCCTGAGCGGAGGCGCAAATGCCTTTGAGGTATTGCTGTTTTTTTTCCAGCAACGAGAAGATGTCGGACTCTTGTGGTAGGCAATGGGAGGCTCTGAGGATGTTAGAGATGTAGACATATTCAGAGTCCGAGGATGATGACATGGAGCCACTCCAAGATTCGTCTTCCGATTCTGTTATAACATTAAGAAAGAAAGATAAGAGATAGCTACAAAGAGAGACGCAGACAGACAGGCATATGAGTTAAGGTTGGCTATACCAGTGAAGTCAAGGCTGCGTTTCATGACTGGGGATGGAGAAGATTCCTCTTGGTAAAGTGAGGCGTCAAGGACAGATACTGGACTCGGCTGTGACTCTCCGGCAGCCTCAGACGCCGCCATCTCTGCAATGCTGTGGAGGAGCTTGTCGCATCTCTCCAAGAGAGTTTTCCCTTGTCTTTTTACCTCTTCCTCTGCTTGCGTGGAGCATCCGTCGTCTTCAATGGGTCCTCGGCCGCCTCTGTTGGTGCGATTCCTTGTCTGCAGAGGTTCTGGTCTCCTGCTCCGTTGAGGGGATTCCTTGAGCGTCGGCTCCGGTTAGGACTCTTGACGCTGTTTTCACTTGTGCTCCGCGTCCTTGCTTTGCTTTGATCTCGCCTACCGGTGTCGGTGGCGGTTACGGATCTGATGGCAAAGGAGGTTTTGATCGGAGGTTGATGGACGAGATTCCTGTTGGCGATTACTCGCTGGTGCTTGTTAGAGTGCAACAGTCCTTTGAGTCTAAGAGCTTCGAGAAGTTGCTTAAGGGTTTCGAGATGGGTCGCGGGAGAGTGGGATCCACGGCTCATCTGTCTGGGCTCCGGGACGAAATCGAAAAAGCTCTTTCGCCTTACAAGGTATTTGAGTTGCGGGACTAGAGGAGGAGCTCTAGCTTGTTGTTTTGCAATAATATGTGACAGTGGAACCCAAATATCAAAGGGGTTGGGGATTTTATACTTTTACGTACACAGCAACAGCCAACAGGTAAAATTATCTTTAAAGATTGGAAATAGCGAAAAGGAGAAGAGTCATAAGTAATAATAATTATAAAAGAGTGGAATGTGCTCTGGTTTCCATTATCGACCTATGACAATTATCATAAATAATCATCTAAAAATGGATGTGACAGGATTCTGGACCTCGAAACTAGTTTTTGTGTTCTGCGTGGTTATCTATGGAATTAGATGGACGTGGACAAAAAGTTATAAATAAGGGAGACACACTTAACGGTCTTCAAGATCTGCCAACTTTCTTCTTCATTACCCCTTCAACTATTGCACACTCGCATTACTCAGATTCCCATCTTGTTACAATCTCAATGCAAAACCAGATTTCAAAAACAAAAACAAAATTATGCTTACGAGAAGCTCAAACTCCATTGCTCGGATGTCAGATTCGGGTTTCATACATATACTATTGTACATACACTGACTGTTTACATACGTGCAACTTTACCATTCTATGCAATCCAATGCTCATTTGTACGATTTTTCTACTATGGGGACACATGTTCAAACTGCTACAAACACATTTTTATTTTGGTCCCATGTAAAGATTATCTTAACACCAATACTATATTGTGTAACCATTTTACTCTCTCGAATCAAAGTATGAAGCATCTGCAGCCTTCTCCGCCATTTGGTCCTTCAAACCACCGGTCCCATCCTAAGTTCAAAGGTCCATTGGTCCTGCCAAAAATTACCATCCCCATAACACGTGTCAGGTATTTGATCCCAAATGAACACTCGAGAGTTTTTAGGTCCAAAAGCACTCACAGTGGCAAGAGAGGGTCGGGTGCTTTCTCGACGACAAAGAGCAGCCTGTGAGCCAAGGCAATATACAAGTTGATCACCAAATCAACACACAAGTTTCAGAAAAACTAACACAGATTGTTCTTGCAAAAGAAAAAAAACAAACAAACATAGGCTGAGTTTCCCTCCCTTACTCCTCACAAACGGTTGATACGATAACTGTCTGCTCGAGCTCTTCCAACTCTTCCTGGACATATAGTACATGATATCAAAAAACAAAGGCTAATTTATCAGTAAGTAAATTTGGGAGCAAAATATCTCACGCAACGAGAGATGGAGACGCAAAAGAGTCCAAAACATGCTATCTGTGCACATGATAATTTTGGGAGAATCTAAACTGTAACAGGCGGGACTCGATTGAGCTGTAGGTCATATCCATGAGATTGTGATACATGATACATATCTAAGATAACAAAGGCTGGACTATCATGAGGAGATGGTATTCTCGACTGAGGAAATAAGCTCAAGAGAGAAAACTAGAATGAGATGATATATGCATATAGGAGAATGAACTTAGCGCGCAAAGCAAAGAGAATAGTTTTCATTGCTCTGATTGGAACAGATGAGCCATCTCTTTAAGTTAATCACAAGAACTGGTTTTCGCTCTACCTAATTAGAAAAACAATCTAACAACACAATACAATGATCCCAGATTCATCACCAACTAGAGAGGATCAAATGCCAGGAGAGACCTCCTAACATCGCAAGTAGGGAAGTTCGCCGATAGAAAGAGGGATATTACCTCCAAGAATCTGACTTCCTGTTCGACGCGGCCAAGCTCAGCAAGGATCCTGTGCTTCCCCCGTGCATCACCACCTCCTCCTCCTAGAGAAGCAGCCTCATGCTCGTTAACCACCGTCTCCTCCATCTCACTATGATGCTGTTGACTACAGACTATCACCGATTCGCATCCTCTCTCTCTTCTCTCTCAGATCTGACACCGTCAGAAAAAAAGAAACTGAGGAGTCAGCAGCAGAGAGAGAGACCCACCGTACAAGTTTGAATTTTCTCTGAATGGACGGACTTTTTCCCCCTTTCAACAATCTCTGTTCTCCAAAAGTCAACACAAGCCCAAACCTATTATTCAAGAAGCCCATGGGCCATAACAAATGATTGTGTGTTATCGCAACATTACAACGTTACCATTAAATAATTTTTCTTAAAAAAGAAAAAAATATATGTGGCTGAAGTCATCAGTCATCACTCTTTTCTCTTGGAGCTCTCTATTAAGTGATCTTGGCATCTGCTTGTCCTCTCTGTTCATTGGCTGATAAAGAAGCATCTTAGCTTCATTTTCCAACCCCCACACCGATCTTGGTTTGCTTCAATTTCGGTCATCCATGGCTTCTTCGATGCTCAACGGGGCCATCACCTTCCCCAAGGGGCTGGGTTTCCCCGGTTCCAATTTGCACGCCAGATCAATTCCGCCGCCGAGTTTGGTCTCCGTGACCCGAACCACAGCCACGCCCAGACTCTCTGTGGCGACAAGATGCAGCGTGTCGGCGTCAAGGCCATCGGCGCAACCTAGGTTCATACAGCACAAAAAGGAGGCCTACTGGTTCTACAGGTTCTTATCCATTGTATACGACCATATCATAAACCCCGGCCACTGGACGGAGGATATGAGGGACGATGCCCTGGAGCCGGCGGATCTGAGCCATCCTGAAATGCGGGTGGTCGATGTCGGGGGCGGAACTGGTTTCACCACCCTGGGCATCGTCAAGACAGTGAACGCCAAGAACGTGACGATTCTGGACCAGTCGCCACATCAGCTGGCCAAAGCGAAGCAGAAGGAACCGTTGAAAGAATGCAAGATCGTGGAAGGAGATGCGGAGGATCTCCCTTTCCCTACTGATTATGCCGACAGATACGTCTCTGCTGGAAGGTAAAAAGTCAAATTAGTTTCTTGGTTCCGTGTTTTTTCTTTTTGCTAAATGTGTGTTTTGACTTTTGACAGCATTGAGTACTGGCCTGACCCGCAGAGGGGAATAAGGGAAGCCTACAGAGTTCTCAAGATCGGTGGAAAAGCATGTCTCATTGGCCCTGTCTACCCAACCTTCTGGCTTTCTCGCTTCTTTGCTGATGTGTGGATGCTTTTCCCCAAGGAGGAAGAGTACATTGAGTGGTTCAAGAATGCTGGTTTCAAGGACGTTCAGCTTAAGAGGATCGGCCCCAAGTGGTACCGTGGTGTTCGCAGGCACGGCCTTATCATGGGATGCTCTGTCACCGGTGTCAAACCCGCCTCTGGTGACTCTCCTCTCCAGGTTTGTTTGCCCGCCCATTCTTTGACCATCTTTCCTGTGTCTACTTCAGCTTTAGCTCTTCTTCTTTGACCATGATCCTCTCTCTTTGATTGAAAATGCAGCTTGGTCCAAAGGAAGAGGACGTAGAGATGCCTGTAAACAATCCCTTCTCCTTCTTGGGACGCTTCCTCCTTGGAACCCTAGCGGCTACCTGGTTTGTGTTAGTCCCGATCTACATGTGGATCAAGGATCAGATTGTTCCCAAAGACCAACCCATCTGATCCCATCATCGTCTGCTTCAGTCAACTAGCATCAATGTAGGATTTCCTATGTTTAAAGACACATCTTTTTTGTCCTATCTATCAACAAGCGGAATATGATGAACCCTTTTCGAATATCTATCTACTACTCTACTCCACATGCTGATTGATCTCTCAGTTCTATTATACTCTGTTTCAGCAAACATCAATTCCCAAACTCAATTCTACCAACATATCTAGTCTGAATTTGATTTAATATTCAACAAATCTGTAAAGCAACAACCAAAGTACGAGTATCAATTATATCTAACCAACAAAATACCATTACATATTTGCTTGCATTTAAACAAGGCAACTAGGTGGTAGAAACGAAAGCGGGGAGGCCGAACCTAAACCTGCGCTCGAGAGATAGCTAACAAAAACTCGCAAGTCATCAGCAGCATGCAAATCGATGGATGAGAGTGATCAATCTGCATAGCTAACCAGACCTCTCTGTTCCGATAGAGAGGTTGAGGGAGAAGCGCTGCGCGGTTCTGCACGAGAGGTGGCCCCTCCTCTGATGGGAGATCTTTGTGACCCGAGACGGGATTTTAAGTCTTGGCTAATTGGCTGCCTCTTTCGAGGGCTCTCGCTAGGGCTACGATGCCTTGGACTTTGGCTCCTGCTTCTGTCTCTGAAACGTCTGCGGTTCCGATCTGGACTACGAGAAATGCTTCTTCTCCTCCGGTTGTACCTATGCAAGACAACAAGTGTAATGTAAGTGAATCCAGGTGCTGTTCTACGGGTTATATATATATATATATATATATAAATAAATAGCAGACCTTGGAGGGCTCCTTCTCCTGGGTGGACTCCTAATGCGTCCTCTCGGCGAGCGTTCAGGGTAACTCCTGCTGCTTGGATACCTCCAGTAATTTAAACAAAACAAGGCTTAGTATTATTTACAGTGTAGTATGCCTTTGTTGTGAGTATATAAATACCTGTCCGTGTTCTTGTCCTGAAAGCTTCTTCTCTCAGGCCAGCGCCGAGGAGGGGAACGCTCAGGAGATGGCGTACGGTACTTCCTAGCAAAGGAATAACGTTCTGTGAAGCCACGCCCCTTTCGGATGCGCTTGGGCGCATCACTTGGAGATGGGCTTCTCGAAGAATTCCCCACAGCTTTCTCTGCTAGCTTCTCGCGAGGACTTGCGCTCCCATTTTTAAGATCTCTCACTGAGCTCCTACTAGGACTTCTGCTCCTACTGTTTTTATTTCTCCTAGGAACTGGACTCATACTCCTATATAGCGATAGAAAATGGAAAAGTTCATCAGGGACCACAAATCAGAAAACGAAGAGGCAAAAGCAGAGCTGATAAACATAAAGCCAAGGAGATAAACCTTGATTTCACTGAGTCAGCACGATAATTATCAACTTTGGTGGCCTTTCCATTACGTACAAGTTCATCGTTATCCAGAAAAGAATCTGGTTCCTCCCTCGAAAAGTTCTTCTCCGCAGGACTAGAATCAGCATCATCCCCTACAGGCAAAGCTGTCGAAAGTTTTCCACCATCTGTTCCAAGAAAAGAGTAAGATTCTCATAACTTGCAGGAGGTAACGCGCAATGCCACTTCCGCATACGGCAACTAGTTGCCAAGTATAGACGGAATGAACCAAGATTCTTAAAGAGTTACACGTACCTTTAGCTTTCTTTAACTTTTTGGCCTTATCGTGGCTTACTCTCTCGTCATCAGAATTGCTACTCTCGGTGTCACTTGAACTATCCTTCTTTCTGTATAAAGAAAAGCACTGATAGAATCAAGCAAAAGAAATGGCAACGATTAAACATGAATTACCACAAACTAATAGCCAGACCTGCGCTGAGGTGGTCTATCTCCTCTAGCCTTCTGTTTCCCATTTCGTCCTTTAATCTTTCTTTCCCCGCGTTGGCCTTTGTGTCTCTTTGTTGACCTCCTCTTCCTACGCTTCCCATCACTGGAAGATCTAGACTCATAAGAGGATGAATTTGATTCGGATTCAGAATCTGAATCTGACTCAGAACTTGAGATATATGAATCTGACTCAGAACTTGAGCTATATGAATCTGACGAAGACGAGTTTCTTCTTTTTCGCTTTATCTTCTTCTCCTTAGTATCTTTCCTGCGTGTTCCCCTAGCTTTGCGATCAGATATGTCACCAGAAGGAAAGCCCTTCGATTTCCCTGAAAATCATTAATGTACCCGCATCAAAATCTAGCCATTCCACATTCAAAAATTAACTTCATTACCTTTATCTTTTTCAGCAGTATCTTGAGCTTTCATCTGAGACATCTCGCCACAGTCGAGTATCTTCACATAGCTGGTTGGTTCCCCGTTACTGGTCCCCACAAGCTCCATTTTCTTGACAACTTCCATTCCCTTCACAACTTTCCCAAAAACAACATGCTTCCTACAATATGATTATGGAAAAATCAGGACATTTGAACTGCATTAAACCCTTATGACTGTTCTTTACCATGACTTTAATTTCTCAAAAGAATCATATCAATGGAACATGGATTACCCATCGAGATGTGGCTGGCGTTTGAAAAGAATAAAAAACTGGGACCCGTTGGTGTTTGGACCACAATTTGCCATCGAGAGGACTCCACCTCTATCATGGTCCAGTTTGAAATTCTCATCTGTAGAGGTAACAGGTTATATTGAGAAATTTGTTCAACTCCAGAAAGCTGAATATCGAGCTAGTAAAAAATATTATACCTGAAAACTTCCCACCATAGATGCTCTCCCCGCCAGTGCCTGCAAACCAACCAAAGTCCTTACAAATCAGGGCATTATCATTATCATGGTCAAGCTGAGTGGCAATAACATTCCACGTGATGGCATTCAGAAGCCCTTCCAAAAGTGCCATTTTTTCATTATATGAAGTTAGCTCCTTGTGTCAATCCTTGAACTTGTGTGTAAACTAACTGTTAACTAGATTGCGTCTAACGACCATGAGGTATATATAACACAAAAATATATGACCTTAAATAGTGCATAATGTGATGCCAAGTTATAAAGAGAAACGGTTTGGGAAATAATATGATTAAATGTATAAAAGAATAAGAGGTTTGAGGAATACCATTTCCATTAGAAAAATCACCACCCTGCCAAGAAAAAAAGGAGAAGCACTAATGAATAAAGAATTCGCTTTCCATCATATGCATGCAAAATCATAGAAGAAAATCTAAGCATTCAACCATGAGTACAACGGATACATACTTGAGCCATGAATCCTTTAATTACTCGATGGAAAGATGATCCTTTGAAATGTAGAGACTTCCGAGTGGTCTTTCCAACGCCAGCCTCGCCTGCACGAGGTAAAAACATGAGAAGAACAAAATGTGAAGCCCAATACCTTTCAAGTTGACATGCTTAGAAGAAAAGACATAGAAACAGAAATTCGCAAAATAAGTAGTTCTTTAACATACACGTAGAATCCATATAGGGATGTACTAGGGAAGTTATGCAATGGAATATTAAAATCAGGGTCCACAATTAAACGACAGGTCTAGATGCTGATACTAAAGTGAGCAAGCTGAAGGTACCTGTGCAGAGGGCACGAAAGTTTTCGGCTGTCTTAGGGACAACATCAGCAAAAAGCTGCCATTGACA
Organism: Streptanthus diversifolius; assembly: GCA_039880935.1. Lineage (NCBI taxonomy): Eukaryota > Viridiplantae > Streptophyta > Magnoliopsida > Brassicales > Brassicaceae > Streptanthus > Streptanthus diversifolius. Next base: position 1,546,428 of record JAXGFM010000016.1, on the reverse strand, counting down.
GAAAGAAAAAAAAAACTTGAAAAAGAAGAAAAAGAAAGAGGAAACCAAAAAAAAAAAAAAGACAAATGCATATAATACCTCAATGACAATGCGTTCAACGGAATCCCCGCCAATGGATATATCCAAAAAGACAGTAGGATTCTTCTTCTTAATACTCATTGCTACACAGCGAAAGAAGAGGTTAAAGATAGACAATGGTAGATCATGATATGTAGCACCAAGAACACTAACTAACAATACGCCGCAGTTAACATGTGATGGTTCTGAAGCAGCAATACATAACAAAACTCATTGGATTTCAATCTTACCGAGCCTACAGGTGCTAGCATAATAATCACAAGACTCAATTCAAATGAAAAAAAAATATATATATATATATTAATAGTTCGAATATCAGATCTATCAAACTTTTTAACATTATACGAACTAAAAGCCCCGAACCCCTAAACAAACATTTTTAAGAAAAAAAAAAAAGCTCGGTGAAGAAGGAAGATACCTAATGGTATTGGATAGGGGTGACGACAAGAGTAGATCTAGAGTATGGAACAAAGATTATCGCTCCCGAGTTCGTCGTTTTGAGATTTACGAAGTAAGCAAGAGTTAGGTTTGCTCCGCTCGCTAAGAGAGAAAGAATCCCGGATATAATCTACGGTTATCTGACTGCCACGTGTTGAACATAAAGCTGGACCTTATTATGAATTAAAATTAAATTAAAGAGATAGGTCGGCTCCAGTCTCAGGCCCGATGGGCCTCGGTAGAGAAATGGAAGAGTACTCAGCGTCAGCGACCACCGTTGCGTTCGACCGCCCGATACCGTTGCTCCGGGGACCGGTTCCCGCCGGTGGCTCGGATTCAGGTCAATACGTTCTCGCCTTCCGATCCCTGGATTCATGGGCTGCCGGTTACAAGCGTTGCGAAACCCTAATGAAGGAGCAGTGCGAGGAAGGTGCCAGAATTGGGTGCGCCGTCTCCGCGTCCAAGAACTGTAAGCCTCCGTGGTGGCGGAGCTTAGCCGCCGTGGTGGACATGAGGGAACGAGAAAGGTGCGAGGAGCGGGAGTTCAAGGAATGTTTGGCTGCCGCCAAGGACAAGTGCTCGGGATTCGCCAAAGACAAGTGCTCTGCTGCGTTTTTAGACGCCCGAATCGCGGTGTCGCCGGAGGTTGAGGGATTGGTCTGGCTAGCTTCAATGCCGGAGGACATCAGGTGGTTGGCTCCACTGCTTCAGGCAAGACGCAACACCAACCGCAGAGCCAGGGATCTTCTTCCCAACCAACAAAAATCATCGCATGCTACTTATTGATGTGAAAGTAAACAAATGGTTCTTCAATTAAACTCCACCTTTTTCTTATCTTGAATCAAGTAAATAATAGTGCCATGAAGAATCATGGTTACTTTGTTTAGTTTCAAAAGCTGTCATGGTCAGTCTGCTCTCGAGCAAGCCAAGCCATTGTTGTTGCGATTTTCTTTGATATATTAAGCTTCTCTACTTGTCAAATTTGCATTAGATGTCTACTAGTTATTTTTTTGTAGAAATATTGATTCAATGTGATAAAACTTTTGCGCTTTTTCTACACGCTTAAACCCTTGTTGAATCTGTCCCATTCATCAACTCCTGCGAACACTCTTGCTTCTAGTCTCCAAGATTGCAGAAGCCAGTATTCGTATATAATACTAAAGATTTCCTCACGAATGTTGTTTTTGATTCATTCGTCAATTGCACATTTGAGTAGTGTAAATTCACTTGATAGATAGCAAACAAGTTGTTGTGGAAGATTCAAAAGGTTTAATCTTCTTTTCTTTTGTTTGTATCATATTTGTGCTAAAGCGGGAGTCACTACGTACTAACCGAGATATTATTGTCATTTCTTATATTTGTCTTTGGGGACTAATATAAGCATTGAGCAAGTTGGTACACGTACGTTATTACTCATCATTCCACAATGACGGCTTGTTTTCACCAGATTATTAGACTATTACCAATGCTTTTGTAATAAATTTACCAACACTTGATTCACTCTTAACACACTGGTTCGGAGACCAAACCAAAAACCAATAGGACAAGTCAAACACAAAGTATAAAAGAATGTGCTGCCCATGTCCCTGATCGGACATGCATCCGTGTTAACAACGTATTTCAAGTGATTCCACCGCCTCAGAAATTATTTAGTAAGTAGTACAAGTTAGTTAATAGAGAGACTTAGTTGTTTTAAACAAATCAACTGCAAGACGAGGCGGCCATATGGATTTAAATAGTGGCATCAGTCTCAAGGTAAAGGGAGGAGAAATCATTCCTTGAGTATCTTACAAGTCACAACACATATAGGCGAGAGAGAGAGAGAGAGAGAGAGAGAGAGAGAGAGAGAGCCAGACTCTTCTATACATTCCTCTAAACACTTTCTCTTTCTTTCTACACGAACCATGAGAGACTTCAAGGAATATGATTACAGTGCTCTGTTGCTCAACAAGGCCCAGAGGCGCTGGCGTATTGCCTACACTGCCATCTACTCTGTGAGGGCCATGCTCTCTCTCGTTAAGGAGACATTTCCCGGAAGGGTTGATCCCAAAGCCTCTGATGTCTTCCTCTCTCTCTCCTACAGTCCGGTGATGGAGCAAAGATCAACTCTATGCCTCTCTCTTACGTTCCTGACATTGATCAGGAACGACTTGTGGAGATCATGAAAAGTAAGGACTTACCGGGCATCCGAGCGCTGGGTGGCGTGGAGGGTGTCGCTGCTTCCCTCAGGACAAACGTCACCAAAGGACCACGGGAATGAGCAAGAGGTCAGTAGACGCCGGGACCTCTTTGGCTCTAACACCTACCACAAGCCACCGTCTAAAGGACTTATCTTCTTTGTGTATGAAGCTATCAAAGACACAACCATCTTGATCTTGTTGGCCTGCGCCACTCTCGCCCTTGGCTTCGGTATCAACGAACACGGCATCAAAGAAGGCTGGTATGAAGGCGGAAGCATCTTCGTAGCAGTGTTCTTGGTCATAGTTGTCTCTGCTCTTACCAACTTCAGGCAGGAGAAATAGTTCGACAAGCTATCTAAGATAAAAATAATATCAAAGTGGAAGTCCTTAGGGACAGCAGGCGTCAACATATCTCCATTTTCGATGTTGTTGTTGGTGATGTTGTCTTCTTGAAGATCGGAGATCAGATTCCTGCAGACGGTCTGTTCTTGGATGGGCATTCCCTTCAGGTGGACGAGTCTAGTATGAAAGGAGAGAGTGACCATCTTGACGTCGATCACAAGGATAATCCCTTCTTGTTCTCCGGGACAAAGATAGTCGACGGGTTTGCTCAGATGCTGGTTGTCTCCGTTGGTATGAGCACAACCTGGGGACAGACGATGAGCTCCATAAACCAAGATTCTAGCGAGAGAACACCTTTGCAGGTCCGTCTTGACACGTTAACCTCCACCATTGCAAACCACCGTTGACTTGATGGACTTCACAGCAAATAACAGAATTCAGGAAATAATCCAAGGTATGGCGGCCAGTTGCCTCAGATGCATAGCATTCGCCCATAAAGTATGGTCGAATGACTCGGGATTAGAGGAAGATGGCTTGAACTTGATGGGAATAGTGGGTCTGAAAGATCCCTGTCGACCTGGTGTCTCAAAAGCTGTTGAAACTTGCAAACTTGCGGGGGTGACCATCAAGATGATAACGGGAGATAATGTTTTTACTGCAAAAGCTATACCTTTTGAACGCGGAATCCTCGACCACAATGACGAAGATGAAGAGGAGGCTGTTGTAGAAGGTATTCAGTTCAGAAACTATACTGACGAAGAGAGAATGCAGAAAGTTGAGAGAATCCGGGTCATGGCAAGGTCTCTCCCTCCGATAAGCTTTTAATGGTCAAGTGTCTGAGACTTAAAGGCCACGTGGTAGCCGTCACAGGGGATGGCACCAACGATGCACCTGCACTAAGAGAAGCAGATATTGGACTCTCTATGGGAACTCAGGGCACTGAAGTGGCGAAAGAAAGCTCAGACATTGTCATTCTAGACGATAACTTCACCACCGTTGCTATAGTGTTAAAATGGGGAGGTGTGTCTACAACAATATCCAGAAATTCATTCAGTTTCAGCTAACAGTGAACGTTGCAGCTCTTGTGATAAATTTCATTGCAGCAGTTTCAGCTGGTGAGATCCCTTTGACAGCAGTTCAACTGCTGTAGGTAAACCTCATCATGGACACTCTGGGAGCTCTGGCTCTAGCCACAGAGCGATCCACCAACGAGCTCTTGAAGCGAAAGCCAATTGGCCGAACAGAGGCCCTCCTAACAAATGTCATGTGGAGGAATCTCCTGGTTCAGTCACTATATCAAATAGCCGTACTCTTGATCTTACAGTTCAAGGGTATGTCTATATTCAATGTCCGCAAGGAAGTGAAGGATACGCCCATTGTCAACTCTTTCGTTCTCTGTCAAGTTTTCAACGAATTCAACGGTAGGGAGATGGAGAAGAAAAACGTGTTCAAAGGAATTCACAGAAACAATTTGCTCATTGGAATCATAGCTATCATTATCGTCCTTCAAGTCATTAATGGTGGAATTCCTAAATAAGTTTGCGGATACGGTAAGGCTTAAACGGGTGGCAATGGGGAACTTGCATAGCAATTGCATCCCTTTCCTGGCCGATCGGCTTTTTCACAAAATTCATACCTGTTTCCGAGACACCTTTCCTCAGTTACTTTAAAGCATCCAAGATCCTTATCTAAGGGTTCAAGAAGCCCATCCCTCAAGACAAGAAACCTTGAGCAGCCTACCATAACAAATGCAGCTATCTAGGGATGGATGGATAATTGACGATCAAGAAAGACTAGGAGCCGTATGATTAAATATAACTTTATAAGCAGTTTCCAGCTCCTTTGAACGATCAAAAGATTCAAAATCAAAATCAAGAGATGGTTTTTGATCAAAAGAGTCGATGAACAATAGGTTAGGGTCACTGACTTCTAAGTCCTTTCAAATTGCTGCAACAATGTGGCTTCCAGTTCAGTTCGATAGAAACATAAAACGACATTGGCATTTTGTTATAGGAAGATATGTTGATGGCTAAGGAAAAATAATGAGTTTGGGTAGCCATTGACTGACTTTGGTTTATCTAATGTACAGTCGCAAGGGTAAATTTCGCAGTTTATACATGTAAAGACAACTAAGTATGTCTTGAAATCAGGGTTATTTTTGGGCAATGTATAGTTTGTCTTGTAATGTTTGGTTGAATATGGGAGAGACGCCAATCGGGTTTTGTACAGTTTTTTCATTTTCATGAAACGTTTGGCTTACTCTTTAAAACACTAAAACATGATGCACACATGATAGATCTATAGCGCCGAAACATGAGAATAGAATGTGGATAGGGTGACGAAGCAGGAAAAACAACAGATTAATAATAGAGAGAACATTTACAGCGGTTTTCACGTATTAGAACTGTGTGCGTCCTTTTAATCCGCAGGTCTAATGTTTTATCAGTGAATGGCCCAAAACCAGGAAGGAGTGAGGCTGTCAGAGCATGACCTAGCTTGGGTTTAAAAATATGTTTCCACATTCATCTCTGAACCAAAGATAGATCATGCTGGCAGCTTCACTTGTTCCGTTGTGGATTTTGTCTTCAAATTACCTGAGCAAAAAATTGTAAAGATTCACACATTTTTTGAGGGATTAATTATGTATAAAACAGATGAAGGTAGTAAATTTTTGGTCAAGTATGAAGTTGAAATCTTGGAGAAATTGGAAGTGCATAAGTGATGATGGCAATGAAAGAATATATAGGAAGGAAGTAAACAAGAAATGACACTTAAAGAACGAAGATATGATGTTTTGTGGTTTAAGAGCATTATTATAGTACATATTTATAGAAAGAGAATTTGAGGGACAGATGATAAAAATTTAAAGAGATGGTTGGTAAAAGGAGAGAGACACCACGAATTAAAGAAGCCTGAAAACAGTGAATTAAAATAAGCATCATAATGCATACAGCTAAGAGGGGAAGAAAGAGAGACAAAAACAATAAGGGGCTATGAAGAGATTAGAGCCTCGGCCCTGCATACCTATGTTTCCACCACCTGTGACCTACATAGACTCCTTTATTGTGATACATCTCTTTCTTTCTCTAGTCTCCTTCTCTCTCTCTCTCTCTCACGTATACACAGTGTCGTACCTTTTTTCGAATCTTGACCGTTTCTTATGTATATCCTTGAAGAAGCTTTGGCCAAGGTCCATGCTTAATTTGACTCCTTGTAGCTACAAGACCGGATCTTTAAGTTTTGCATTAAACATCCTCCTACGTTTGCGCTCTTCCTGCATTACGTATCTCACAAAATAAGCCATCATTCGCATAAACGATGCAAATACAAAAGACGTAATAAGTAAACATCAGAGATTTATGATGTGGGTTTGAATGCTGACGAATAGAGGTTAATATATGAAAGAAAGATTGATTTAGTAGGTGTGGATTTAAAAGCAACTATAGTCAGAAAGAAAAAAGAGAGATGAATGTCTTGGAGACATTTACTCGCATAGTTCTTACGAGGTCTCTGCTGAATTCCCAAGCTAGACGACTCTATCCCTAGCTTGATGTCTAGGTCTCTGCTTCCTGCTTTTAATATAACTTCCTTTTTTCCTCTTTTTCAGGTCTCCATCTTCTCTGTTACTTTGAATTCCCTTGCAATCTCTCTCCCTATGATGGTGCAAACAAAGGCGGTCATTCACTACTAAGATGACGACTTCACTTGTATTTTTTTTGGTGGGACACAGGCAATTTAAAAATTATTGCAATATGCAAAATATTTGAAATTATTGCAATACAATTTAAAAATTAACTAACTTATTTCAAAATGAAAACAATTAAATGATTGTCAACCCAATGAAAAATAGGTTAAAAACAAGTTAAAATATTTCAGTATAGTGCAGATCTTAAACTTTAACTTTTATAAAGTAAAAAATAGAAAATAATAATAAATTAAAATATTGTATATCATAAAATAGTTAAATACGTAAATATTAAAAAAATTTAGAACTATATATATATATATGTTAAAAATTAGTCATATCATATAATTATACTAAAAATATAAAACTAATACAAATTATATAATATCATTAATTACTCCAAAACAAAACTATCAACACATATTGAAATATTTTACAAAATAAATAACATAAAAAATGTTAATAAACTAAAAAAATATCATGCATCTTCAGACAAGGTTAAAATTTATTAAATTATATAATACATACATATCAAAAATAATATTAAAATTGTGAACACATCTCAAACTTTCACATCTATAAATATATTTTGTCTAACAAAAAACTAAATATCATAAAAACAAATTACATTTTTGAAAAAATAGAATAATAAACAAATATCTACCTCGGACTAAAATTAAAATATTAATCCAAAATTTTATTAAAAAATCGCGGATAAAAAGTCTAGTACAATAATAAACAAAAGATGCGATAAGAAGGGCGCTTCAAACGGCCGAATTAAGTACACAAAAAAACGTCAATCCAAAAGCTCATATGACCAAAACATCAAAATAAAAAAAAAGGTTGGCAACAAAATAAGAAAAACACTAAATCTATTCGCAAGTTGGTCTGGCGACGTGGGTTTTGGGTAGACTCATTGAAATAATGAAAAGAAATCACATGAATCTTTAAGTAGACGGTGTGCCTCGCACGTCGTCTTATGGGACCTAATCAATCATTTTTTTAATCGACATCTCTTGCTGAAACCTAAGTCAACGAATATGTCTAGTACATAAATCCCCCTCCCCCTATCCTAAAATTCATTATCATTGAACTGCTAAGAATCAATTATAAGCAGCAAACGAGAGAAACAGAGGCAATAATAAAATGGGGAAGGTCAACATATTCTCTGCCATTCTCCTTGTATTCTTGTTGGTTTCTACAGGTACATATATACTCAATTAATTTCAAGTTCCATCTGGGATAACTTATTGAAAATAAATACTAATTGGTCATTGTTTTTATATGATGATAGCATTAATGGACAAGGGAGAAGCGCAAGGGTGTGAGTGGGAATGCAAGGGTCTACCAAACTTCAAGTGTTGGTTAGGTACCGCCGGACACAAACTTTGCAACGACTTTTGCATGAACGAAAATGCCGCCGAAGGAGTCTGCGTCTCAGACGCCGCCACTAACTCCCACGCTTGTCTCTGTCGCAAGGCCGGCTGCTCCTAATTTATAACCTCAACAGCGTCTATGTCTCGATTATGTAATAATAATATTTTACATATGTATATGTCCAAGCAGACAAGTTATTATTATTATCGAGGACACATAAAAAGAACACATAAATTTTTTTATAACTGCAGTTGTGTTGTGATTGTTTGTCGTTGATTGTGATGAATTAGAAATACAAAGATGGTGTAATGTTCATGCAACTCTATAAATTAATATATGTAACCCCACACACGACGTTGATCTTCTTGGTTCTCCATCTCTGATTGCTTTTATTACTCGAACACTACTATTAGTATTATACATTTCTATTGACTCTTTGTATTTTATTATGATTACTAAGTTCGCACAGGAACCCACAAAAACTAGCTAACTTGTCTTCAAATTCGCCTCTTCCTCTTCCTCTTCATCCCTCACGTTGTCGTTGTTCATCAGTAGTTCTTCCCAATAACCGTCGTCGAGTTCCCTCTCCACCTCCTTAATTTGCTGTCGTCCATATCCTTGCATCTCTAGCGCCAGAGCCTCCAGCTCCGAAACGTGTTCCACCGTCTCCGGTTTGACCTGATCGATCGAAGCCTCCTCTTCTAGCTCTTTCCTCTGCTGGTCGAGTAGCTGCTGTAGAAGAGTGGGGTTCTGCACCGCGCGCCTTAGAAACGACATCATATGTCTCTGTTTCTTCTCTGCTCCATTGATCCTCTGCTCCATGGCTTGGATGTAGCCTCTCGCTCTCTGCTCCTGCTGTCCGAGCCTCGATATCTCCGTCATCAGGACATGTCTCTGTTGCCGGATCTCGACGCAGGGGTCATGGTCATGACCGTCGCCTTGAGAGTGATGGAGCGAGGGAGGGGCAGAGGAGGACGTTCGTCGCTTGATGCTTTTGAGAAGGTCTCTCTGTCCCATCAAGAAACCTTCATTCATAAATTCCCATCTCTCTGCGATCTTTCTGAATCCCTGAATTATTATTGTCAAGATTAAAAAAGTTAAGTTTTTGATAGCCGTGTCTTCTTGTATAAAAGAGCAAGAATCTACATGCCGTTGTAAAAAGAAAAAAAAAAACAATCTTCAAAAAAAAAATTTGTCGACCAATCTTCAATTTTTATATATTATCGTTTTTATTTTTACAAATAAAATAATGCAGTAAAGTTGATATGGATAAAGTTTCCAGAACTTACGAAAACTTATTCTCTTTGACTGCTACCTAGTGTCTTTAGCATATTTCATCAACTATTAATTGATGGGCATAACTTATGCGAAAGTATCGGTTGAAACAACGAATTTTACGATAGAAGCCAAACAAATTACCACTTAGGAGTGATTGGACTGGTCGAATTTTTTGCATCGTCGAGGTCCTCCAAAACTATAAGATCAGAGGGGAGCACAAAAGTGAAAAACAAATTCAGTAGCAATGTCGCTCGGTGGAGAGACAGAGATACTTACGTAAGTGTTGAGTTGTCTGACGAAACTGGAGTAGTTGTTGTGCTTGAAGTATAGAGGGAGAATAGTCGCGGAGAAATAATGTGGATCCCACACGACAAAACTAATGCCTCCCCTGTTACAGGACACAATGTGGTTTGTGTTTGGATCGTCCACCATCTCGAAAGTCTTTGTTAGAAACGGACATGGCCCTGGTTCTTGCAGTCCTTCCATAGGCACCGGCATTGACCACGCTCTCGAACTTGACGACGGCTCCATCTTTTTTTTTTTGTATCAATAATAGACCTCCGATGATGGCAGCTTTGACCTAAAATTGTTTTTTTCTTAAGTTTTAGTGGAAGAAACGCAACGAATCATCTGTGTTTCTGAATTATTGAAGACAAACAAGACATAAAGGAAAAAGGGCTTAAAAAGAGCGGGAAGTGCGTCTTTTAAAAAACACAACACTCTGCTTTTGGTGTTAGTTAGATTATGGAAAGTTGAGGAAGGAGATGTGGTGAGAGAATGGCCACGTACGTGACTTAATAAATAGAAGAGTTGGTACATATATACCGAGCTAGTGACAATTTTTTGCAGAACTTTCTACAACGAGTACAAGAGAATGGGTGCACCTGCATATCCTTTCTTAGAAGGTTCCGGAATTTATGCTTTTGAGGAGAATAAGGGTAAAATCCAACGTGGAACCCATGATTTACCCTGATTATCAATGCATTGAAACTACCAACTTATATTTAATTCAAACTATGCTATATATTTTTTCGATGAGGTTTGTACATTTCAACCTTTGGAAAAGATACTCACATCGGGCGTGACTAATTTTAATAAACAAAAGCGACAGGTAAACTTATAAAGTAAAATAGCTTAAGAAACAAGGTTATGTATGTGACGGAATTTCTTACTTGCTATTATTTTTCTTTCAAATACAGAACACCATATTTTTCTTTTCACCGCCTTACTTTTAAATATATCTTTCTAAAGTAAAACAAATTGATATACAACAACAACAAAAAAAGAAAAAAACGGAACAAATCACCAGAGCTACCCACTCTATATCAACCCAACCCTAAATATAAAATTATAAAGTAAGTTTCAAATATAAGTTTTGAGTTTATATAAATGTATAGACTCGTCGATAACACAATATACACAAGTTGATTGGTACATTTGTAATTTTCCTAGTGTACAGTCCCAAAGTCTAAAACTCCCAAGTTTCCCTAAAGCTACCACGTGGCAAAAACTGCCACGTCGGGAATAGGTGTCTCGTGGGTGTGCTTGTGAACATGAGAGCATGTGCAATGGTGAAACTATGTGAGTATCATATAATTAAAAATAAATAAAAAATAAAAGTTAAGAAACTTTTCTTTAAAAAAGTATCAGTAGAAAGATACTTTAGAAACTTTTTTAAGAGACTCTATCATAGGTGTCATAATATTATTGGTTCAATATTTAACTAACAATAAAATTAATAAAAATTATTAAAATATTATTATTTTTAGAGACTCTAAAAGTATCACTGTTGCTGATGCTCTGATGGCCATGTGCTGGCTTTGGATTTATAGGGTGTCTGTTAAAATAAACCGAACTGTTTTATAGCGATAACTAAAAGTAAGACTGTGTTACCACTTATGGAAAGCTGTACGATCAAACACGTATACAAGTACTAATTGGCACACATTTGGCACCAACTTGTAGCCGAACTTGTACTAAAACAAGGAACCCAATCTAATCGTTGACCAAAAAATCAGACACTGATTGAACCGGCCGGTTCAGGGTTTAATTGATACTAAAACTGTAAAAGAGAAGGTTTTATTAAATGATAGGTGTGCCAAAAAAAAAGAAAAAAAAAAAACTGGGTCACTTACTTTGTTCTCCGGTCTTGGTCCCTTTTATTCTTTCTCCACCTTCAACCAGAATCTCTCGAATTCTCTTCTCCAGAAGCCGGCGAGCTTTGGAGCCGTTGAGGGTATTTTACACGGATTTTTCAATTGATTTGTGTAGGGCGAAGCGATTGTAGATAATTATTGTCGTTTCGATATAGCTGTTCCTCAGGAAAGAGTTGTTCGTCGTACCTCAATTTTATATGTTCAATAGGGAGAGCTTGTTAATGCAATCATGAGGAAATTTTCTACTAAGAAAATTACCAAAATCTGTGTTAGTTTTTTTATTTATCTCCGGCTGGTTTAAGAAATTTTGTGATGTAAATCCAGGAATGGATTCTCTTCACTCACAAGCCATGCGAGGAAGATGAGTGTCAAAACAAGTCTAGGGCTCATCGTCTTCTTCTTCTTCTTCTTCTTCTTCGCGATCAAATGCGGAGGGGAATCTTCCACGTGTTTGACGGTCTACAAAGAAGGCGGAGCTCCAGCTGTGTTTCAGTCACCCAAATGCCCTCGTTGGAACTGGGCTTCCTCTTCTCCTACACGCAGTGGAGGAGTTGCTCCTTGCCATACGGCTGCCATACAAGGTCGTCGGAAACACCAAGAGGACCGTCTTCTTTGTGCTCTTGATCTTCGAATTCCCTTTCCCGGTATGCAAATACACATTTTGAACCTTTGGTATAACAAACATGTTTTGAAAATTCTTTTCTCTGACTACGTACTTGTTCAAGCTCGAGTAAATGACAGATGGCACTGTCTCTTATTATTAACCTGAGCAGGCAAGACTGGAACAAAGGATGTTTTGGTTGGCATTGCAGCTGTTTTTGACGGACATAATGGCGCAGAAGCCAGTGACATGGCTTCGACACTTCTATTGGACTATTTTGCGTTGCATATCAACTTCCTCTTGGACGCAACGTTTTCTGCTATGACGACGAGGAAGCTGATTGGAAGATTACCAACTGAAGGGGAGCACGGTGTTATTCCGCATGGCGTTAGTCGGGATGAAATCATGCATCTATACAACCTGGATTTTAATATGCAGTTGAGCGCTTTTTTTTTTTTTTTTTCATTTGCTTTCTCGATCTCATATTAACTAGTCATTTTCATTGTACATGTAATTTTGGAATGTGTAGCATGTCCGCCTCATTGTACTGTTGTCAACTTTTTTTCTTTGCAGGTTGCGAGACTCATTGCCACTTAATTTCGATGATTCTCTTCACTTGGATATAATGAAGGAAGCATTGCTGAGAGCGATCCATGACATTGATGCCACATTTACTAAGGTATAGACGTCTAAATAGTTGATGTCTTCTACTTTATCCGTTGATCGTTGTGAATAAACATCTTTTTTCAGTTTCATGATTAAGATGTAACCAGCTAAGTCTTCTTTTCTCCAGGAAGCATCTAACCGAAAGTTGAATTCAGGTTCAACGGCTACAGTTGCGCTTATCGCACATGACCAAGTAATGGTTGCCAGTATCGGTGACTCAAAGGCACTTTTGTGCTCTGAAAAAATTGAGACTCCGGAAGAAGCTAGAGGTTGGCAACATCTGTTTCTAAATCATGCGGCCTAGCGGAATGCCACTATTTTGCGTATCGTTCAAGGGAAATTCGATAGAAACATTTTTTTGCAATTGTGTTTGCTCATTGCAGCTACTTTAGTCAAGTTGTACAGAGAGCGAAGGCGCAATCCAGACTCTTCTTCCCCATCAAGGTTCGCTGACTTCAAGCTGGAACATAGCAATGGCCTACTACGTTTGATTGTCAAAGAATTGACAAAGGATCATCTTCCAAATAGAGACGATGAAAAAATTCGTGTTGAAGCTGCAGGAGGTTATGTCACTGAGTGGGCCGGTGTCCCACGAGTGAACGGTCAGCTGGCTGTCTCCCGTTCAATTGGCGACCTTACTTATAAAAGGTAGGCATTGCTTGTTGTACCTTAGTTTCTCTCTGTGTTATTTCTGGAGCTAGTGTGTTTCTTTTGTTATACTTATTCTGGTTGACACTGTGGGAATATGAAATGTATATCTTTTTCAGTTACGGTGTCATATCTACACCTGAGGTGATGGACTGGCAGCCTCTACTGGCTAATGACAGCTACTTGGTAGTGTCATCCGATGGCATATTTGAGAAGCTGGAGGTGCAAGAAGTATGCGATCGTCTGTGGGAAGTAAACAATCAAACTAACTCCAAAGTAGGAGTTCCTTCTTACTGCTCAGTTTCTTTGGCAGACTGCTTGGTTAATACCGCCTTTGACAAGGGAAGCATGGATAATATGGCTGCTGTTGTTGTTCCTCTAAAATCTAATCTAGTTTCTCAGCTCCAACGGAAGGAGCAGAGTATGGGTGGCAACAAAGATAAGATTAATTCAGCACTGCCATGTTAGTTTCTCTGGTTGCAATCAAATTCACTGACATCCGCATTATGAAATCTGGAGTGTGAAGCTTCATTGATAATCGTTCATACACTCCTATGTTTAGCTAATCAGTTTTTTGTCTTTTCAACAGCACCTAATGATATAAATTCGGGTTCATTACAACTGAAGCAGACTCGACCACTTGCAACCATGTTCAACAGGTTACTGGTATGATCCAATTGACAGAATTCCACTATTCCTATTCATTGTTCCCCCTAAGGCCTTCTCTGACATACCATCGTGATATGCGCTATCTCATTATTGTAGACAAACGGGATTAAGCTCATGTGTTTGTTGTAAAAATGTACCTTCGTGATTTTGGATTGCAAGACTTAGGAAGGGTTTTAATCAATCGTTACCGAAGTTTGCAATGTTGACCTGGAAAAATATTACAACTTATATGATATGGTCATGCTTCTTATGCTAGGTTGAAGTTAAAAACGGAAGTTTTCGCTGCTTTTATATGTCAGAGAACCTTATTGGTGCGTCTCAAGGGCAAATGGACGATTTGAACGGTTACATGGGTGACTCATCTCAGGTTCTACCTGCATCTGCTGAGCCATTCTCTGGTAAATGAAATTTTCTCATCGGAATTATGTTTTATTTCCGAAAGCTTACTGTTGTTGGTTTTTAGTTCCAATGAACAAGCATTTATTCACAATCATATCCTTGATTCTTCCCCTTCTTTGGTGCATCTGAAAATTTACCCGATGATAAAGGCTGGTGTTTGCCTTCTGGGACAGCTACCACCGAGAATCAAGATCAGTGCATCAATCCTGATAGCTTTGCTACATTCCTTGGGCTACTTGAATCTGTACCCTTACATGATTTTGGTGCTAATAACAGGACAGATGAGAATTCATTTCCGGACTCGAGGTACCTTCTTATTTTCCTTTGGAATTGATCAGTTTTTTTTCCCTCTTTGGTATCATCATTGATGAGTGAGATCTCCTAGCTAATCCAGTGATTAGCATGATTACGCCAAATCCTTCGTTCTTTCATGCTACGTAGTCATTGCTAAAATTTTGGAGGGGCACGCATGTCACGTCTTCTTGTTGCCTTTTGGCTAGATGGTTTTCTCACAGAGAACCATGATGGACTAAGTGTTTCCACATTATGGAAACATTTATCTTTTAAAATAGAACAATACTCTTAAAAATATCTGATAAAGCTGCTTAATGTCATGTGATATTTAGCTATGTGCTGAAGAAAAAATTTGGGCGTGGTGCATTTGGTGAGGTATGGTTGGCATTTCACTGGAATTGCTATCAAGGAAATAACTCTACTAGTCGGATCCAGGAAGATGAGAATACATCAAAATCAAAAAATGGTGTTAATATCAATGAATACGCTGATAACGTAACTAGAAGTACATCTTCAGATCATTACAATGCTGATGGTCCTGATAACTCCTTCATTTTGAAGCGGATAATGGTATTTGTTCTTTTTGGGGATTTTTTAAAAATCTTTCCTTTTATATATGATATGTGTCTGCAACGTTCTTTTTGCTTTTCTCTGGCTTTTAATGCTTACAGTGATGGTGAGAATACGTGTTTCTGTGATGTGGGCATTTTGGGGTGGCAGTAGTTCTCCACTGTTTATTGCTTATATTAAAAAATTGTTTCAGATTGTGTGATTCTTGCATAAACAAATTATTCAGGATCTGGCATAGGTCATTCTTTGCAAGAGTTTCTTCCCTGCTCGTAATGTCATCTATTGACCTGTATGATGTCTTCTAGATACAAATCCTTCTCAAATTCAATTTCTACATTTTTCGGTTTTTTCCTATTTCCTAAGCAGGTAGAGAGAGGACCATCTGTCTATTTAAGTGGCCTAAGGGAGAAGCATTTTGGTGAATTGTTTCTAAATGCATACAATATAGGTGGGAATTCTTCTGCAGCGCAAACGTCACGTTCTCAATCAGCGTCGTCACAATTGGATCTCTCCGAAGAGGGTTTGAAACATATTGCGAGATACATAGAGTATTTTGAATCTCGATATAATGACATATGGCTTGTGTTTTATCACGAGGGTGTGTCTTTATCAAAGCTGATGTACACTGTGGAAGAAGCAGAGAACAGCTCTACTGATGAAAAGGCTGAAGAGGCAAGTCATGGGCAGATACTTCGTCCGTCAAAGTGGTGGACCTGGTTGAAAACGACAGAATCAGGAAAAGAAGAAATGCGGAGAATAATATGGCAGTTGGTACGTTGCGTAGAAATTTATAATATTCTGATTTTGTTCTTGTGTTTGACAGATGCATCGTGTCGTATTTGTGCTTACTATTTGTTTTACGCTTTACCATTCTTCTTCAGCTGTTGGGTCTAAAGTCCTGCCATGATCGCAATATTACTCACAGAGACATAAAACCCGGTAAGAATCTTTTTGATGTTAATGGTGGTTCATATACTGTACACTCTGTGACAGATGACTATTCTTACGGAAATTATTTTTCAATGTATGCATGTCATATTCCTTAGAGAATATGGTGATATGCCTTGAAGATATCAAGTCAGGCAGATGCTTGAAGGGTGTACCAAATGGAGATTATAACTTCAAAACTAAATTGTACGTAAATTACAATTCAGTTTTCTAGTTTATTCATTTTGCTCCATGTATTTTAAAACTTCTGCTGCACTTTAGTCTTTCAGTCCTCTACTTATGTAAATTCTTGTTTCCTGACTGATGGTGTTATAATCACTGTGTAGGCGCATCATCGACTTTGGCAGTGCACTTGATGAATTCACAATGAAACATTATTATGGGTCAACAGGTCCTTCAAGGTATCTCTTTTTTCTGTATGTTTTTTGAAAATCTCTCCTTCTCTGGTTTGTGAATCCTGATTATCGAAATACTTTGGATTATCTTGAATTCAGAGCAGAACAAACTCATGATTATGCACCGCCTGAAGCCATTCTGAACAGCAGTTGGCACCGTGGGACAACCAATTTGACATTGAAGTATGAGAGATTCTTCTATCCTTGATCAACCATGGCTGCAACTGACCTTGCCAAATATATCACACCTTTTTTTATTTTGCAGATACGATATGTGGAGTGTTGGGGTTGTGATGTTAGAAATGATCTTAGGATCACCAAACGTTTTTGAGATTAGTTCTGTTACACGTGCCCTTTTGGATCGACATATCAGGGGTTGGAGTGAAAACTTTAAAGAGCTTGCGTACAAGTAAGTTTCATTTAGGAGTGTAAGTCAGTTTGTTTGAGACCGACCAGCACACCGCTCTTTGGTAACAGCTACTTATTTGTCGGAATTTCAATTTTGGGTGACAGGCTTCGATCCTTTATGGAAATGTGCATCCTAATCCCAGGTAGCTCCTTAAAACATGATGGCGCCAGCTCAAAGCAGGTAAAGGACAGTTTGTTCTGTGGAGTGACCGTGATTATTAAATGTAAATACCTAATGTTTTTTTCTACTTTTGTCTCATTTAGTCAATTAGCTATTGAATTGATGAGATATATGTTGTTTAGATATTCTTGGTAAGCTATTCCGCTATTTTGTTTTTGTCTCATAGTGATCCATGCATATTTTTATCGATTCTCTTCAGATATCTTCAGCCAATTTGGATGGTTTAGGTTGTATTTGTTAGACCTGGATTGTTATTGTCATATGCAATGGTTATATATATATATATATCCTTGGATGTAGGGTGGAATTTCACTTGCGTCATGGAAATGCTCTGAAGAATTTTTTGGAGAACAGATAAAGAGTAGAGACCCTCTTAAGATTGGGTTAGTTGGATGATTCCTTAACGTGATGGTACTTTTGAGAAGATGTTGGCTACAAATAAAAAAAATGTGGAACGTGCAGGTTTCCTAATGTTTGGGCTTTAAGGTTGGTGCGGAGTCTATTACAATGGTACCCTGTAAGATCCTCTTGACTTTTCTCCTCCCTTATCATATACTACATGTACCTTGCAATTCTCGTTAGAGCATTGGGTTGAGAAATTTGTGTGGCGAGCGCAGGAGGACAGAATGAATGTTGATGAGGCTCTGCAGCACCCTTATTTCCAGCCTCCCCCGAGCTCCTGAGTCTAGGGAAAAGAGCAAAAGACACATTTTCTCTTATAGTAAGCTTAATTCCTTGCTACAGTTGTGTGTATATATAAATATTGATTGACAAACAAGTGGTGGTTTGATAATGACTGGGAACATACTTCTCTTGAAGAAATTTGGAAGCCTTAGTTGAGAACTTATCTCAAGTCAAAGCTTTTACTTGTGAATGAACAAATGATAATCCAGAGGGAAGGAAGCAGCGGGCAGGCATTCAAAAGGTTGTGGATAAAAATAGAAAATCCCATTACGATATATACTCTTTTTGAGTCTTTTCTTTTTTTCCCTTTAAATAAATACCTGACAAATCTTTTTGACCTTTTTATCTTTCTTTACAATTTACAACTTCTCCTAGAAATGGAAACGTTATGATTTATTATTAATTTTGGTCAATACGTTTGATATGGTAAACTGAAAATCCTAAAAACGTAAAGCGTAAAGGAGACTTAAGTAACGAAATAATAACGGTGGTAGAAAATGAGTTTTTACCGGCGGAAATGGCTGTGAAAATTATAGGATTTTGTTCGGTTTTATTTGTCTTCATCGTTTCGAGGATAATAAAAATAAACTGTGCTGCGGTGGAATCGTCAACCTGTTTGACTATATACAAACACGGTGGAGCACCGGCGGTATTCCGATCCCGCAACTGCCCTCTTTGGAATCTCCAGAATCGCGGAACCTCCTCCGTCGCCAGTCGTTGCCATACGGCGGTGATACAGGGTCGGAGGAAATACCAGGAGGATCGTCTTGTCTGCGCTCTCGATCTTCGCATTCCCTTTCCCGGTATGCATCGTATGTATTTTGTGTTTGATTGGACGTTAGGTTCTCAAAAGAATTAACTGTTTTCCATGTCCCTGCGTCCGCAGGCACGACTGGGCCAAAAGATCTTGTGGTTGGAATCGCAGCAGTCTTTGACGGGCATAATGGTGCAGAAGCCAGTGAGATGGCTTCAAAGCTCTTGTTGGATTATTTTGCTCTCCACACTCACTTTCTCTTGGACGCCACGTTTTCTCTCCTCTCTATTGGAACACTTCCTAATCCTTCACTTCTATTGCACCATGATTTCATTATGCATCCATACGACCTCAATTCTAAAAGGTAGCTGAGGATGCGACGCTACTCTCTGCAGATATCTGATTCATTCTGCAACGTTTCTCATCGATCCTACTTCTTCTTCTTCTTCTTCTTCTTCACAGGTTCCAAGATTCGCTGCCCCTTAATTTCGACCATTCTCTTCACTTGGATATTCTGAAAGAAGCCTTGCTGAGAAGTCTTTATGACATTGATGCAACATTCACCATGGTGTGAACAAACCTTTTTTTTTTTTTTTTTTTCTTTTCACGATCACACCATTGGGGAGGATTCAACTTTGTCTTATGCAGGAAGCATCTACACGAAACTTGGACTCAGGTTCAACGGCCACTATTGCACTTATCGCAGATGGTCAACTTTTGGTTGCCAGCATCGGTGATTCAAAGGCAGTTTTGTGTTCCGAAAGGTTTGAGACCCCGGAAGAGGCTAGAGGTTGGAAACATCCTTTTTCTATATGTCATTGAAGCCAAGTATTGTCATTTACGGCATAAACATCTTTGTTCCTATACTTTTCTGCTTATAGCAGCCACTTCAGTGAAGTTGTACAGAAAGCGAAGGCGCAATCCAGACTCTTCTTCCCCGTCAAGGTTGTCTGATTTGAAGCTGCAACATAGAAATGGACTAGTGCGTTTGGTTGCTAAAGAATTGACAAAGGACCACCACCCAAATAGAGAGGGTGAAAAGATACGTGTCGAAGCTGCAGGAGGTTATGTCACTGAGTGGGCCGGTGTGGCACGGGTGAACAGTCAGCTGGCTGTCTCCCGTTCAATTGGTGACCTTCCTTATAAAAGGTAGGCGTTGCACTTGTTGTACCTTCATCTGGACATGATTATAGCTCTAGGAGATTGATATCTGTGTTTCAGTTACGGTGTGGTGTCTGCACCTGAGGTGATGGACTGGCAGCCTCTAGTGGCTAATGACAGCTACTTAGTAGTGTCATCTGATGGCATATTTGAGAAGTTGGAGGTGCAAGATGTATGCGATCGTCTGTGGGAAGTAAACAATCAAACAAGCTATGGAGCAGGAGGGCCGCCTTCAGTTTCTTTGGCAGACTGCTTGGTTGATACTGCCTTTGAAAAGGGAGCTATGGATAATATGGCAGCCGTTGTGGTTCCTCTAAAGTCCAGTTTGGATTCTCATACCCAACAAAAAGAGCAACAACCTATGCGTGATGAGTTTGCTTCAGGATTGCAGGTAGGTTCATCTAAATTTTTGGTCTATCGTTACCATTACATTCATTGATTTTAAACAAAAGATAGGTAAACAGTGCTGTATAGTTAAAAGTATATGTAGATTACGATGATGGTTGAATAACTCTTATCAATCAATACCTAAAAAAGTTTTGACACTCACAAGACTAACGATGATTTCAAACAAGTCGTTAACGTTATACATAGACAGTCTAATTAGAAGAATAAAGTGATGTATGTGGGGCATCGGGCCCATACAATATTAAACAGTCGGAAAAAAAAAAAAGAGAGAGAGAGCGAGAAGAGTCCAAGTCTGTCCAGAGAGGCCCGAGGTTGAATATGTAAAAGACACGTGTCGATATCTGAGGCGTCGGATTATTATAATGGGTCGGGAAGTTTCTTCTGTAGCCGCCTCTTGGTGTCTATATGTTGGTCTTGCGCGGATCCCAAATTCGACCATCATTTCATTCGGAGATTTTATTCATAGATAATTTTTGATCAGGAAGAGATGTGGAAAGAGAGTTACGGGAAGCATGATTTGGAGTCGGCTCAGACGCCTCTCTACCCGATGATGATGGAGAGCCCGGAGCTCCGATGGTCTTTCATCCGAAAGGTCTATTCCATCATCTCCATCCAGCTCCTCGTCACAATCGCCGTCGCCGCCACCGTCGTTAAGGTTCACCCTATCTCCGTCTTCTTCACTACCACCGGCGCCGGCTTCGCTCTCTATATCCTTGTTATTTTCACTCCATTGATTGGTACTAGTAATTCATTCCGCTTCTACTCTTGATCATCCTTCCCTCTCCCATTATCTGATCTACTCTTGATCATCTTTTTCTTTGCAGTGATGTGTCCTTTGTATTACTATCACCAGAAGCATCCTTTCAACTATATATTGCTCGCCATCTTCACCGTCTCTCTTGCCTTTGCGGTTGGCTTGACCTGCGCCTTTACCAGCGGTAACGCTTTTCCTTTGCTGCCTCTTTTACCTACTTTAACGTGAATAAGTGATTGATTATCTTCTGTGGGATCCAACAGGTAAAGTGATCCTCGAGTCTGTGATTTTGACGTCTGTTGTGGTGATATCCCTCACTCTCTACACTTTCTGGGCTGCCAAAAGAGGCCACGACTTCAACTTCCTCGGACCCTTCCTCTTCGGTGCCGTCATTGTCCTTATGGTCTTTTCATTCATCCAGGTATCGTGTAATGATGCTTCTACTTGCTTGTTTGATAATATTTTGATCACATCTGATTGAGTCCTTGCTACAGATTCTCTTCCCTCTAGGAAAGATCTCGGTGATGATCTATGGTTGTGTTGCATCCATTATCTTCTGTGGCTACATTGTCTATGATACGGACAACTTGATCAAGAGACACTCGTACGACGAGTACATCTGGGCTGCTGTATCTCTTTACCTGGACGTCATTAATCTCTTCCTATCTCTGCTCTCTCTCTTAAGGGCTGCTGATAGTTAAGCAACCCCCCCCCCTTTCTTCTTTTCAACCGTGACCGTCATCTATCGCTATTATTCTTTTATCCCTCTACAAAGATATCCTTCTTGTAGAAAACCCGCTGTAACATGACATTTCGAAGCTTAATACAAATTCTGCTTGTGAAACTTGTTAGCTTTTTAAAAGTCATCTCTTCAATATAATAAGGATTTTACTAAAGAGGGAAAGTTTTCTTCTACTCTCTCATGTTTAAACCTATTCTCATCAGATCATTGCACATCCCGATAAAAATGCATCTACGTCTCTGCTTGTTTACGTGTTAATTTATTACGGTGCCCGTCCACTTGGACATGGAATTTTTTTGCTTCTTCTCGGCAGCAATCGCCAGAAGGCGGGAAACCCCCTGAGTCCATATATCATATTCCCTTTGGTTTCTGCACTCAAATTCAACCACCCTCTTTGTCTCCGTCTTCAAGCCGAAGTAGTGATGCTTGTCTCCGTTGAAGAGATCCCTGCCAGCCCATGCAGGTATATCCCTTTTTACTTCCAGCACCATATCTGCAACACACCGACAACAACAAGATCATCACTTGTATTATATTACTTGTTAGCTTTCTGGTTTTTGTTCAAAAGCAGAGGACTTTTGTGTGTACGTTTCTTCTTCTTCGTGAAGGTCCCTCCGACGTGTTTACTCTTCATTTTCAGCACAACTTGTCCTCCTTTGTTGATGTAGACAGAGACAATCTTCCAGTGGAGATCACCTGCTTTCAGAATACAAGGTCAGCAAGCCTTTTTTTTTTTTTTTTTTTCACTCTTAGTCTTACAATAGATGATTTCAGTGAGTGTAGCTTTGGAATACCTCCACGAGTTCGTTTGAGGAGCTCAGTGCCTTTTGCTAGTAGTTCCTGGTTACAGACGCCAAGGAAGTCTTCCCCAGCTATAGGTAATTCTCCACTAAAGCTACTGTCGCTATGCTTTGTTTCAACCTGGCCACACAGCGCTGAACTTGCACCTTTCTCGGCTGGTAACACAGCAGCTATGTTCCATACTTCTTTGAGCGCTCTCGCCTTCAATGTGGCTGCTCCTCGCAGAGCTGCAAAAAGCGGGTGTATTCACGTATGGATTCTCGACAGAAGTGACCTTTGACTAGGTCGTTATACACTACCTGTTGCAGCAGCGGCAGTTAGAGTGACCATGTCGTCGTGGGACTTAACATTCACTGCAGAGCTCACAACGGATGTCAAATGATCCCTCTCAGTTCCCATGTTTTCTGCAGCCTCCACACACTGAGCGGCCACCAGTGCAGCAGCAGAAGCCATGGCCATATCAATCCTGGCCATCTGCTCGTTCTTACCTGGTGATGAAGAGGCTGCTGTCGCTGCTACTACGGCTGCCACAGCAGATGCAACCGCGGCAACAGAGACAGCTGCATGGACCTGTGCATTGTGGGCTCTACTCTCTTCTTTCTTCTTTTCTTTACGGTCCTTGAGCCACCTACCAACCGTCTTTGGGGCGGTACCAGTCACGGGGGTATTGCTCCCGTTTCCGGTTGTACTGCGGGTGCCTCCTGTGCCAGAGAAGAGAGGCTGTATGGTGTTGTGGGAGCGAAAATACTGCAATGGTAAATAATTAACTAAAGGATTTGGTTTAGATAAACGAAAGTTAAGGAACTGCTAACAAGTAGGTGAAGGTGACTAACTCTCTAGGATAGGCATTTCTCAATATTTAATGTTTCTTCAAATCAGCCGAACACAAAGGAGCTCTAGGCGTTACAATCACATTCGTATTCCCGTATTCCAAAACGTGGTCAAAGTAAATGCATTTGAGACAGAGCATTTAATAAGAATGAAACAAGTTTTGTTGAATTCGCAAATACTATGCTATAATGATCGCCGACCGGTGCGTCTTATAGTCCCAAGACCCAGACGGCTGATCGCTGCAGTTTCTTAAATTTTAAAGGCGCATTTGTCTTTTTTTTTTTTTTTTTCTTTTTTAGTAACAAGAAGATTGGTTACCTATACTCATACATATATACATACATATTTCCCTAGTATATTTATTGGAGGGAAACAATATTTCTTTGTGTGGGTGAAGTGAGTGAGATGCTAAACACAGGTTGTAAAGTGGAGAGTCAAAGTCAAATCTGTATTTGTCTGGAAAAACAAAGGTTTCACCTTTCACTTGACTGTACTTTTCTTTTGCTCAATTTTTTTTTCTTTCAAACTCTAAAAAGTACTATGAGGCTTGCACTCGAGAGTCGAGAGTAAAGGATGTTTGTTATTCGGGCCTCGAAATGTGATAAAATTAAGGATTATGACATATTCTTCTTTTTGATTTAAATGATGATAACATATTTACTATAATTGTTGAAAGAAAGTACCTTGATGACGTCGTCCAAGTCATCGGAGGGAGATATCGGTGGACTCTCTGTCTCCGTAAAAGAACCGCCGCCGTTGAGTGGGCCGCTACTGTGTGATAACCTCCCCGACGTTAACGGTGACACCTCCTTTTCGTTATCCAAATATTATAAAAAAGACGATTTCAGTCACAAAAACAGAGTCTTGTCTGGCTGAACAATTAATTGATTAACTGTACTCTACGTACCGATTGAGACATAATGCGCTCAAGAACAAGCTGTGAAGTTGCAGAAGCAGCGAACGAGAACTGACTGTTCTCCGGCAGACATTCTTCTTTCTCAGAGTTGGTTTCTTCCGGTATTGGAGCGTTAAGAGAAGGATTTCTTGTTGTGGCCGGAGCTGATTTGGCGGTGTGGAGAGCTCGCGAGACTTCCAAGGCAGAGACGCTCCAGGATCTTGACAAGAACTCCATCGGGCCTCGCGGGCTTTCCGGCAGTTGTGTACTACCGGCGCCTGGAGTAAATATCTCCGGTCGGCGAGAGCTGTTGATTGGGTTCGGTCGTCTCATTTCTCTCTCCATCCCTTCTTTTTTTAAAAAAAAGACTTGACAAGGAAACTAGTGTGTCTGTGTTTGTGTAATATATGTATTTATAGACAAAAACAAAAAAAAAAACGTTTGGGTGCTTTCGTTAACAAGACCGCATCTTTTCATTTGTTTCAAAAATAAAAGGTGGGAATATAAGTCATGGTTGTATTTGCGTTTAAATTAATCAAGTAACCACAATATTGGGATAGCAGACCATTCATTGGCTTTTAGTAATCAAGCATCTAGTTAGCGGTTTTCTAAGTGATCATGGATTGTATTAGAGGATGTTGTTGGTCCCTTGGCCTTACTCCCTGTTCCCTTTTGCTTTGATTTTGAAATACAAAGCTGCGACCTTTTGCGTACATATTTACACATGCTGCTTCGCGTGCTTTCCGTTACGTCTCTCTCCCTCTCTTTGCCACAATGACAACTTCGTAATTGTTTCTATTCATTCATTCCTTCTAATACGTATAATCAACTATATATCCAAGTTTTTTATTTACAAAGCACATATATCTTCAGGCTTGACAAACAAAACTTGTGATTTTCTTTTCTTCTTGCACAATATAATTAAGTGGTAATAACATTAATCTTGGAGTATTTGATCACTTCTAATGCACATACTGGACATTCAGTAAAAATATAATTATAATATACATATGCACTTTGCAATCGTAGGTGGGTGACCACTTAATAAAGATACATCCTTTATTCCCTTTTGCTCTGTCTAACTCTAGGGATACCCACATTTTCTATTGAAAAGATTGTTATTTTGTTTCTCTGATTATTCCTTTGCCTGCAATCATTGTTCTTGTTTGGACGTTTTGTATTTTATACCAATTAATGTTGAATGTATCAGCACTTCGAATGATGAATCTTCTTTTCCATTTTATTGTTTCTTTAAACTACTTATATCCCATCTTCTTTTGCTTTTGGTATGCTTTGACACCTGTACCTTACATACCTACGCCATAGCCGTTTCTATGGTATTGAAACCCAAGGTCCATTTCGACCAAAAGCACCTCCAAGGCAAAGCAAGCATCTTTGAAGCGAGAAAGTTTGAAACTTTGTTTTGAAGTCACAAAAGAAAAGACTTGCGAGCAAAACCCTTTTCTCGATTTGATCTACACGTACAAACCATTGGTGAAAATGCGATAAATAAAAAATATGTTCAAGAACATAAAAGAAAGAAAGAAAGATTGATTCCTTACAGAAATCTGTGTGGATGCAGCTTTTACTTTATTAACATCACTTTGTCTTAATGCGACGCTTGAAAACAAACAAACAAACAGGGAGATGTAAACTTCGAACGGCATCGGGGGAGACACAACAGGAACATAAACAGAG
Organism: Streptanthus diversifolius; assembly: GCA_039880935.1. NCBI lineage: Eukaryota > Viridiplantae > Streptophyta > Magnoliopsida > Brassicales > Brassicaceae > Streptanthus > Streptanthus diversifolius. The sequence continues at coordinate 1,520,387 of JAXGFM010000016.1, read as the reverse complement.
TCACAGAGAGAGGGAGACTAAAGAAGAGCAAAAAAGAGAGAGCTTTTGACTGTGATAACGATGTGACAGTTTTGGCTCCAACAACGAAGTACACAAGACGAATCCCAACTCTCCCTTTAATCACTCTCAGAAAGAACCAGCACTTCTTGGCTCATTCTTCTTGGCTTCAACTCACAATGAACAAATTTGGGGTTCTGAATTTGACTACCTAAAGATTAATTAGACGAGTTATTTACCAGCTGGTTTCATTTTACTATTAGATTGCAAGCCGTTCTGAACATCTGACCTTAGATGTTCCATAGAATCTGACATCATCCGTTCCAGCTATATTCTCTCCCAATCCAAATTACGAAACGACCCCTCACCATTTTATTTTTTTAAAAAAGAAAGTAATCACAATAAGAATCCCCTTCTTTTATTAATCTTTACGAAACGACCCCACATATTTTCCTCCCATCTTATTCAAAACGTTCGCAAATAAGTGGCCCAACACAACCACACGGCCCCAAAATACCCAAGCTCTGTTTTATACTGGTACTGTAAATGTACAACTTGTTACACACAACACAGTCAAAGAGAAGGAAGCTGTTTGGGAAGTGTTTGCTTGATCTAGACGGAAGCTTCTTTGAAGCTCTTGGTCAACCAGATGGCCGTCTCTCTCGGAGACACTCTCTCTGGTCCAAAGGGTTTGAGCAGAACCCCAAGCTCATCGTACCTTTCCTGCTGCAAAAGCCTTGCGCTGAACTCCAACAGCCCCTCCAGAGCCTCCGCACGCTGCTGATACGACGACGTGTCAAACCTTCTCTGTTTTACCTCCGAAGCTGACCTTGTCTGTACAGTAGTACACTTGTCTTTGGTCATCGAACGGTTCGAATTGTCCTGATGTTGAGGAGGAAGAGGAGACGAAAAAGAGGATCGCCTAGCGACTACTCTTGAGGCTGTTTCTCGGTTCTGGAAGAGATCTTCAGGGAATTCAGCAATCTTGTCGAATCTTGGAGCGTTTACAGAAACGTCCGGTGACTTTAGGCCGCAAAGAGCGGTGATATCCGATTCGTAAGTGTAAGGGTTTTTCACGACCAACGGAAGAGATGTTCTCCTCCTCATGTCTGTAGGATTCGACACCTTCGTCTGATAAACAGCAAACAACAGAGATCATCCCCTGTTTGTATCTCCATTACGTAAAAAGCTTTCATTTTTTCTACTTACCAGTTCATGTTTGGAAATAGTGCGCGGCGTGCTTGACGGCGTTTCAAGCCTCTTTGGCATGACAGATGCTTTTGCTGAGGTCCCAGCTACTCTCGGTGTTCTAGCTGCACCAGATTGCTTCTTAATTAACCCCTCCTGCCTCTGTGCAACAATAACCTCTTCACTGACGACTCCAACAGTTACTTCTGAGACTTTTCTTCCACTAAACATTGGTGAATGAGATGCTCTGCCTGAAGAAGACACAGAGCCTGCTTCTGTATCGGAGACACCCGGATTCAATCTCCTGTCGTTGCTAAACGAACGCCTTCTTTCCTTCGCTGTAGATCCCGTCTCAGACCATTGGAGTGGAAAAGTGCTTCGTCTGGGACTCTCTAGCTTCATATAAACCATGCTTATGTAAGGCTGAAGATGAGGGTGGTTAAGCAGCTCACTAGCCTGCAGTGAGATAAACAACAATATGCTTAGCTCAACTATGATTTAACCACCAATGCGAGTTAATCCCTACAAAAGCAAAACTAGTACGCATATCATGGGAAACATACGCTTGGCCTGAGTTCAGGATTTTTCCTCAGCATACTTTTGATGAGGCCTCGGCTGCAGATAAGTGAGGAAAGGGGTTGGTACATCTAGTTGATTAATGTTAAATGAGATAATGATCGAAGACTTACAATGAACCGGAATACATGGCAGGGATGGGATCCATTATCAGTTTGTGTATTTTGCTGATCAATGTCTGGACATCCTGCAATCAGCATGGCACATTTCACATCAAGGTTGTTTGATTCCAAGATCAGAATTAGAAGAAAATCAACAGACTTATAAAGGGGACACTTACGGTAGCTTTGAAAGGAGGTTTATGCGCAGCCATTTCATACATGCAGCATCCTGCTTGCCACGATGTCTTGAACGTTAGGCACTAGCTGAACAAGTGTATAATAATAAAGTAAAAGAGCAATGAAGAACGCATAGTTATACCCAAAGACCAAATGTCTGACTTTGATCCGTAAGGTATGTCAGCAAGAAGCTCAGGACACATGTAACTTGGAGTCCCAACAACCTATAAACACACACAGACTTTTCATCACTGTGTCTCAGAAGAAATGACTTGTTAGTGTAAGCGTCATTATTAATAACTTACAGAGCATGTAAGGTCATCAGAAGTGAGAATCTTAGCGAGGCCAAAGTCACCTGAGACCGAAATGTGGATGGGTAAATAGCTCTCAAAGTGACAAAAGACAACGGAATCTCACAAACTTACCAAGCCGTATGTCTTGCTCTTTTGTCAGGAATATATTAGAACACTGAGATAAAGATATGTAAACGACACTTAGAAGCTTAAAGGAACAGAGTTCTAGAAGCCAAGAGGTTATATCTTAAACCTTGACATCGCGGTGAAGAATATGGTTGGAGTGCAGATAATCGAGTGCCATTAGGAGTTGAACAAGCCATTGGCAGAGTTTCTGCATTTGATGGGTTATTTTGTCAAATTTTGAAGTGCAAGTCACAGTTTGTAAGAAGTCGAGACTTGAATGGCTGAGACAAACCTCTTCAGGAAAATGAGCACCACATGCTCTTTTTATGGTTTCTGTCCTGCAAGAAGATTCAGAATTGAAAATAAGAGCCAATTTCTTCCAACTTAAAACCTTCAAATGTGAAATTAACGAGTGAAAGACCGTTTTACATATCTCCGCCTTCACAATATCCAATAACGATGCAGACATAGCAATCCTGGAAAGAAGATGTGATGATTAAGTAGCAGAAACAAATCTCTCTCTCTCTCTCTAGAGAAAGAGTAAGAACCACATAGAGGCAAAGAAGAACAATAGACCTTTTCAACCCATGAATCTTTGTATTCGACAACAAATGGATTCCGGACAGTAGAAATGAGCTCCATCTGAAACATTAATGAAGCTCCAAACTCATCATCATCATCATCTTAATACTTATTAGATTATTCAATAAGTCAGAGACAGAAGACAAACCTCCTGATGAGCTGATCGGCGAGCCCTATCAGACTGGCGAGCGAGACGAATCTTTTTCAATACGTATCTGTGAGAAGCAGAATCACAGTAAAGGAGGGATAGAGGAAGAGAATAACCAGAAACGAACAAAGAAGATAAAGACAGATATATAGGAATACTTGTTTCGTTCTTGTTTGTGTCTGACAAGAAGAGCAGAGCCAAAGGATCCTTTCCCTATCTGCTCCAAAACTTCATACCGTTCCATCGAAATTTCACCCTACAGAGTCTTCAAACAAAACAGAAAACATATTATGAGAAGAGAAAGAAAAATGAACTCTTTATTAAGATGATTGAAAACTACAAACACGCACAGAGACACTGAAGCACACACCGCACAAAAAAAAAAAAAAAAAAAAGAGTTTTGGATCAATCAGCTACAGAAATCTGGAGATACAATCAGTGTCACGTCATGCACCAAATTAGATATGGTGAAAAAACAAATCGAGCGTAGCTTTCAGCAAAGATTTATGATTGCTATCATGAAACAGTAATCATAAAAGGCAAAAAAAAGAAAAGTGGGAACCAGCTCCCGTAATCATAATATTCATATGCACAAAGCCAAATTGATATTAAAAATAAATTAATATAAAATTCTACAAGTGTTGGAGCAGAAAATCGAATTACAGTATTACTTATATCACCAAAATGCCAAACTTTATCAAAATAATACTTATATAATTTGAAAAGTAGAGAAAGAAAGAAAGAAAGAGAGAGAGAGAGAGCCAAGAAGAACCTGAGGATTAGTCGGAGGGCGGCAAAAGAACGGTTTCCATACGTTTTTAAAAATTTCAATTTTTGGTTTTCCTTGGAATTTGCTTTGAATTTCGACTTCTTAGATAAAAGACGACAAAATAAAAAGTTTGTTTTTTTTGTTGTAGGAGTAGTAAATATGATGCTTTAAAATGTCTTTTAATGCAAAATTTTATATGTTGTGTTAAAAGCAAATTAGCAACTGATTACCTCGAAGGAAAAAAAGAAAGAAAGAAAAGAAGCAAATTAGCAAAGACAGTACACCAAAAGAAGGTAAAGGTAAATATAATGAAATGACTTTTGAAAGTTAATTGTTTTTGCTTGGAATCGAGCTGGGCCCAGTGGCCCCCAATACAATTAAGGGAGGTATTTATTATTCTCTCTTCATTTGTAAATTCCCCTTTCTACCCTTTTCCTTATTATGACGATTCGATTATTTACAGACAGTCAAAGTCATTTTTAACGGGACTGAACCTCCGTTTTGGATTTCACTTTGGGTTTGGTCGTGTATGGGTCCGGTGAAGAGGAAGCCTGAAAAGGCGAAGAAGAAAATCATCAACTTGGCTCCTTTGGGATACTTTCTGGCAGCGAAACTCTTCTCTCTCAGGTTCAATTTTTTCCAGAATTTACTTTATAGTTGATTCTTCTCTTTTTTTTCAGAATTCAATGTGGCTTGTTTAATGCTTTCACTATACTAGATTCAGTCTATAGTACTAGATTTTCTCTCATAGACACTAGTACTGCTTATGAACGATTGGCCAAAACCAAAGGATTTTTATTTTTGGTAACTCAGTCCAATGTGGTTGTGTGAATGTGAGATTTGAAGTTGGTTTGCAATTGGTTCGTGTTAGCATTCCCTTGGACGAAGATGATGCTTTCTGTCGTGTAGTCGGGTTCTGATATAAATTATATTATGAATATAAAGGTTTATATTCTGCAAATGTAAAAATATTAATTTGTGTGGGTGTTTTCTGTCGTGTAGTCGGGTTCCATTATAAAGTTTTATGTGATTTCTGAATTTTAAATTTCGAAACTTTTTTAAAAATATTAAAATTATTAGATTAAATTAATAATAAAAAAATTTATATGATTCAAAAATACTACAAGAACATCATAGATGCTGGTGGATGAGTATCTGTTTTGGTGCTTTGTGCTCACAAGTAACAACGGACCAAGATTCCCAACATATTCTCATACTACTACATATAAATTATTTAGTCTACTATTAATCAACTAATAACGTAATCTATTTTTTTATGTGTACATTTAACTCTATAAATGAATATTTTTAAAATTATAAAAATATTATTTAACAGAATTATTTATTTATCGATAAATAAATAATATATTCATTTATCAATAAATGAATAATATATTTATTTATCGATAAATGAATTTTATTCATATATATACTATTTTTGCAAATATAGATGTTAGAAAAAATGCAAATTAAGAAAAGGAAATTTATAGAAATATAAAAATAAAGTTTTCTAAAACTATAAAAAGGAAATTTTCTATATTGATATAAAATTAAGAAAATAAATTTTATAGTTTTTAAGATTCAATATAACCTATATAAACATAAGTTTTGTTGATGAATTCTATCACCTAAGAAAGAGATAGAGAAACCATAAACAATTGCTTAATTTTGAGAGAATTTTTAAAAATCAATAAGAAAAATTCTTAACATTTAATTTGATGGTTTTCAATCACCTTATAAAACTACTTTTTACAATATGAGCAAAATACTTATAAAGTTTTGTTTGTGATAAGAAAAAATCAAGAATGAGATGAATTTTGGTGAAAAAAACAAAATACTATATAATTAATTTTTATAAAAGAATTAATAATTGTACTAACATTGTTCATTGATTTTTTTAATATATATAATGAAATATGATGATTTTTCATTTATATTTACATAGAGTTTCTAAATATTTTTTAAAAAATATTTATTAATGCATTTAGTGAAATTATTCATTTATCTCATTAGTCAAAATCTGAATCAGAAAAATTTATTTATTTATCAAAATTATTTATTTATCAAATATTTATTTAACGAGAAAAGCTTAATTTGAAGCAAAAACTAAGGGAAAGTAGATGGAGTGTATGCTTTTTTGGTCGTATTTATTTTTCTGGTAAATGGATGGTATAAGAAAGGATGCAATGTATTATATACACAAACACGAGACCCAAAGTATAGGAGAAAGAGGAAAGAAGGAAAGAAGTAAAAGTACAATTTTTAGCGTTTCAATGCTCCAAAGAGATGGAGGGAGTGAAGGTTGAAAGAAATAAGAATCTAAATCAAACTAAAGAAAGACAGACATATATCTCTCTGTTTTTTTTTTTAAGATAAATATATATATATATAATCGAGAAGTTAGCCACAGCGAGAAAATTGGCTGTGAAACTGTCAAAAAAGACAGATAACAATACCTTTTGGAATTTGTGCCCTAGAGCCTTTGTCCTCTACTTCACTGATTGAACACCTTAAATTCCTCTCTTTTGATCGCGATCAATGGCGGCGCGATCGGTGGAAATCGGATCGGAAACGAAGCTAGGCGGAGTCGGGAGCAGTAGCGCTAGGAAAGGACAATACTTGGATTTCAGTAAATGGGATTTGCATATGGGTCAAACCCCCTCCTCAACTGCTGCCGCCGCCAAGTCCAAAGCCCCGGCGCCGCCGATGCAGGAATGGGAGATCGACCTCTCCAATCTCGATATGAACCACGTCATCGCTCACGGCACTTACGGCACCGTCTACCGCGGTGTCTACGCCGGCCAACAAGTCGCAGGTCCGCCCCTATTCTCTCTTCGAATTCGCAATATAAAGATTGGTTTTTGGTTGATGTGATTCGTGTTTTACAATTTGCAGTAAAGGTGTTAGATTGGGGAGGAGATGGTCTCTCAACAGCAGCTGAAACTACAGCTCTGCGCGCTTCCTTCGAGCAAGAGGTCGCCGTCTGGCAGAAGCTCGATCATCGCAACGTTACAAAGGTATTCATCCCCGCTTTTGTTTTTAATTTCGCCAGAAGAAGCAGAGCAGCTTTTAAAAATATGTTCTTTCCAGTTTATTGGAGCATCCATGGGAACCTCTGATCTCAAGATCCCTCCTGCTAGTGATTCTGGAGAACGTGGCAACGGAGCTCATCCTGCGAGGGCCTGTTGTGTTGTGGTTGAATATGTTGCCGGAGGCACGCTCAAGAAGTTCCTCATCAAGAAATATCGGAGCAAACTCCCCATCAAGGATGTCATTCAACTCGCTTTGGATCTCGCAAGAGGGTAACCACGCTCTTGATTTTAATTATTTATATATATATATATGAAATTTATCACAAAAGATGCATTCTTTGATCCACAAGACACATACCTTTTTCTTTTCCTGTCTCAGACTGAGTTACCTCCACTCCAAGGCCATTGTCCATCGGGACGTGAAGACAGAGAACATGTTGCTAGAAACTAATAAGACGCTCAAGATTGCTGACTTCGGAGTAGCTAGAGTCGAAGCTCAAAACCCTCAAGACATGACCGGAGAAACTGGAACTCCCGGATACATGGCACCAGAGGTATTTGCATTGACCCAAAATCCCTTTCTGCTTCGTAATGTGATATATTAAACAGGTTAGCTTTTGGTGCATAGGTTCTTGAAGGAAAGCCTTACAACAGGAAATGCGATGTCTATAGCTTTGGTGTTTGCCTCTGGGAAATATACTGCTGCGACATGCCCTTCGCTGACTGTAGTTTTTCTGAGTTTTCTCATGCCGTTGTTCATAAGGTCTCTCTCTCTCTCTCTCTCTCTCTCTCTCTCTCTCTCTCTCTCTCTCTCTCTCTCTCTCTCTCTCTCTCTACAATCTCTCTAATGCTAAAAAGTTTGAATCAGAAAATCTCATCCTCTCTCTTTCTCTCTCTCTGTATCTTCTTGTTCAGAATCAGAGACCACAGATTCCGAAATGCTGCCCACATTCGGTGGCAAACATCATGAAGAGATGCTGGGACCCGAATCCTGACAAGCGTCCGGAGATGGAGGAAGTCGTGAAGCTACTTGAAGCGGTAGACACAAGCAAAGGCGGTGGAATGATACCTCCAGACAAGTTTCAGGGGTGCCTCTGTTTCTTCAGACGTCGTGGCCCCTAATCTCTATCTCTCCCTTTTCTCTGTCTCTGATATTCTTGAGAGCTGCGTGATTCTTGGATTTTGTATCTTTTCTTTTTCTTTTCTTTTGGAGATTTTGGAGTTAGATTGGTTATGGTTTTTTTCATAAGAATTTCTCTCATTCTGCTCTTTAAGAATTTATACTACACAGTCTGGTCGTGTATAAAATTGATGATAAAGCTTGATTCTTTTTTTTTTTGAGGTTTGATGATTTATACAAAAAAAAAATAATTAGTACAATTTCATATGTGTAATTTAGGAAACGGAAGTAACAAAAAAAAACAGAGAGAAGAACTAAGTGTGAAGAAGACACAAGGCTATATATAGAGGGTCTGGTTGTGACATTAAAAATGATTGGGGCGATTTTTGTTACAAGTGTCAAATATAAGATCTTAATCCACAGTTATGCGAAGCTTTGTAATTTGTAGACAAAACATATTACTTAGGTAGGTGTGGGGAAGAGAGTTATGTAAAGAAAGAAAAGTAGCTCACATTTTTGGTTGTTTTCTCGACTTTCCTCGTTTCACTGCACACGTTTCAGTCGGAGTTTATTGGTAGACTCAAATGGTGACCGGAAGCTCGAAGGTGGCGGCTTTTTACTCGATGAAAGAGTTCTTGAAGCAGACAGGCGGCTGTGCCGTTATAGACGGCGGGCTTGCAACGGAGTTCGAGCGACATGGAGCGGATCTCAACGATCCTCTCTGGAGCGCCAAATGCTTACTCACATCTCCTCACCTCATTCACACCGTAAAACAATCACTCTCTTTCTCCTTCGGTTTCCTCTTCTTTTTTTCTTTTCTTTCTGCGGAGTCTCTTGTAAGTGTGAAATCTGAATCGAACGTTTTGCTCGCCGTGCAGCCTCGTAAAGACGAAGCTTTGTGCTTATTATTTTGTGCGTCTTTGAATTGAACAAATCCTAGATTTAGATTTAGATTTGGATTGCAATTTTGAATGGTTGAGAAAATGTCATGGGAATCCAAAAGTGTACTTTATCTGGATGAAGTAGAACTTTCTCATTTCATAAATGGTTATTTGAACACTTTTTATCAAAACTTTTGGTATCAAACGGATATAGAAGACTACTGATAAACACTGGCACTGACAATATTCAAAGCTGTGAACTTCTGAACCCTAAACTCTTTTGGTAGTTGTTAGTGTTCATCTTTCTCCATTGTGTTGGATTATTCGGATTTCATTTTCTATTCCCAGATTCTAGCAAGGTTTCTTGTGTATTTTTAATGGAGGTGGTGGCCCTGTGGGGAAAATAGCCTTTGTTTATTTATTTAAACTCATATATTAAAATAGACTTTCGGTTCCTTTCTGGTGATGGCATTGCTACTAAATATTATTATGGATTTATAGCTTGCGTAGCTGCTTCTGTTTCCTGATGGTGCAGGTGCATCTCGATTACCTTGAAGCCGGTGCTGATATCATCTGTAGCGCTTCTTATCAGGTTGTTTGTTTGTCTCTCTCTCTCTTTCTCTTCATCTTTCTATCTTTCTTGTGTTGATCTCTCCTTTGGACCCTAAAACGTGGTTTGTTGGTGGTCAATTTGAAAAGGCCACGATTCAGGGGTTTGAAGCAAAAGGCTTTTCAAGAGAAAAAGGCGAATCTTTGCTTAGAAAGAGCGTAGAAATAGCCTGCGAAGCTAGGACCACGTACTATGATAAATGCAAAGCTAGCTCCTCGTCCAGCGAAATCGTGGATGATAAGATTCTTAAAAAACGGCCTATACTAGTTGCAGCATCAGTAGGCAGCTACGGTGCATACTTGGCTGATGGATCAGAATACAGGTTTAGCTCTCACCGGTTACACTGTTCAGATTTGAATTTATCCTTCATTGCCTCCTTACAAACGACCTTTTCTAATTGTTGGTCAGTGGAGTCTATGGTGATTTGATCACGCTGGAAACACTAAAAGATTTCCACCGGAGACGAGTGCAAGTTCTGGCAGAGTCTGGTGCTGATATAATAGCATTTGAAACCATTCCAAACAAGCTAGAGGCTCAGGTATCGATAACGTGTCTATTCTTACCCGATCGTTTGATGTTGTTAACTTATTCTGGTGGGTTTTAAGTTTTGGTTTATCTTTCTGTGGTACACACAAGGCATTTGCTGAGCTGTTAGATGAAGGGGATGTGAAGATTCCTGGGTGGTTTTCGTTTAACTCCAAGGATGGGGTGAACGTGGTTAGTGGGGATTCCATCAAGGAATGTATCGGCATAGCTGAGACTTGTGAGAAAGTGGTGGCGGTTGGTATCAACTGTACTCCTCCAAGATTCATAGAGGGTCTAGTATTGGAGATAGAAAAGGTGCGGCTTGGATGCGATCCAATCCACAAATATTGTGTAGTAATCTTTGATTTGTGTTTGTGAGACTAAAAAAGGTTTTGCATATATTTGTGTAGGTGACGAGCAAGCCTATACTAGTGTATCCAAACAGCGGAGAAAGCTATGATGCTAATCGGAAGGAGTGGGTTGTAAGTCACATAATCAATGTTATTTGGTTGGAGAAGAGAAAAGTATTGAGCCCCAAATGTATAATAATAATATTTGGTGTGAGTTTTGCAGGAAAACACAGGAGTTGGGGATGAAGACTTTGTGTCCTACGTAGAGAAATGGATGGATGTAGGAGTGTCATTGCTGGGAGGTTGCTGCCGCACAACACCAACCACCATCAGAGCCATTCACAAGAGACTTGTCACCCGCAGAGACCTCTTTTCTTCTTCTTAGCTTTCCAAGTTCCACCTTCACTCTCAATCTCTCTCTCTCAACCTTTTTTTCGCTATAGATTTGTTGTACCAAACATATGAATGAGTTTGCTAATTCCCTTTTCTTTGCCAAAAAAAAAAAAACAAGCTTTTGTTTTAAAATGCGACCAAAAAGTTTTGGGTCAAATACTTGGGATTAGATTAAGATGTCCCGCTTGAGACATATACAGACAAAAAGGGTGAAACTTTCAATCGCTTATGCCCACTTCATGGCCCAAACCCAAATCCTAAATCCCAAAGAAAGAAGAAAATCAACCTAACTACAATCCTCTTCTTCAAATCTAGACGTCGACTTCTCCGAAAGACCATCTCCGCCGCCGTAATTCCTGCCGGTACGTGCTCAGCTACTTGTTCTAATCTCTCCTCTTCCTTTTTCTTCTACCAGAGAGAAAATAATCTATTATCAGTGGACAATACCTTGGACTGGTCGAAAATAAGAGGAGAGGAGAGGATCAGATCAAGAGTGTCTTTCTTTGAAGATTTTCTTTGAAGTTACAAATAACAACGATAACCATAAAGATTTTTGAAGATATTAACGAATACACTCGAATACGATTTATAAAATTATTTAATATTCGAAAGACAATTAATGACACATAGGACAACTTGTAGGTAAGTTTCATACGAGCAATATTGAAAACGATCGATGTTTCCATCTGATATTCCTTTGCAATACTTGGTTATACGTAATAAATATTATTTTAACAAGTGTTTGATCATAAAGTTAGTCTTTTTATCCCAAACCAAATAAAAGAAATAATAAGTTTATGTAAAAGGACATGTTGTTTGTTTCCCCTTTGTCAACGTATTGGATCTCTTAGCTAAGGACAAATAAATGGCTATATATTTATATAGTGGCTCTTCTCATTGTCACTATTATTAGCTTTACCTTTGTTATCAATAAGTTATCTTCTACTTAACATAACCACAATTCATATATAATATCATATCCCGTCATGACAATCCCTGGGATTTGCAACTAAATCAATCATAAACTATAGCTAAACAAAGAAAAAGTTTCTTATGGTTGTTTGCTACTAAAGTTGATCACAATTTGTAACATATGATTTGTATCCTTGGACTCTTGCAATGATAGTTAGACGACGCAGTAGGTAATTATATATAATGGCGATAAAGATTTGTTTTTATATATACCGAAGGTGGGTGCTGATTAAATCAATCACAAAATACAAATTTGAGTGGTTGGAAACACATTATATTTGTTTCTTTTGTAATTGACTATTTTTTTTCTGATCGAATCTTAATTAACACCTTCCCTTATGGGCCGAAATCCTTTCCAAACAAGTTTCGAGTTTTGGTCGTAGTCTCCTTTGGAGGACAACAACGACGACTAAAGCAACACATGCACTTTGCTTTTTTAATTAAATATAAGGAATTATGATACTATAGATTGGTTAAGTACACATGGTAAACCTCATTGCTGAAAATTTGGGGACAACATACCATATGAATTTTTTTTTTATATATAAAATTTAGAAGTTTTGAGTTTTGGGCTCGTAATCTTCTTTAATATCTAAGACCAATCGTTGATATGAATTTTATGAAACACGATTTTGACAAAAATATGTTTTTTTATAATCAAAAATTTTAAGAGTGAGCCTAATTAATATGATGACCCAAAAAGAGGTCGAGTTGTTGACAACAACATTTATAAAGAGAGGAATCGTGAAAAATATAATATTGGAAGATATAAGTTATTAGTTGTAAACTATAGATTAAAAATTTCAGGAGCTATTGTATAACAAGAGACTTGAGCTGTCTGTTACTGCATCGGTTTCGAATGATATGTCTTTTTTGTAAATCGGTTAACCATATATATATATATATATATGTTATAAAAATTATGTACTAGTATGAAAAAGCTATATATATAAAGAAGGATTATATATATAAGTAGCGAACCATGCAAAAGTTTGTTTATGTTGGAGCTCCTATTATTAATAATAATGTTATCTTTGTGGCATAGTATTAATCTATCCCGGTAGAAAAGCGGAAGCGAAGTTTGTGGAGACGAGAGATTGTTGACTTTAATCTCAAATACCGTCAAATAAAATAAACACAAGAGATAAAATTAAAAAGATATTTGGGGAGTTATTTAAATCCCTAAAATTTAGGAATTTTTTTTATGATATATAAACACATTAATAGGAGCGTGTAGGAAAAGAAATTGTTTAATTTTGAATTAAATTTATAAGCAATAAGAAAAGATGTTCTACAAATACACCGTTTTCGTAAACACACTGTTTTTACAATATACGAAACTTGAGAGATGATCCAACGTCATCAGCGTCGGCAAGAGCGATGTGATAACTGACTGACGTGGCATAATGGGTGATATTGCATGTAATCTGAGTAGGAATTGAGTGAGATGCGACGTGTATGTCTCTCTTTTACATCTTTGCGATCGAGGCTATCTCAGCAAACGATATTGCATCACAATCTATCCATTAACAAACTAACTTACTAAAGGAATTTTTATAGACATTTACTTTGAATATGTGGTTGGATACAACTTGGGGTTTTCATTTTAATTAATTAAGATGCGACTAAATATATATCAAAAAAAAAAAACGAACGTAAAGGAAAGGAACTAATGGTTTTCAAAAGAGAAATTAAAAAAAAAAAAAAAAAAGGTTAACTGGCAGAGAAGAGAGACCAGGGACGTGGATCATCGATTTGCTTTTTTGTCAAAAAGCAAGTGTTAAAAACTTAAAAGGAAGCTTAGAGGCTTATGAGAAGCTTCGAATTGACAATGGCTCCTATCTAGGCCTACCCAATGAGTCATTTAGTTACCCAATTGTCCAGCACCAATTATTTGATTTCATTGCAGATGGTTTCTAAGAATTTGGGACTTGGTGCAAGTCTCTTCTCTAGCTTTCATTTCTTTTCTGTATATATAGTTATAACTTATAATCAAGCAAGCTCTGAGTCCAGGAGAATCATAAAGAAGACACCAAGAGACCAAAGACAAAAGGACGCTTTTGGAAAAAAGACCCTTGTACATCATGAGATTTGTTTTTGTTCAAACAAGTAAAAGTCTATAGCACTAGAAAGTCTATAGCAAAGTCCTATAAATAAAAAAGAAACAAAAATAAATTGTATCGACAAATCAAATAATTGTCTATGTCAATATGTTGGATGGTAAAAGCAAGTTAGTTCCCTTGAGAAAAATAAAGAAATCATCATCATTATATAAAAAATCTCGGTGATGAAATCTTGTCAGGATTTTCTAATACTTCATCATTTGAGTCTTTTGGTTTGATTCCCTCACATGTTCTTCTCTTCTTTGCTTTTGCGATCCCTCGCGATAATTCTCTAAAGATATCGCATGCCATCTGTTTTGCTCTACATTTTTTCGAACAGAATGCCCCTAAATAGCTGTGCTTGCAACAATCAATAATTGTATTAAAACCAAAACGTCTTTCCAAATAAATGAAATTGGGAAGAATAATAATTAACATTCACTAACTAGCACAATGCAATCCATGGGTAATTCATCCTTATCCACACACGAGGTCCGTCACGAAAGATATTCAGGATTATAGTTGATAAGCGAATAAGAAATATAAGATTTTCAACCCAAAAAGAAGAAGAAGAAGAAGAAGAGACTATATATATGAAAACTACTCACCCGTACATGAAAACGTCCTCGTCGTGACGTAGGTTCTTCTTACAGAAACCGCATAGCTCAAGAAAGTTTTTGACGTCAACTTGGCCCAACTCTTTTTCCTGTAACCAATCGGAAGCAGCGTGAGTCTCCGAGTAGTCAGAATGCTTATCGGTGAAGCTTGGTACTCGCGGTCGCTTACTCGGTACCTTTAATTTTGTCATAGCTCTTTTTTGGAACTAAACTTAGGGTTTTTTTTTTTATCGAAGATGGAGTGATAATTGGAAGAGAATAATATGTATATATACACATATTTGTACAGGCCAATACAAATTATTAAATATTCGAATTGAAGATTTGTTACTTTTTAACAACTTTGAGTATTTACTCCTTGTGTTATTCAATAACGAATTTTGGAACTTTATTAATATTTTGTTTATGTTAGTATTTTTTGCAATATTTTTTCTTTTTTAGTGTGTATACGTGATTAAATTTAATCGTTTTTAGTTATAATTAAATACATGACTTGTTTCAAAAATAATAATTTTGTTGATTTTAATACCTAAAATATAATTTCATTTAACTAAAATATCTAAATGTTCTGGATAAATTAACATAGTTTAATAAACAGATTTTTAGAGAATAAATTATTATAATCACTTTCAGGAAAAGATATCTATATTGCTTACATATGATTTATCCAAGATTTTAACACCCAATAGATTCTATAAAGTTGACCAAGATTTCCTTTTCTTTTCTAGCCAATATATTTTTAAAATAATTATAATAATAATAATTGTGTAAATGAGTCAAACACATCATAAAACCCATATAAACATAATAACAATAAGGTCATTTACATCATAAAGCCCCGCGAATATTTATCTTTTGTAAGCCAATAATTTTTTTTTTAAAATGATAATTGTAACATATGAGCCCGGTCACATCATAAAAGCTCATTAAACATGCTTATTAGGGGCTCAAAAAACTGAGCCTACTTTTGTGGTGCAAACCAAGTTTCTCCGTTGTGTCTACTCATCAATAATAACAAATCAGGTTTTATTTCGGTGTTGGGCTTACTAAATAAATGAGTAATATGGGTTTGACAAATGGACATAATATCATTAACAGAAAAAATGATATTCAAACTCTGTAATATTCTCTAGAGATTAATGGTTTTTAAGTAACCCTGATTTAGAGAGATTGCGAGTCATCGAGAAATTTAAGAGGTTAAATTAACTGTTTTTAAAATATTCATATTGAATTAATGGATTATTTGTACTGATTCAACTGCAATTTTTTTTTTCTACATCCACATCAAGTGATACAAAATTAAATTATTATTTTTAATTAGTCACATATGTGCATGTTGATTCGACGTCAAACGTTTCTTCATATATGTTTTTTATTTTATTTTTTTTTAACACTAAACGATTTAATTTAAAAAATTGAAAGAATGATCCTCATGGAGGGTTGATCCAAGAAAACTTGGTATAATGGACTAGGCAGAAACTGTTTGACAAGAGCCATCTGCTGTTTTATTATTTTCCTCGTGAAGTCCACAGGAACTGTACTTCGTCGAATTTTCCAGACCACATGAAGATGTCCCTAATCGGGTTATGTAGATGAAAGTGCTGTTTGATGCCATAAGCGAGTTCATTGAACCTGTTTGTTGCCTCTTTCAAATATAATCCGCCTATAACCTCGTGTCCAAGCGTGCTGAAGAGCTAAAGTAATGCTTGAACTTGTGCTTCAATCACATTTCCCACTGATGTATGTTTACATTAACCAGCACCGAAATAGAATCCATTATGATCACGAAAAAATCCAACCTGCACATGTGTCCTGGTTGTTGCCGTGATAACTGCAGTCATAATTACAATTGATATAACCGGACTGGGGGAGTTCCCATTGTGATGTTGAAGCAGACAAAGCCAAGGTGGGAAGTCGATAGATAATGTCACCATCCTGATATAATGAATTAGCCCTCCAATCTTGCTTTTTGTTAATCTCTCCTCCAATGAAAACTTTTGTCTATTATAAACTAATAAATTCATGATCTTCCATAGTCTTCCTAGGAGCCCATAAAGATAACTGGCAGTTTGATGAAATGGTGAGAGTTGAAAGTTACTATTACAATCGATGACAGTTTGATTTTCTGCTCGAACGGAATATTCAGTTTCCATGCAAACCAGTGCATGGATCTCCACCAGAATTCTGAAAGGAGCTTAACAATTTCTTCACATACACCTTTTGGCAATCTAAAAACATTCGGCCATGGCTACTGTCTTGAGCATTATTTCTCTGCCAGCATCTGAAAGGAGCTAACAAGACCATCCATTCGTCCTTCTCTTGTAACGTTTCTACAATTTTTTTTTTTTTTTTTTTTTAAATGATATGAGACTCTATGAGACTCGCTGTTGCATTTACTCATGGAGCGTGTGGTGGGGTTTAGGATCCATCGCGCCTCTAGCTTGATCATTAAAACTCGATCTTAAACCATTGTTTGTTTCTTTATATTAGACTGTGAGTTTGCTGTTTAAATCCTCTCGTATGTATATTTATGGTTTAAAAATTAACACAAATTCAATATTAGGTGAGTAGTTGATTCTTCTTTTTCAGGAGAAAAAATATTTTTCTTATTTGTAAAAACTAATCAGATCGATCGCTTTTATTATTTACATAAACGAAAAAAGTCAAATGGCAGACAGAAGATCAATTAAAGGACGAGGCATAAAAAAACGACAAGGATTTGGTATCTATGCAGTCGAAACAACACACACTTTTTTTGTTACTTTTCTTTTTCTTTTTAAAAAACAAACAGCTTGCCTCGGCGGGGGCCCACCGGGGGAGAAGCAAAGCCCAAAATGATTTATGTATAGAATCGATTATTGAGTAGGGCCCATGCACTCCTGTCTTTTCACGTGGGTCCCTCTTCTCTTGCCCCACAGCCTATTATCACTAATATAATATAAATGATTTTTCAAATCAAACACTCTTTTTCTTTCTTTGAAAACTAATTCTGCTTTCTTTTCTTTTGATTAAACACTGCCAATGGTTGACGAGAAATACTTTCTTATTATCAATGAGGTAGATCATATCTAGCCGTATGCAATTACATGGCTGGTAATATAATCTTTTCAATTTATTAGATTTTTGGTGCGAAAAGAAAGAAATAGGATAAATTTTTTGTTTGTATCATTTCAAAAATATTGAATCTCTTATATATACAAGGGTTTAAATTAGTTTAAAAATCAAGATATATTTTGAGAATAATAAACATAATTATAAATATATATATATAAATTTAAACCTTTTTAATAGAGATCCACATTTAATATTTATAACAGTTTTTACTATATTTTATTTTTTTGTTGAATCTTTGTCAAAAAAAAAAGAACACGATGAATTTATTAATTATGTATGATAGACTTTAATTGTTGTTAGTGAGAAAATTTACAGTATTAAAATTTAAATATAATTAAACAGTATAGTCATTAAGTGACCTAGCATTACAAAAAAATAAGAAAGAAAGCGTCAATGTAAGTATGCAAATTACCACAAAAAAGGTATAATCAATGAGAAGTTGACGAGCTTAAACAATCAAATTCAATAATTGGATGGGATTTGGAGAAACAAAAGATCGATCAACAACAAGAAAAGTAGTTGCATCTTCCATATACCGACGAGCTATATTTTTGGTCAAGTAAGTGATTATATTATATAATTTATCTTATAATGGTGTATTTGGAGTTAGAAAGACCCTTCAATCAACCCCCCCCCCCTTAGTGGACAAACACACGTGGCGCTTGAGTAGATCTTAATTATTGGATTAAGCAAAGCAGGTGCAATTGTGGGACCCGCTCTGAATACATCATACAGTATTTTGTTTTAATAGTAGTACTACATTTTTAAAAAACGTCACTTATTCTTTATTTTGATGAAACTGTATTATTATTATTATTATTATTATTATTATTATTATTCCTCTCTCTCTCTCAGAGGAATAAACAAAAAAGGAAAGATGAGGGAAAGCAACTTTTAATCTGATTTTTTTTTGTGAGAGAGGATCATCATTTGATTTCATAGGAGTGAGAACCCATAAAAACACAAGTAGTCAGAAGTTTCAATAATTGTACCATTCTTCTCAAAATCACATCTCTTTCATTTTCAGATATTTACTAATCTCTTCTCTCAAATTTACTAATCTCTCTCCATGGAAGCTACTGAGTTATGATCCTTACTCTCACTGGATCTGACTGTCTTTGTTAACTGTGTGCTGAGAAACAAATCATCGACCAGCAAGCATCTGTAATGGCTGATCAAACTCCATCTTCAACACCTAACACCTATTACTCATCTGTCTTTAGCTCTCCAAAGTTTAAGTTTTTTTCTTCGATAATCACTCCTTTTGACTCCGATTTCTCCATCATAAGCCCAACTTCCATCCTCGAAGCTAACCCATCAATCTTCTCCTCCAAAACCCCTAAACCCAGTTGCTATGTCGAGCCAACAATTCCTAAACCCCAAAGGTTTCACCCACCAGACGCCTTTGGCCTCGCCGAACTCGTCAAAACCAGAGACAGTAACAGAGACCACTCGACCAAACCTGTCAACAAGATGGTCCTTTTCGGGTCGAAGCTCAGAGTCCAGATACCCTCAGCTGATTTTGGAACTAAATCCGCTCCTGCTTGCATCAGACATTCTCGTGGCCATGAACAGGGACAACTCAGCCCTCGTCCCCAAACACAGGTCTTAACGGTGAGCGAGATTGACCAGACGGAGGACTACACGCGCGTCATATCTCACGGTCCAAACCCAACCATCACCCATATCTTCGACAACTCTGTTTTCGTGGAGGCGACTCCTTGCTCTGTTCCTTTGCCACAAGTACTAGCACTACCCATGGAGACCAAGCAAACGCACACTAATTTCTTAAGCTATTGCTACACCTGCAACAAAAATCTTGACCAAAAACAGGACATCTATATATACAGGTCGGTCCATAGTCTGTATACATATATACATACATACTTTCTCTTTAATCGAGTTCCTTCCAAAACTAAGTTCAAGAAACGGGTGTGTTTGCAGAGGAGAGAAAGGGTTTTGCAGCAGCGAGTGCAGGTACCAGGAGATGCTTTCTTTTTTTGTTCATTTTGTCACAAATCTACTGTTGTTGTGTTATTGTTTTCTTAGTTTAGTTCTCTGATTCTGCCTCTCCTTCTTCCTTTTTGGGGTATTTCTTGTAATAATAACCTTTCTCGCCTGCAGATATATTAAAGATAGTTGTGATCATATTCGTGTGTGTGTTATGTGAATGAATGGGAGAGGTTTGATAAAATTCTCAGAATATATGGTCTGAACAAAAGCACCAATCTTAACCATAACTGAAGACGCAAAATGATATTGCTGTAGGCCCATATCAAAGCATATATTGTTTACAAGAAAGTATATATTGTAATCTCTCCGCGAACAAACCAAAGCAGAGCAAACGATAGAGGTCAGGAATGTTGAAGACTCGACAAAATTTTAAAATACGGATGGGATTGAACATCCTAACATCTGTTAGGCCGGCGACCGTGACCATGATAACATGGGCCTAGTATGGGCCTTTTTATGGCCATTTAAAAAAACATTTTAATATATTTTTTTTTTTACTAGGATATTATTGGTTTTGTTATTGGTTGAGTCAATGTTAAGTCTGATGAGTGATGAGAGAAAGGTTGTGTAGATTTTAAGATTATGGTATTCTGCTTCTGAATTGAATGTTAAGATTATATAATTTCATACTCTCACATTAGTCTACAAAAACAAAATTATATTATTCTGGTTCCAAATCTCAACCAGACAGTACTGGAGATTCTCTCCCCTATAGGTCATGTATAGGTAAACTGAACAGTGTCAAATCTCAACAGATCGTGCATGATATTACATATCTTTTTTATTATTTGTTGTGAATCAAGTGGTTCGTGGAAAAAAAAAAAACTGTACATACAACAATAGAAGAAACAAAGCTATCATAATATGTATAATTTATAACGTCCGATTGGGTTTCTCGTGACACCATTCTTTTTTAACTCCTGAATATAAGAACGAACAATAAATCAAAGGGAATAATAAGAATCTTTTGTTGCTACAATAAGATAAATGATTCGTCGTGAAATATGTCACAGTTGGTGTGAAGAATATGTATGCTTAAAAAGATAAACTGCTATTTCAATATAAAGATGGCCGAATGGGTGGTTTCTGCCAGAGTTTCGTCCTGATTATGTTCATTGTCGTCGCTACACGACAAAACTCCATTTTTATTTGCAGTAGTAGCACACAAGTTGCCCTTTTCATTTAATAAAATAATGAACACAATTTGTTGTAAAAGAAAAATTCAACATGACAAAAGATCTTAGCAAGATCCATGTACTATGTATATTTGCCCCTCCCCTCACTTCACTTTTAAAATTACAGATTTCGACTTCATTTTCTGCAAGAGGCCACACGTGTGCGGTCAGGAAAAACAAAAAAAAAAAAGTTACTGAATCAATGAAATAATTATTGAATCAAGCGGCGGAAAAGGTTACACTATGGCTTCGACATAATCATTTTTAGTTTCTTTGATACGATGTCATCAACTATACGTACGTCAGTTATTCAATTTATAGTTTTTATTCCTTATCGTATTTTGTTGACGAAAGAATCAAAAAAAAAAAAAAAAAAAAAAGGAAATGCATTGAACATCAATAATTCCGTTGGACAAAGGGAAGCTTTCTTGTTATTTTATGCTAAAAGATGTTTGTTTTCTTCTTTATCTCCAATATCAGTTAAATGCAATTATTTTTAAGTTGACAGCATATACGACATCAAGTATTTATGCCATTTTCCGATATTTTGTTGTTTTTTTATACATCTCGCGGTTCTTATAACTTACCGTGGTTATTAATATTCACAATCACAAAATATGTAATATGTTTTTGTTTTTAGAAAGACACAAAATATATACTATAGTATGTTATGCATGGTCACCAATTAGTAAAACTATGGATGCAAGAAAGCAATATGCAATTAGTAATTAAGTCTTGGTGGTTTTGTGGTTCCTATTTGAGAATAAGTTGTTATACTGGTCTTGGTCACATATCAATTCTTTCTGAATGTGGAACTAGTAAACATTTCTCATTTGGTCAAACGAAGATGCAGCTGTGGAGATTCTTGTGCAGCTCATATGAATTCAAGACCTTCACTAGAGAAAACGAATCTGATCTCACTTGAAGCTTCAATCTGTATGATAGGAGAGTAGGATTGAGCACACAACCCAAACTTCGAGCTTATGAGAGCCCGAAAACAAAATGGAGATTGATGAGATTGGGGCTACTTCCCATGTCTTTTTTGCGAAGCTTCAATCGAATAAAATGTACGAGAATCATACGTCAAACCACATATTAATATGTTTTACAGTCTGTTTTTTATCATTAATTTATACCAACATACAAAGTCACGATTGACCTTGTAGTTGGTATCCCACTACCATAACCATTTGTTTACGGAGCAGTCACAATAAATTTAAAGAAATAGAATTACACATTTATCTTTTTTGTTAAGTCTTATTTGTAAATAAATTAATATCAAATATATATATATATATTTTATGTTATTTTATTTTCCGTATAAATTTTATGGAGTCAAATTTGATTTATATACTATTATTTCAAATAATATGATAATATATAACAATTTTATAGAGCTGAATTTGCTTTTAGTATATATATCCTTATTTTCAATGCTACAAGTTTTTTGCACAATGCAAATCAGTCACGATGTAATTGTCTTGATGAATAGTATACCATTTAATCATGTCTTCATGTTTGTGATTCTAATGCATTCATAATATTTATTATATTTTCTAGGTTTTATATTTTTAATTGTATTTCTACTGTATACAACTAACGTGTTAAAGTATAACTTTAAAAACATATTTAATCCACTAAACCAGCTTTTTAACGTTTAATAATTAATCAATTTACTAATTCAGTTTTTGAATGACTACTATTTAGTTATTATATTCTCTTGTTATATAAAGCTTGATCCTTCATATTTACTAGCTAACACAGTTGTGATATGTGTTTAGTAAGTCTACCAGATTTTAACACATGTCAATTTATTGTTTTAATTAAATAAAAGAAAGAAAAAGAAAAACACACTGATTAGTTATTATTTCTGAAAAATATTATATGTTGACATGTATAAAACTATAATATATTTCACTACAAAATATTTTTAAAATAAAAAGAAAATCATTAAGTAGTTACAAATCATAAAATAAAATATATATTTTAACACTTGTAAAAACATATATAAAAATTGTATGATAAATTAGTAATTTTAAATATTATTTTTAATTATTAAAAATATTTTTAATGTTAATTACTGTAGTGGATTTTACTATATTGGTATTAATTATTTTAAAATAGTTTGCTATGTGTGAGATTATGTTTTAGTATATTTTTTTGTGTGTCAATTTTTTCTGTTTTTAAATTTACACATAGCTTCGAGGCTAATTATATATATATATATATATATAGCAAAAAAATTGATATTCATTAGGATTAGGATTGTGAGAAAGGAAAGAAAAGACAGTGAAAGTTAGTTACAACGACAGTCCAAAATGGTATTGAAACAGTAAAATATGAAATTGAATGGGAAAGGCGATGGATGTTTTTATTAGAAATATGTCCCACTCTCCTTCGCTACTTATGAATCACATTGCTCCCTATTTTTTTTGTTTTTATTTTATAATTTTATTTTGATTATATACGTTTTGTGTCACTGCTATGCTCTAGATTTGGAACACTACTCTGTGCTGTCTATCTAAGGAAAGAATATCTGTTTATTTTTAATGCCTTTTACTTTCTTCCCATCAATGATTCTCAAAATTCATTCTAAATAAATAGTTTCAGAATAAACTAATATAAGTGACTATATATCATCCATTTATTATTATTATTGAGTCATTAAAAAGCAAATTAAGATAAAGAAATGATGCGGGGTTAAAAATTAACCCTGGGGTTTGGCTACACTTACATCACGGGGAAGAGAGGGTTACTTTAATTAAAATATTAAAAAAGAAGACAAAAATAACTTAACGGCCGTCAGCGAGATGATTAACGGCAGATTCCTTGCAAGGACTTGGAGGGAGACTAGTAGACTTTCCCGAAGCAACAAGGCGTTGCACGAAACTCTCGATTCTTTCTCCGTTTGTCTCCGTTAGTAACCGTTTCCCTCCGAGCGGTGCCGTTTCCACACCTCTCTCTTTCAACAACTCCTCCGCCGTTTTCCTCGGCCCCACAACTTCCTCTCCGCCGCTCGTCAAACCGCTCACCTGCATGCATCATTTTTACAATATTTTATTTGTTTCTCTTTTGACGAGAAAAACTGGAAAAACTTGCCTGGATTCTAACGTAGTCCGTACGGTTCCAACAGAAAGCGTTCCCCAGCATTTGATCGACAATATCGGAAACGCCGTCAAGCACGATATCCACGACGCATGACGTGGAACAGTCTCCGCTACCCTTGAGTTTCCTTCCCGGAGAGGAGGATATTGTCGACGAACCGCTTCCTAACGACAAGACGAGCAAGTCATCGACGCCGTTAACCGACGGGAAGTCTCGTTTGTTGTGGAGCACGTGTGTGACGGCTGCTGCGCTTGGATTGTTCATCACCAAACCGCCGTCAACGGCCGAACAAGAGGTTTTTCCGTCCACCGACACCACATTGACCGGCTTGAACAGGCTAGGAGTTGCCGACGTCGCACGGCAGACTTTCCAAAGCGCGAAGTCGAAGCTCGGAGACTCGGACGCGCCGGCGCGAGAGAAAACGAAAGGTGCAGAGGTTTTGAGGTCGTAGCAAGGAACGAGGAGAGGCTTACACGTGTCCTTCATCGTCAGCACCTTGCCGTCCTCTCTCCGAAATGCCGCCTCCAGAACCCTGTCCATGCTGCGGCCGGAGTATCTCCGGTTCCTCCTGAAGACTCCGGTGTGCCTGATCTCGAAGAGCTCCGAGTTCTTCTCCGAGATAAACTTAACCGCGTCCCTGGCGGTGAACATCGGCCTCCCGGAGCCATTGTCGGCGACGAGCAGGGCGGCGAGTATGCCTCCGATTCCGGTTCCGGCAACAATGTCGAAGAAATCGGAGATATGAGCGTGAGGGTCACCGGTCTGAAGGCGGATCTGATCTTCGAGGTGAACTATAGAAGCTCCGGCGACAATGGCAGTGGTTCCACCACCGTCGATGCTAAGGATGCGTGTCTTCCTGGTGGTGTCGCAGTGCGAGAGCCATTTCTGTTCCAGCTTCGTGAAAATGTCGAGAGTAACCTTGCTGAGATCCATCTCCATGATCTACCAAATTGTTCGATTTTGATTCCAAATCAGTGAAACCAAACCAAATAGAAGAAAAAAACGTTTAAAGAGTTATTATGACTCTCTCTCTCTCTCTCTCTCTCTCTCTTTCTATCACGCTTTCTTGCAGGGAGGCATTAATGGGGGAGAATGCGCGCGCTCTCACTCTCTCTCAGTGACTGTGTGTTTACTATGTACTCTCTCTCCTCGAGTGAGTGGATTTCAAGAAGACGAACAAGAGAGGGTTTAGTGATTCGGAGATAATTCTGCAACTGTGAGTGGGTGGTGGTAGTTATATACTCCCAGTGACGGTGCAGAGTTTTTTTTTTGCACAGTTTAGGTATTGGGGGAGGAAGGATATTCTATTTTTTCTTTCTTAAAAATAATTTAAACTCAGCAGAAAATTATAAATATAATTAACATAAATCAAAAAGGACAAAGTCTCTCCTCCGGTAGGCATATAATTTTTGGTAGTCAATTTAGTTTATAAATAATTAGCCGATGTGAAGTGAATGAATACAATTTTTACAAACTATCTTTTGCTTAAAATATCTAAAGAATAACAAATTACACTTCATAAAATTTTTACAAACTGATAAATTTACTTCACATTCACAGTTCTCATGTTCTTTTTTTTTTGTTCGCCATAAAAAAAATTGTATAGTTTACAGGTTAAATCTTAGAAAATTACTAGATACTTAACTAAGTAATTCACGATTTAAAAGAAAGAAAAAAACACCCAAATATATCAGAAATAAATTTGATGGGGGGTGTGCCAGTAGGACTGAGCTCGCACGTGTGAGTAGGCATGTCAGTTTGAAGGTCAAGGAGTTAGCGCGAACCTCGGCTGCATTACCGGCTCGGCTTCCGCTGTAACTTTTTTAATTAATTACATTTATTGCCTCCCACTATAATCTTCTTTTTAACTCTTGTGTTTTTATTTATTGATCATATAAATATAAACCTCGGCTGCATTACCGGCTCACTTGCTTGACGTTGTGAAACTGGGTGTTGTACACGAATACTGTAAACAAAGTACAAACCAACGCATGCAAATTTTGAGTCTAATTAACAAGGAGAAACAAAACGGTGAAAATTCGGAAGAAGTCCACTTTTTGTAGTCGACGTTGCCCAGAGTTGTCCATCCGGCGGAGAAAATTCTCCAAACATACCCATTGCCATTATGATTAATATATACACTATAATTGGACACAGATTTTCCCGAGAAAGTCTCATTGTTAATTTTTTCCTCAGATAAAATGAACCCAAAAAAAAAAGAAGCAGAAGCAATTTCACTGGAATTTGCATGGAGCCGATGGGTACATATAACAAATAGACCAGAGTTGCATGCCTGGTCGAAATGTTGTATCGAGCCGTCAACGTGTCATTTCCCTTTGTATGCTGGGCCGATATAATAAAACGGAAATCTTTGAGGCCCATATAAGCCCTAGTAATAATATATCGGAATCGAGGACGAACATAGTTAGCCGTTCATCCAAACAAGGTTTTTTTTTTTTTGACCGGAAGCGTTTCTTATCCCGAAATGCGCAGTCTCCTTTCATTGACGAACAAAAGAAGATATTTCTACTTTATTCTACGGCGACTGCCATGGCGGCTTCACTCTCTTCCAATGCTCACACCATACCGATTCTTAGATTCAGAGCGAACGATTCCAAGTCTCTCGTCTCTCTACCAGGTACGGCTGCTCTCGCCTTCGAATGGAATCAGACTCGTGTTTTATTTACTTGTCTCGAAATCGTAATGTTTTTTAATATACATTTGGTAGATTCGTGTTGGAAGGTAATCGCTTCGGAGAAATCTCCCTCTGCACGCGTAATTGCGTCTTCTTTAAGGAGCGACAGTCTTCGGCTCGGTGCTGGGGTTAATCTCTCCGGTGGCCCCGTTGTCAAGCGGTCACTACAGAAGAGGCACTGTTTTTTTTTATTAGCTATAATATATCAAAAACAAATGTGGGTTGATGTTAGGGTTTGATTAATTCTCTTTGGTGCTTCCATGAAAACTCCAGATTGGTGATAAGGTCTGCAACTATCGAAGAAATAGAAGCTGAGAAATCTGCAATTGAGAAAGATGTTGTACGTATCGTTCAAGTTTTTGGTTATTGATTAGTGCATTTAAGGAATCACCGTGTGTATGTATGATTCTGGCTGCTTTTTCTTCTTCTTGTTGTGTGTGTGCAATTCAGAAATCGAAGATGGAGAAGACCATTGAAACGCTTCGGATTAGTTTCAATTCCATAAGGACAGGGAGAGCCAATGCAGCTATGCTTGACAAGATTGAGGTATAAAATTTTATGGACCCAAATTCTAATTCTCTATACATATACAACTTGCTGTTTAATCTCTGGTTTCCAGGTGGAGTATTATGGAAGTCCAGTAAGTCTGAAAAGCATAGCCCAAATCAGTACGCCCGATGGAACTTCTCTTTTGCTGCAGCCATATGACAAATCTAGGTACATGCCTGATGATAGTGCTTTGTGGAAGAATTTTCATGTCTGCTTTTTTTTTTTTTCCCCTCTGGTTCGGTTTTTGATACATCCCAATGCCTCCATACCTTTCAGCTTGAAGGCTATAGAGAAGGCCATTGTGAATTCTGATCTTGGAGTGACTCCTAATAACGATGGAGATGTGATTCGATTGTCATTGCCTCCCCTCACATCGGAGAGAAGAAAGGTATCTCTTCCTGGCAATCTCCTATTAAATCATCTCTGGTGGATTTTCATGGTCAGGAATTGTTTGCTTTCTATGCTTCTTCCTTATGTTTTAATTTGTACCACTGCAGGAACTATCAAAGGTTGTAGCAAAACAGTCTGAAGAAGGGAAGGTTGGTAGTGTTTTGCCTCTCTTAATAGCGGCCTAAACGTATTTTGGATTTTCAATATTTTCCACATTAGTTAGTTTTTTCTTCTTCTTATACGGTGGATAACGATGAACTTAAAACTCTTCATGTCTCTTAATGTTTACCCTTCTTTTTTTGTTCTCGAATTTGGTTTGTTATATAGGTTGCACTGAGAAACATAAGGAGAGATGCCTTGAAATCTTATGATAAACTCGAGAAGGTTAAGTTTTTCAGTTTTTATTGTTGATTATTCCTTGTGTTCCTCTTCGTTTCTCATATTTTTGAAGAAGCAAGCTTCATTTTCCCAGGAGAAGAAGCTGTCAGAAGACAACGTGAAGGATTTGTCAAGTGATTTACAGGTAATCCGACCACACAAAAGTTTTGTATTAATGGTCAGACTAAACTTTTATGTTATTGGAAAATGGCAGAAACTAATTGATACATACATGAAGAAGATTGAGGAGCTTTGCAAACAGAAAGAGAAGGTATCAGCTTACTTAATGTTTTGAATCAAAGGCTCTCTGGTCTACTTTTGTCTTTGATCCATCTAAGTTGAGTAGCCGTTAATTACTACAAAGCTAAATTACCCACACGTATATGAATCCACAGGAATTGTTGAAGGTGTAGCTAAAATGGTTGTTATGCGACGTAGCTCAACGATCTGGTAAAATCCCTATTGTCCCAAACTCCTTTTGTCTCTTTTACTTTTTTTTTCTCGGAAAAATCTGAAGTTTCTTCTGTTGGAAAAATTTAGAAGACGTCTTTTTTTCTCTCTTATATATGCTCAAGTGAGATCCCTCTTTGTATAGCAAACGCTTGTTAACTTTTTCCTGCCGATAACACTTTCATGTTTTAACTTTCCTAATAATTCTCTCCCTACTCGTTCTGAATTCGATTTTTTTTTTTTTTGGGTTTTCTCATTATGATGTTCGAATTTTGATTTTATATCACAGTTAATATTTATTAAGAAATTCTAAAAAAAAAATTCTATTTCAGTTTCATTTTTATATATTTGCTAAACGGATGTTTGAAAATGTTTGATTCAGCACGCATTGATCGAATCCATTCTTTTGGCTTACAAGGTTTTAGACCTTAAAATTAGGAAAGTGTACGCTGTTACAATTTCAAGTCAATGTCTTCCTTGATATAATCTGATACTATAGATAATTAGAAAGCCACTTCAAATGCTTTTTTCTCATATTCACTCCTTGCCGCATCGAAAAATCCGTCCAACCCAAACTATGTTTTACTACCATTGTTCATTCTATACTTGCAAAGCATCTGAAGTTGGATCAACTTTGATCACTGGTTTTTAAAATGTACTTAAAAAAAGACCACAAACACATGGATTTTTCGCTGTCGATGATTATTAAATTGTATTTTTATTTCACTTTTTTCCTTCATAGGTGGCGACTTTGACTTCTCTTAACCTATATACTATTTTGAAATTTATCATGTTCACTTCTTTGTCACTAGAACGCTATTATACTTGTTAACAATTCTTTAATTTTCTCAGTCCGAAAAAAAAAAATTAATTTTTAGAAATAGGTTGATATTTGTTTTTGAAAGCATCCCGATCAAAATGATAATATAATCCAAGTTAAGGTAAAAAAAATCACGTTACCTGCTATAGCAAAACAGACACGGATCTTGATTAAAGGTCTCAAAAACATGTTTAGTTTGTTTGTGGTTGTAACTTGTAAGAAATGCATGCATCCATAGTGATGTGTTATTTGAGTATATAGTTTTTTCCGACGATTAATAGGAAAGAAATTAAAAAATTGTGTTATTAATAAGTGACCCATACACCGAGGTCTGAAGCATGATGAATATTTAATTGGTAGGCTTCATGGACGGAGTATATTTTATTTGTCTGCTTGCATAAAATAATATTTTATTTTACTAATTATTATACTAATCTTTATACAACATCGATATACTGCTATAGACTTACAGTATGTCAAGTGGCCAGATGTTGGATTCCTTACATAACTCCAACGATACTTTCGTGCACATTTTAAATATTTTTTTATACATTTTTTTTGTCAACTTGTGTTTACAATATATATATATATATATTGATATACATTGCTAATATATGGGACATGGTCAAAACATTATTAAAGCAGTTTAAATATATTTTGAAATATAGAAAGGATTATAAAATTAACTTTTGATTCTCCCTTCATTTAACTGCACAAGACACGATTCGCCCCCAAGTATTGACGATGATTAAATTAATTAGTGATTTACCATAATGCTGCTCCAGTTTCGAGAGGAATACTTTACGATTATTTTGCTAAGTTTGTTACGTTTGCATAATCTTTCTACATTATTTGATTAAAACAATATTTTAGTTGTTTTGTCTTGTCGTAATGTTTTACTCAAAGCTCTTTTTGATATGATATAATATTTTGGACCAAGTCATATAATATAATAAACGAAAGTAGGAAACAAATCTATAATACTAGTAAAGTTTGGTTAGTCCATGACGTTATATATATATTTTGGTTGCGGGGGCAACCGTAATCTGAGGCCATCCCACCCTCGCACAAGCGAGCGAATCACATTGGTGTATTCGACACGTGGCGATATAAACTATCGGAAGTCCTTAGGTTCTTACTCGCGAAAGTAAATATTTCCTTTATACACTTTCGCCTGCGCGTGTCGGATATGTGGTGACATTGACCTACATTCTACTCACCGGCCGGGGATCTAATTATTTCGATTGCATTTCATTTTTCGAAAAACTAAAATATGATTTATAGCCGAAAACAAAGAAAATTAGTTTTACAAAGGCCATCCAAAAGAGATCACATGGTAACAAAACTATATGTAACCAATTGACCAAACATATATTTTATGATATATGTGGCTCTTTAATAAATAATATATTGTTTTGGCTTTATTTGCTTTATAAGAGGGACGGGTCTTAGACCCCGTTTAATGTAAAAGTTTATAAAAAAAGAAGATTGAAACTAATATAAAATTTACATAGTCTTTAAAATCTACTAGTTTTTTAAGAGAGTATACAAGTTATTCTAAAGAAATATAATAGTGAAGAGAAAATTCTCTTTCCCGAAGAAAAATCTGATAACACGTGTGACATACGGACAATGATACGTAGGAGTCGTTCCCACGCGTATGCACGGCGCGTGGCTTATAATACAGCTGTTTACAAATTCATATTAAAATAACATAAAGTTTGATGTTTTTAAATGTGCACTCTTTTAATACTATAGTGGGGATTATTTAAATACGATGATGGAGTGAAAGAATATTAAACACAAATAGTATAATAATATGTTTTGGGTGGGCAAAAGAAAAAATAATAATAAACGATGGACTTTAATAAATAAATAAAAACAAGAAAGCAAAGTCATAGAATAAATGAATATGATAATAAAAATGTGTGACGAAACATTGAGCAGTGGCTTTATTCCATTAGAAAGTGACGTTTCTGCCATGCTGGCACCTCGAGATCGTAGTCGTCATCCGACGGGTAGGAATGAGACATTGTCGTCATCTGAAGATCTGAACCGTCTCTGAAGTCCATTTTGCAGCGATAGGTTATATTTTTTTTTTGGCTTAGGGGAGGAGGAAGGAAGACGAGAGCACCGTAAAAAGTATCATCGGGTGTCAAAGATTTATTTATAGAATCAGAGTGAGTTGATGGAAAGTTAGTTGTTGAAAGCTTGCATGAATGGATAAAACCAGAGAGGCTCGAAGATCATCAACCGCCATGGCTTCTTCGAATGGAGTTACGAAACCGAGACAGCGATTCTCAGGTATAGATTGCTTCGACCTCCTCCTTCTTCTTCTTCGTCTTCATTCTTTTCCGATTTCTGATTATTTTTGTTTGGTTCCTGTGTGTCAGAGAGTAGTCGTGGGGAGGTGCAACCGGAGGTGGTGACGGTGAGAGATCGAGCGGAGAATAAAGAGCGAGATCCGGAATCGTTGAATCGGAGTAAGAGGAGACGGAGCGAGAGATTTGCGCCGAGGAATGAGAGAGATGTAGAAGAAGATAGCTCGGATGAGAGTCTGGAAGACGAAGATGTTAAGCATAGTTATCACAGGAAGAGCATCCCGTCAGGTCGTTTTCCCAGTCACGCGGTCGCTGATGGAATGATCGGCGTGCCTGTCCCGAGAAAGGCTCGCTCAGGTTGGACCTCCCTTTGATTTTTTATTTCTTTCTAATTTCTAATTTATACTGGAGCTCTTCCTGAGACTTCCTTTCCTGTTTACTTTTTTTTTTGTTCCGGCGTTTGCAGCATGTATAAAAAGGTCGCATGACTGCCGGACTTCGTCGGGAAGCGTTGGTGGAGGATTTGGAGAAGAGCGCCGAAGGCCTCCGAGTTCGCCGGGGAGCTACAGCTTCGAAGTTGTCTCACCGTCTTCTTCAACTGTTTCGGTCAAACAGAAGAAGGTCCTCCTCCTTTCACTACATAATCCACAGAAGAAATGGTTTCGGTCGTCTTTTGAAATACACTGATTTCTATTTTTTTCTTAATTTTTTTTCTTTTTTCGCAGAGTGTAAGCGGATCCAAGTCCCGGATACCGAAGCCACCGAAATCCTCCGGTACGATTGAGGACGACTTGGAGATTGAAATAGCAGAGGTTCTCTCTGGACTGAAGAGACAGCCTCATAACTCAAAGAGAGAAGACGATTCCGAGACTTGCTTTAAATCATCGGAGGTTAAAGGTATTACGCGGATACCTTTGCAGAGTTGTTCTTGATTATCCCAATCTCAGAATTTTTTAAATATCGCTGCTTGATTTGCAGGTGCGAGGAAGTTCAAAGCTGCAGGTGATGACTCTTCCGCAGGTCTAGAGATCCGCGGTTTAATCACTTGTAACGCGAGAATCGAAACTATACACTCAGCGAACGTTGATAATAAACCCACGAACGGAACTGAAACTGCGAAAACATCGTCCCTAGTCCCAGATATTCAGAAGGAGAAAGAACCAAGGCAAGGAACACCCATCATATTGGATGGCATTCTGGAAAAACAGAGGCTAGATTCACTGGATTCTGCGGTGTCAAAAGGGTAAATAGATCAGCTGTTACATTATTTACATATCCTGTGTTTCGATTAATATTTCCTATTTTTATCAATGTTTGGAATCTGATCTCTGTTTTTCTATTTTTGGCTCTGCAGGGTATCGCAGGGTCCACGGTTGGAAATCAATAGAGACGAGAGTATTTCTAGTACTAGTAAGCTCGAGATTGATCTGATGGTGAGAAATGTTTTCCTGTAGGATTTTAGCTACCGAGAATTTGAGTGTTGCAAATGTGATAAAGATCATTTTTCTGTCAATAGGTTGCTCCACCAGTGCCCTCCTCGCCTGAGAGATTTTCTTTTCTTCCGTTGGTTTCTGATTCTACTGTTGCTAAAGATTGGTGCAAGGCAAGTGTAGATATAATAAGTTGTCCCGTTAATTAGCCTGTCCCCACTTTGTGGTTTAATAACATTGTTTCTGTTATGCTTAATGAAGCAGGATAGTTCTGTAAAGAGCAAAGAAAAGATTATTGTCGAGAAACGCGAATGGTTGAATCTTGATCTTGAGAGTCTGAGCCCAGAGGCCGGCAGAGATTCTAGCCTAAGGTTACAAAACTTGGATTGGACCCAACCTCAGCAGACTATATCCGGTAATTAACCTTAAATATGATTATGATTCACCATCCAATCTTTGGCTTCTTAAGTTGATCATTTTTCTACGAGTACACAAATTTATCTCGTGTGACCAAATTTTATCTCAATTTCAGCTCAGCAGAGTTCAGTCTTACCTTTGACGGTAGCTGTAGGCGGCTGGCCTAGTGGCCTTCCTCCTCAGGGGTGAGTTCTGAAAGCCCTCACTTGTCTTACGTTATCTTGTGCTATAGCTTAATGATCAGATCCTTAAATGAAAAAAAAATATCTTTGGCAGATATGTATCCCTGATCCAGAACGGTAAACCTGTGGATGGGGGCAATGGAAGTTATACATTAGTGCAGGTATATGTTGTTGTAGTTGCATTTGTTCTTAGTACAGATGTATTGTTTCTTCTACTGGTTCGGACCATGATTTTTAAACAAATGCAGGGTGCTCCATTTTCTGCTTCTCAGCCTAGGCCTAAAAGGTGTGCCACACACTGTTTCATTGCCCGGAACATTCAGCTACATCAGCACTTTGTCAAAGGAAACCATCTTCCTCAGCCAAACCAAGGTTCTGTTTATCTGAAAGGTGGTGACTTGAGGCCAGCCGCTGGAAATCCATCCTTGGTAGGAAGCTCTCCTATTCTCTGTTTAAACTCACAGGCACAAGACAGAGTCGCGGTTAATGTTTCTGCGCCTAAGGATAAAACCTCTGAAAGTGGTCAGTTTGCTTCAACCGCACAGAAGAAACCTCAACTACCCCCTGAATCTAGTAGTATAGTGGTATGTATTTCCTTGACTTTTTTCTTGGCACGAATTTGTGTATATCCCATTGCATTTTATTTAAAACTGGAAGAGCGCTATCTGGTTCTCCTGAATAAACTCAATTTTCTCTTTTAACGCAGCCTGCTCAAGCTTTCATCTTCCCTACAAACCACCATTTGCAACCGGTCATCGTTCCTTCTAAATTACCTCGCCCAACAAATAATCCATGTGTGGCTGTTGGTACAGCATCCGTCAATTTTAACCATCCTAGTTCATCAGCCAGCGAAGTTTCTTCTCCATACTTTACAGTTCTTCCAAACAATGCATATTCTTTTCAACTGTCTTCGACCATCAGAGGTGGGAGTCCAAGCCAGGCGTTGCCTTTCTTCAATGGGTCCTTTTATTCGCCCCAGATGTTCCAACCTTCCCAGTTTCTGCAGAAACAAAGTCAAGCTCACAGGGAGACAAAGGCAGCAAGTTGTTCCTCGTCATCCCACAGGCAACCGCAACTTCAAGCTAGTGTGAATAGTCTTTCAAGTCAAGCTAATGTTCAGAAACATTGTCAACACTCCCATAAGTTAGAGGCTAAAGCAGCTGGGGATAACTCAGATTCAAGGGGTAGCCACACTCAGAAAGGAGGGCCATATGGCCAGATCATGACTGCTCCTATGCAGCCACAAAACTTTTCCATGTCATTTGCCTCTTTCGCCAGTGGTTCTGCGCCTGCCAATCTGAATTTCTCTTCCAATGGCTACCATTTCGTATCTGCACCTCCCGTTCACCAGAAAAGCCATCAGGCTAGTGACTCAAAGACGGGAGGTGGAAGCTGTTCAAGCAATGGGGAGGACCCGAAAAAGACCCTTACGGGGAGGCCTCCAGCGATGAATGGACAGACGCTGGTTTTTGACAATCCGTCGAGAACCCTCAACTTTGTTTCTGGTACTTGGCCTCCTCCTGCAGCAACAACAGTAAATGGAGACCTTTCAGTTTTTACCCATCATCTTACGCAGAGGCAGCAGCAATCTGGTCGGATTAAAACGACAACTCATTCTCAGGCTGACTCTGTTCCTTCCACGTCATCCCAGTGGGTAAACCCTGCAACCTCATCACTCACGTCGTGTAATTCCTCAAGCCTCAAGCATTTCCAGACTCAGCAGCAGATAAGAACACACGGACAGACTCAGATTTCTTTTGCAGCACCATCAAAGTCGCAAC
The DNA here is from genome assembly GCA_039880935.1 of Streptanthus diversifolius. Lineage (NCBI taxonomy): Eukaryota > Viridiplantae > Streptophyta > Magnoliopsida > Brassicales > Brassicaceae > Streptanthus > Streptanthus diversifolius. The sequence goes on along the minus strand of JAXGFM010000016.1, from coordinate 1,485,008 downwards.
AGGGGAGACCTGGTGGTGGCTCTTTTTCTACAGCCACAGGGTCTGCTCGACATGGAAAGGCAGCAAACCCTAAGGTCAACAGTAGCAAAGCCTTGCCGTTATCACCTGTTCCTTATTCAGCTGTACACGCACAGGACCAGACAGAGAATTCAGCTGCTGGCTCGACCAAGAAAACCTCTCCAGTTTGTGGGAGGAACGTGCCACCGATCATAACCTCGTGCCCCGGACATCTATCTGATCTGAAGTACTAAGTTTCATCGAAGCAGACGTATAAAGTCACCATTTTTGCAGTGTCTATAACTTGGATTTAAAATATACCCAGATGAGGTGGTAATAAGGACCGTAGTTGTTGTTAGTGACAGTACCTCTTCTCTAGGGGGGGAACACTTTGGGTCGGTATCTTCTTATAAGGTTTCTCTAAGTTGGTTCAATGTTTTTATGGGGTGGTCGATTTTCTTTAATTATGACTGGTCTACTGTACATATTTAGACTAACAAAACCCATCCCTCAAGTAAGCAATTTATTTCGAATACAGTCCTCAACGTTATGCCGTATATATATAGAGAACACGATAACAAAGACCAAGATTTTTTTTTAATATGCCGTATATATATTGAAAATCTTCTCTTGCATTCTTATCAAACGGTTTTTCAGCAATGTACAAGTCTAAGATTGACTTACACAAGAGTTTGCTCTTCACACTCCTGACATGGTTTCCCTCAACTGAAAGAAAAGACAACAAAAAAGAAGGAAGAGTTTTTTAAAACATTTTAAGAGATGATTTACATCTAAGTCAAGACCTTGTCTTTGTAAGCTAAAGCAAAGGGAAGCTTTCAAGTAAAACGTATAAAAGAAAAAGGAATGGAGAAAATTAATAAAAACTGCATTTTTCATCTCTTAAAACTAGAGCTGAATACATCACATAACACTTGCATGTTTTGCATGGGTAAGGTAGGCCAGGGCAAAATATCCGGAACCGAATACCCGAACCGTACTCGAATCAAAAATATTTGAATCATACCCGAACCGAATTTTAAAAATATCCGGGTCTTGTCTTCTAATATTTTGGATATCGGGTAATACCCGAACCGAATCGATACCCGAATTAGTATTTGTAAGAACCGAATATAATATTATTTTTGTTTACGAATTTTAGAGTTATATAACATATAATAGTGGTTCTCTATATTAATATGTTTTAGATTATTTTGATTTAGATAATTTTAGTATTTCGAGTAAATTTAGGTAATTTTACTATTTTGGATACTTTAATATCCGGATAAATTCGGGTAATTTTAGTATTTCAGATAGATTTGGATAATATAATATTAAAACTAAAAATATTTAAACTAGTATTGGATCTAATTCGGTTTTTTAAGTAAATATCCAAAAAAACCGGATCCGAACCGAATTCTAAAATATATTTGAATGGATTTTTAACTTAAAAACCAAAAGAACCGATTCAAAAAGAATCGACCCGAACCCGAACGACTACCCGATTACGCTGTGATGCACTGCTTTTGATCAAAGTGATTGTTGCAAGTTTTAACTGAGACGTGTGTTTGATGGGCTTAAGTTGTTTCGGCTGATCCAACACCTAATTCTTCTTTTGGGTTTAAATGATACAAGTCACACAGTCTTGAAAAATCGGAAGTTTTGCTTTGTCTTTTGTTGGTTCGGTGCATCACACACTTTAAATTAAATAATTTATATAAAAAATCACAATGTGTAACGTTTTTTTTTTTTAAAAAAATAATATATTAATTCTAATAAGATTCCCTTACTAGAAATATCTGTGAAAAGAATAAATAGTAGAAATAAATAAAAAGAGGGGCTTAATTGGTTTCATGAAAATCCAATATAGATTTGCAAGGAATTCACGTGAGGCCGCTATTTGCGTCTTATCTTCTTTGTTCGAGTGAGGTTCATTTGGAAATTGGAATCAACCAAACTTGTCTTTTTCACGACACCAAGATTTGTTTCCTAGCAAGAAGCCCAATGCAACCTAAATTAGGCCCATTTTCCACACACCAAATCTTCGACCGTCGATTATTCCATCGACGGTCTAAGACGCGATCGCTCGATACTTTTAGAAACTGACCACAAAATATCTCCCTTTCCTTTTTTAAAAGTTGCTACAAGATAAATCAGTAAGAAGACGCAGAAGGGTTTAAGTGAAGAGGAAGAACAAGAAGAAGAAGCAATGGAGAAATCATCAGACATTCAATTTCCGAAACTGGAGAAGCCTTCAGGCAAGAAGCAAACAGCGACGGTTGTTGTCGGAGCTTTGGCGGTCGTATGGTTGGCGATAGAGATCGTGTTCAAGCCATTGTTCAAGAAACTTAACTCCTCAAAGGACAAATCCGATTCCGACGATACCACAGCTCCTACCGGGTCCGACGCTGCCACAGCTCCTCCCACGTCCGACGCCTGAAGCTGAGGAAAATAGCCTCTACGAGAGAAACGTGGAGGTCTTGTAATATCGTTGGTTTGACGATGATGATGTTAAATAGTCTCGCTTTTCCTTTTTAATAAAATCAATGAGATACGATGTAATTGATTTCATTTCCCTAATTGCCTTGGCCTTTGTTTTGATAAAAAAATACCAGTACTGTGTACATTATTTATGAGTCATTTCGTATCTCGTTTTGTTTTTGTTAATATCAGTTTGTTTTGAGCTTGTGGTAACATGGTTACTTACTACGCAGACTAAAACATATGTAAATAGATTCGCGAAAGTATTTTCCTCAACATCATAAGAAAAAGTTGAAAAGAAATCAGTATCAAATAAATAAAAAATGGAATTAGGAGGACAGAAATGAGAAAACTGAACATTATAAATTATTTTTGTGTATTTAAGAAAGTGGAGGAAAGTAGATTGGGGTCGAATAAATGGAGGCCCAGTAAGAGAAATCAACGAGGCCGAAGATAATATAAAGCTTGGGGAGCACGTTTCGGGTCAACCCGATTACAGTAGTGGAGCATCCATCCAAGTCAGTCCATTCATCACCTAAAGAAACATTAACGTCTTTTTCTCCTCTTCATCTATCAATCAATCAATCAATCAGTTATCTTCCCGATGCTGGGTGCATTCGTAGGAAAGTCATCTGCCAGAGGCCGTAAAAGCCTCAGAGTCACCGTCGCTGGCGATAAAGGAACCGGTAAATCCAGCCTCATCTCGGCCGTCGCCTCGGAAACTTTCCCGGATAATGTCCCGCGCGTCCTTCCTCCGACTACTCTCCCGGCTGACGCCTACCCTGACTATATACCTATAACCATCATCGACACTCCCTCAAGGTGTCTCTATATAGCGCAATCTTATATTTGTATTGTCTGTCAATGGTCGAGAGACGTTCATGGCTAGCTTAGGCGGAAATCTCATTATCGATCTTCTTATATTTGGTTGATTTTGTTATAATTTGTACCCATTGGTCCTCAATCTATTGATGATACCTGTGATGTTATTTGCTATTAGCATTGACAATAGGATAAAGCTCATCGAAGAATTCAGGAAGGCCGATGTGGTGATTCTGACATATGCTTGTGATCAGCCCGCAACGCTTGATCGCTTGAGTTCTTATTGGCTCCCTGAGCTCCGCCGTTTAGAGGTTTCTCAATGTTTCTTGTTATTTATGGTGGATTCTCCCTCGCATAACTTTATATTTTCATTTAGTAACTTTATATGTATATGTAACTAGATCAAAGCACCAGTGATTGTGGTTGGCTGTAAGCTTGATTTACGTGATGAACGCTCTCCCGTGAGGCTAGAGGATATAATGGCACCCATCATGAAGGAGTACAGAGAGATCGAAACCTGTATAGAATGTTCTGCGTTGACCCTTATTCAGGTTTGCTCTTGGTTTTATTCTCTGACCGAAACATCTTCTGATACAGTATCATACTGAAAGCCCGAAGCAAAATCTTGCCCACCATTGAGTTTCTATATGTGATTAAACCATGTCCAGAGAGATCATCATTGGATATGCCACTAAAACATCATTGATTATTCCTTTTTTTTTTCAGGCTCCTGATGTTTTCTATTATGCATTAAAAGCAGTTCTTCATCCAACATTTCCCTTGTTTGATCAAGAAAAACAATGTTTGAAACCTCGCCTCCGCAGAGCTGTCCAAAGAATATTCAACCTTTGTGATCATGATTTGGATGGTGCCCTTAATGACGCCGAGTTGAATGATTTTCAGGTTCCCTTTCTCTATTTGCATCTGATTATTTCATTAATTAAAGTTCCTCATCTTTCTCTATAAATTCAGGTAAACTGTTTTGGGGCCCCACTAGACCCTGTTGAACTTATGGGAGTTAAGAGAGTGGTGCAAGAAAGGCAACCAGATGGAGTAACTGATCTTGGTCTTACACTTCCGGGTTTCCTTTTTCTTTTTTCTCTCTTCATTGAGAGAGGTCGCCCTGAGACAGCATGGGCTATCCTACGGAAATGTGGTTACAGTGACAGTTTAGAACTCAACACCGAGTTACTACCAGTTCCAGCAAAGCATTCTCCTGATCAGGTGTGTATTGTCTTAACTACGAAAATTTCTCTAAATTGTTCTGTTACTTGAAGAATGTGATAAACTGGCTGGCCTGCTTTTAAATGATTTTTGCTTTCTATTCCTTGCTTTGACTTGCAGAGCATCGAGTTAACAAATGAAGCTATAGACTTTCTCAGTGGAATCTTCCAGTTATATGACCTTGATAATGTGTCTATGATCGTTTCTCTAAGTATTAAACCTTGACTTTGTTGCTCTGTTTCACATAAAAGCTTGTTTAATCCTCAAAGGGGCAGTGGTAGTTCTTTAATGCCTATTCGTTATACTGCTATTTAGGATGGAGCCTTACGGCCAGACGAGCTAGATGATTTGTTTCAAACAGCTCCAGAGAGGTAATTTGCGGGTGATTACATTTTGTGCCATTCGTTGCTAATTCTTACCTTTGTTATCTATGGCTATCAACTGTTCTTCCAATGTTTGTTTAGTAAGTTAACCTTCTTTCTTTTGAATTTTCCTACCAGTGTCTTAAATGTCCTCATACATGAATATTCATACTGTTCCATCGTAAGTTCGTTTACATGTACAATATGCTTTTAAGATTTCAGTCCTTGGCTTGAGGCTCCCTATAAAGATGCCGCAGAGAAAACACCAGGCGGGAATTTGACAATCAATGGGTTTCTGTCTGAGGTCTGTATGCTTGCTGTCGTGTTGACGCTAAATTAGAATAATGCTTTCAATATCGCCATTGTCAACTGTCAGATGAAAACTATATTTTTCGTGGTTAATTATGCTTTGTGTCAATGCAGTGGGCTTTAATGACGCTACTAGATCCTCGGAAAACTTTGGCAAACCTGATATACATCGGTTATGGTCACGATCCTGCTTCAACATTTTCTGTTACTAAAAAAAGATCCATTGATCGTAAGAAGCAGCGAACAGAAAGGAATGTGTTTCAGTGCTTTGTATTTGGCCCTAAGAAATCTGGAAAGTCTGCACTCCTCGATTCTTTCGTAGGAAGGTAAACTAGTTCTAACATTGCTAAGTGTCCGTCTTATTTTGTGTCATCTTCATCGATTTGATTGTTTATATGGTTTTACTCGTTTTACATTCTCTAAGCTCTGTATTTCAACTCCAGGAAATATTCGGACAGGTATAAGGCAACCATGGGTGAACGATATGCATCAAATATCGTTGATCAGCCTGGGGTAAGTAGAGATGGTCTGAAATGTTATGATGTTAGTCACATGTGTGTGGATGTTTAAATGTTGTATGAATTTTTCAGGGTTCTAAGAAAACACTCATATTGCGGGAAATACAAGAAGAAAGAGTTAAAAAGCTTATGACAAATAAGGAATCGTTGGCAGCATGTGATGTTGCTGTGATTGTCTATGACAGGTTAGGTCTCAGAAATTGTTTGCACCTCTTAGGTAGGTGTGGATGGACATGATCAAAGAGGATATATGTATGCAGTTCGGATGTATACTCATGGAAAAAAGCGAGGGAAATATTGATGGAGGTAGCAAGGAGGGGAGAAGAGAGCGGTAATGGGACCCCTTGTCTACTTGTTGCGGCGAAAGATGATTTGGAACCAAATCCAATGTCGGTGCAAGAGTCTGATAGGGTAATACATAAACATAACCACGTTAATAGTAGATGATAATAGACCAGGTTAGGTATTTGATGATTCGTAGCTTTAAATAGGTTTGCATGGAATTGGGAATAGACATCCCAGTGTCAGTAAGCATGAAAGTTGAGGGGCCAAATAGTCTCTTCCGAAAAATAGTGAGTACAGCAGAGAACCCTCACTTGAGCGTTCCAGAGACAGAGTCAGGAAGAAGAAGCAAGAATATACGTCAACTCGTGAATAGCTCACTCCTACTCGTCTCAGGTTTCTTCTTCGTCATTAAACCTATATAATAATAATAATGAGCGATACCTAAAATATTGAATCAAAAGATATAAAAAAATGGCAGTGGGTACAGCTCTTGGTTTTGCCGGGTTGACAGCGTACCGTGCTTATTACGCAAGGAAGAATGCTTTATAAGGATTTTGATTTGCCTCCATCTTTTCTTCTTTGGGGCTCCTCTGCTTTTTTTTTTTTTGTATATAATAAATTAAAAAAAAACATCATTAGATGATATGATATGATTGCTTCAAATCTCCGTTTCCTTAACACTCATAATTTTAAAGTTTTTTGATACATAAAAAAGAGTAGATTTTTTTTTTCTATTGGCTCATCATTAGATGTGAACCTTTGCTTCTTATTTCTTTCTTTTTCCTTTGGGTATGAGCTATAGCATAGAAAGGTTTAATAAGCCCAATTAGATCAACTTTGCCCAATCATCCTAAAAGAAGATTTAATCATATATATATATATTTTTTTTTATAAAAAAAAAAAAAGGCGAAATGAAAATGGACCGACCGTTATATTTGTTATCTTGTAGAATAATAGCCTTACATTCTTCTTCTGGTTCTCTTTGAGGATCAAATAAAAAAAAAGACCAGATTAAAACAGGACAAGTCAAGTCAGAGCAGAGCAGATCTGTGAGGAACCAAAAAAAAAAATGGCGGCTTTATCATCTTCCTCTCTGTTTTTCTCCTCCAAAACAGCTTCTCCTATCAATAATCTCCTGATCGCTCCATCTCTCCACCGCTTCTCTCTTCCATCTTCATCTTCCTCCTTTTCCTCTCTCTCTTTTTCTTCTTCTTCTTCTCTCTTCACCACATACTCTCTCAGGAGTTCTCGAAGATCATCTCTTCAGGGATTTACCGTTAAGGCAGAGAAGAAGAATGTACTTATAGTGAACACCAACAGCGGCGGTCACGCCGTCGTCGGATTTTACTTTGCCAAAGAGCTTCTCTCCGCCGGCCACGGCGTCACCATCATGACAGTCGGCGATGAATCTTCTGACAAGATGAAGAAACCTCCCTTTAGCCGATTCTCCGTAAGATTTCGGATTCTCAAATAAGTAAACATTCCCCCCCACCCTCCCACTTTTTGAGTTTTCAAATGATCTGTCACTCTACAGGAAATTGTTAGCGGCGGAGGAAAGACGGTGTGGGGAACCCCGGCCGATGTTGCGAATGTGGTCGGAGCTGATTCATTCGACGTTGTGCTTGACAACAATGGCAAGGATTTGGATACTGTTAGGTCTGCTTATTTAATAAATAAATAAAGGCAGTGTCCTTTTCAGAATTGTTATGGATGGATGAGAATTGATAATCATATATATATATATATATATATATATCCTTTTGGATTTGTTGTCGGAACAGGCCAGTGGTGGATTGGGCTAAAAGCTCCGGCGTGAAGCAATTCTTGTTCATCAGCAGCGCCGGGATCTACAAGTCCACTGAAGAACCTCCTCACGTTGAAGGGGTAATAAGCACACAAACAAAAACCTAAACACTTTGTCACCATTCACTTATTACGTCTTCTTCTCCAAAATGTGCAGGACGCAGTGAAAGCCGACGCAGGTCACGTGGGAGTGGAGAAGTACTTAGCAGAAACGTTCGGGAACTGGGCCTCCTTTCGACCACAGTACATGATCGGCTCTGGCAACAACAAAGACTGCGAAGAATGGTTCTTCGACAGTAAGTTCTGAAACCCACTCATTTACATACAAAACACGAGACACAACAAGTAATAGTCGAATGTGTTCGCAGGGATTGTGAGGGACAGACCAGTGCCCATCCCAGGTTCAGGATTGCAGCTAACCAACATATCTCATGTGAGGGACTTGTCTTCGATGCTGACTTCAGCTGTGCACAACCCTGAGGCAGCGTGCTGCAACATCTTCAACTGCGTTAGTGACAGAGCCGTCACTCTTGACGGTATGGCCAAGCTCTGTGCCGCCGCTGCTGGCAAAACGGTTGAGATCGTTCATTATGACCCTAAAGCCATTGGGGTTGACGCCAAGAAGGCTTTTCCATTCAGAAACATGGTAAAATAAAACCCAATAATAAAAGGCTCTAATCCTCCATCATTGCTTAGTTTTATAACCTTTGTCATCATTGTATGATCCTAGCATTTCTACGCGGAGCCAAGAGCAGCAAAGGAGATATTAGGGTGGGAAAGTAGAACGAATTTACCTGAAGATCTCAAGGAGAGATTTGAAGAGTATGTGAAGATTGGCAGAGCAAAGAAGGAGATGAAGTTTGAGTTAGATGATAAGATACTCGAAGCCCTTAAAACTCCAATAGCCGCTTGATCAAATTGGCCATAAATTTTCGTCCTTTGTAATATCTAATGCTACACTGTACTCTCTCTTTTTTTCACCACGGCTCATATGAGATGAACATGATATCAGCTAAAAGACCATTTAAATCATAACCAAAAGACCAACAACAACAATTCTATTTTACTTCAAAATAACAATTTCGTTTTAAAGAAATAGATCTGAAGAGTCTTAGATCCTCCGCACATACCCCTACTTAAATACGTTTTATCATAAAGAGAGAGAGATAGATAAAACTGAACCTACCTACATAGCAACAAGAGCACCACGTCATGTCACCTCTTCCTATTCCTCTTCTTGCTTGATCTTCAGACCTCCGAGCTTTGATTCCAGTTCATCGTCTTCTTCGCCTTCCTCTTCTTCATCTTCATCTTCATCTTCAAAATCTTCTCCTTCAGGGTCATTATCGTCCAAAGGACCAAGCTTGTCCACGGACTCCTTGAACATGTCAGTCACCTCGTCCACACCTTCCTCAGATATGAAGTTTCCATTGATGTTCAGAAGCTTGAAAGTATGTTTCTTCAAAACAGTTTGTGCCAATGCCCTTGCCCCAGCTCTTCTGATCATGTTGGTGCTCAGGTCAACTTCAGCCAACTGGTCATGACTTTCAACTGCCTTTGCGATTAAGATAGACCCTTCGTCTTTGAGTTCATTCTCAGATAAATTCAGTTTCGAAAGTGACTGTTTCGAGGCGATGCAAGCTGCCAATTTCCCAGTGGATTTAACAGTAATATCGTTCCCAGCCAATTCTAGAACTTCAAGAGAAGGGGCAGACTTAATTAAAGCTTCAGAAAGTGCCTCTGTTCCCTCATCCTCCAAGTTCAGGTAACTCATATAGATCTCAGTTAAGTCATTCAACGCTGACAAAGTCTTGGCCAGAGCAATTCCACCTTCGACTCCAAACATGTTGTCACGAAGATCAAGTTTCTTCAAGTGGCTACAAGATGCAAGTGCTTCAGCAAGCGCAACACCGCCTTCTGAACCAATCCTTGTAGATGAACACCTGAAATCTTCCAAAGATGGACTTTGCTTCACTATCTCTGCAATAGCAATTGCTCCCTCGTCTCCTGTCATGTTGTTATGAAAATGAAGAACCCTGATTTTGCCAGTAGAAGGAAGTAGCTCGCTAACTGCCCTTGCAGCATCCTCGGAAATGCCATCATTCATCAGATATAACTCCTCTAAGTCATTCTGAGAGTTGATGAGAGAGCCAAAAGCTCGGATTCCTTTCTCTCCCAAAGCATTGTCGGAAAGATTCAAATACCTAAGCTTACAACCCTCCAAAGCAGATGAAAACATAGTCATAACTTCCAGTGCTTCTGCCTCTGGCCTTCCTGCAACGAAATCCGAGAGATCCACTTCCGTCAGCTGATCCTTGATGGAAGCCAAAACATTGACAGCAAACTTGGCTGCTTCGGAGCCAAAACTCCTGTTGCTAAAACGGATCTTGGTGTAGGAGTTAGGCGGATCAGTCAAGGGCCTCAAAAGTTCACGTGCCTCCTCTTCATCAATGAATGCGCGACGGCCACCAGATAAATCAAACAAGGTATCCCCAGTCTTGTTCACCTCCACATCGGATTCAAGCTGCGGACCACGTTTGATCACTTCGAGCATAAGTTTACTAGACTCTTTGGCATAGACCTGAACAGCAGAGGTCCCATCACTATCAGGCTCGTTCTGGAAGTGTTTGTTGGCAGTAGCAAAAGCCAGCTCTTCAATCCGCTTGGCATCTGACTCAGCCTCTTCCGTAGTCAAAAGACCATACTTTCTGGAGAAGATGGAAGGGGTCGTTATGTTCTTGGTCATCCGCCCAACAAGCATCAGCCGGGTACTCTTACTCGGTGGCCACATCTTCACTGATAAAACAGGGTGCTGTGTGGTTTTAACTGAAGGATCCATGCTACTTTGCTTCTGTAATTTCCAAGAAAAGAAAAAACATTGCTTCAAATCTGAAGATATAATGAGAATCCATTCGAAAACGAGAAAGGCGTAGAAGATATAAGAGAATCTAATTCAAATCGAAAATTAAAAGTCATAGTAAGCAAGAACTCAAAAATATACCAAAGAGCTGGAGAGGGGAGAGAGATGCGATTAAGAGAAGGAGAAGGCGAAAAAACCTAGAAACGTAAGAGAAGGAAGAAGTTAAGAAGGGTTTCATTCATTCACCTTTTTTCGCAGCGGTGTATCACGAAATGGATCTCTAGTTTCCGATAACGGCGAATCGAAGATAAAGAAATGTTTTTTCTATTTATATTTTATTCAGAGAAGCGTAAATTAGAAGCTGGGTGAGAGAATCATTGATCCGCGTCACGATCAATGGAGGCAATGATGCGTTTTTCAAAATTTCAAAAAAAGCAGATCTTTGCAAGACACACACATAAAAATTTGGCCTTTGAGAGCCAACGATTCCATGAAGATTAGGGTTTATTGTAACACATAAAATAAAATGTCAATAAAGCCCCTGCACAACCCAAATGCCAGCCAGTGGGAAACCATATAAACGACCGACCAAAGCCCATTAATAAAATAATAGCCTTTATTGGTGATAAAGCCAGGGCCTTCTTTTATAAAGCCCATTATATATTATATGGTTGCTTGATGCGAGAGCGAACTATCGACTGATGACGAAGGAGGAGACGGTGGGCCACACCGCCAGGTGGACTCGCCGACGGTGAACTGTTGACTGACGCCTCTCTACCACGCCTTCTGTCATTCACTCCATTAATGTTTTTTTTTTTTATATATATAAACAAAAGAGATTCTTTTTTAATAATAAACGTAAAGATGGAAACTTCCTCTTTCTTCATCTTCACATTGATTCGCGGCTTCATATTCTTGTAGCTCCAGAGCAAAAAAGAATGGTGAAGCGGCGGAGATAGAGATCTGTTTCCTTCTTCCATGTCCGGAGCTTCATCATTCTCTGGTTCCGCGTTGAAGAAGTAAGTTCCTTCTCCTTCTTCTTCCACTAATCTCCCCCCAATAAAATCTCTCATCAAAATCGCATATGTACTGGATCTGAATTCTGATGGTTTACTCTAGGTATGACAGATGTAGAGAGGATTTAGGTTTTTAAGAGTTAGTTCACCAAACTTTAAGAATGCCTTTCACTTTACATATTTCAATCGCTAATCCGAGAGAGAGAAGAGGAATTATGTAGTGTACAAGTTTTCAAGCTCTTTTACCAAATGAGATTATGCAACTGTAATTGCAGGATTTGCTCGAGAAATTATGGACAGTCTCGCCACAGATCCAGGACTCATTGATTCGGGTGTGTACATCAGGCTAGGGCTTATAGTTGAGGGCAAACGATTGCACAAGCCACCGACAGTTCTTTCTCATCTCGCTTCATCTCTGGAGAGATCTTTGTTGCCAAAGGATGACATGTTATTGGTTGAATCGCCAGAGATGAAAGGCTCTGTGACCGTCTTTGACGGGAGATCTCTGCCTGAGATCAGCGTTGCACACTACTTGGATCGCATTTTCAAGTACTCTGGCTGCAGCCCCTCTTGCTTTGTCATTGCACACATCTACATTGATCAGTTTCTCCACAGGACCCGAGCTCATCTCAAACCCCTTAATGTCCACCGCCTTCTCATTACAAGTGTCATGCTAGCTGCTAAAGTCTTTGACGACAGGTTCTTCAGCTACTCATTTAACTCGTTTCCTGCCCTATTTGAATTGATACACTTCATTTTTAATTCAGATTCCTTCATCTTGTGCAGGTATTACAACAATGCTTACTACGCCAGAGTGGGAGGTGTGAGCACGAGAGAGTTGAACAGATTGGAGATGAACTTGTTGTTCACCCTTGGCTTCAAGCTTCAGGTAGATCCTCATACCTTTCACACCCACTGTTGTCATTTAGAGAAACAGAACACCGACGGCTTCCACATCGACTGGCCCATAAAAGAAGCCTGCCGAGCCAACAAAGAGACTTGGCGGAACACCACTCCTGAGTCACTCTGCTCTCAAACCACAGCACGCTGATCAGCAACTCACTCATTCATGAGCCAACTGGAAGATAGGGTTTTATGTGTTTGGTAGTGATGATTCTTTTGCACAATTGATTGTGGTGAACAAATTTAATTTTGTGTTGTAGAAAGTTTCTAAATCTCTTACAAACCTATATACTATAGTGTTTTAAGAGGTTTATATGTCGAAATGATCGATATATAAAACAACTAATGGTCCACGAATATCAACTAACGTTGTTAATTATATAATATATATATATTCTAATTGACTAAACTAAGCATAATCAATCTCCTTCGACTTTTAACATGGTCATGGTAAATAATAATAATAATAATAATAATAACAATAATGATAAAAACATGGTGAATTGGGGGGGACGCCCTTCCATTGTTACATAATAATTTTGTATTAAGAAGACAAGAATGGAAGAATAAGCGTGATTCTATGTACGTGTGCTTCAATCTTATACATATGTTTGAATTTATCAAGCGTGCAGGTTTGGCTTTTTAACTTACTTATGAGCAAACTACTTTTTTCTAAGGTATCGTTTTCTGAATAATGACCAGCAGAAATTATTTACTTATCTTTAGTGTATGTTTGAAATGACGTTCGAAGTAGACATCAATTTGTTTTATATATATAATATGTTAAGAATGTTAGCTTAAACCACTCGTTGAAGTCTATCCCAAATTTGGATAAGCTACGCCAATTTCACATATGCAGATTCTATGTTTGTCGTCATTTTATTTATTTTCAACACAGTTTCCATATTTGGAGCAATAATAAAGAAAAAAAAACAACAACAAAACCAGAGGTTATACTCTCTTACATGTAAATGATTACTGAAAGAGAGATGTTAGGCGTGACTGTCTTATTGGTCATAACATATACTACTATACGTGAGTGATGTGTTACCATCAAGCTTCTTATCTCGATTAATTTTTCTTCGCATGTATCATGAACATTATATAACTGCAAAAGTTGGTGGCCACGTATATGAGTTCAGGCGAACGAGCTAGCACGTATATATGATGTAATTAACCAGCCTAAAAACTAATTTTTTTTCTTTTTATTTACCACGGTTAACATGTTTGTTGTTAATTAGAGTCTTCTTTAATTAGTTGTAGTATGTGAAATCATTCAATAGACACATTTCAAAAGCGAAATGAATATACTTAAAGAAAATAGCAATTCGTTTTATTCTTATCATCGATTTAACTGGTACCATTGAAATTGATTTTAGGTTGATGTATTTATTCTTTATCACAAACTTGTAAAGTGTACTAATCCACCCATCTGATTAAAACGTATATATATATATATATATCAAAATGAATAGTGAAAATATAATATTAAAAGAGGGGAAATGAAAACTATATTCTTAAGAGAACAGATAAAAATATATAACTTAACTTCCGTTTAGAAAGAAAAAAAAAAACGTAAATCAGTATATGTAATCATACCTAGCTTTAGTAAATTTGTATATATTTAATACACAAAAAAACATATCTAGGGGGTGGGGCTGGGTTTAATTGAAATCTTAATATGAAATGTGGTATATAAATAGGAATGGAGGAATCAGATACGTACATGGACGTGTAGGAGCATTCACACATTCCTAAGTTCGCACACAACCAAAATTACATTCCAATAGGCATTAGCTACGACTTGTCGCTGTAAGAATCATCTTTCTCAGACCATTATTTTTCTTATCTTATGTGAATCATTATAATCTACAAAATAATATAAAAAGGTTTTTTTTTTTTTTTAAAGGTTTTCCCGTCGTTAGATTATACGAAAGTGGAAGAGTACTAAAGAGACGTTGCGAGTTATTGGCCATTGCAGATCGACAAACAATTTTGCCTCTCCGTTTCATTAATGGACGGTCCAATAGAATCTTCATATATATTATTCAACAAAAAAAATTGAAAGACTGATATGAGAATATCAAAATATAAAACATAGAATCACATCTGCATGACTTTTTTTTTTAATTATTTTATATACATATAATCAGGGCATATAGAATATCTATATACATATAATATTTAGCATGCCGATCATGATTTATTTAATGTGTATTTTAGTTTAAGACGTTGATGTTGTTAACCAGTTCGAGTCGGAACATAAGAAGAAAAAGACCGTACAGTAAGAAACAGTACCAGGCGCCTGAAAGCCGTACGGAGGTTGACAAAATAATTTCGATAAAAAAAAAAAAAAAAAAAGTTGGGGTCCACCACCACAATAACCAATCTTATTAGTTTTTAATGCGTTCTTAATTGGAAACCATCCATTATTATTCGTGTCCCTCAGATATAATTTTTTTGTTTTCTGAATGTTCTTGTTGAGTGTACAATAAATTAAGTTTAAGTCCTTAAAATCACACAACGATCCTTACTCTCCTCACACCCACTGCGTTGTAAATACAATACACGGACCTAAAATATATTTCGAAAATTGTGTGAATTACAAATAAATAATGGGCCTACAACAATCTCATTGTTCTATATGAACTTAGGCCCATATGCAATAAAATACGACACGCGCATGGAGCGAGTGAAGCTCACGAGAATGATAATCCCTTTTAATGGAGTATTTTTTTTTTTTTTTTTGGGTTTGATTGACTTTTGATTGGACATGTGACCGTACAACAATTAAACTGAAGGGCGTGAAATAATAATAATAATAAAAAAACTTATTACAGCTAAGAAAAGACGATAAACAAAAGGGTCTTTGAAGAAGAAGAAGGAGAAGACATGAGATAATTAGTTTTAGAAAGTAAAGGGGATCAGCGAATGAGTCTGCCTCCGCAAGTGAAAGTGATGATGCAGGACTCATCCACAAATACTGTATAGTTATGAATAGGTTTGGTTAGCAATGGCGGAAGCCTAACCAGAAGGTCGCACACGCACTCGTTGTCCATTTGCTTCAACCACTTGCAGCACTCTTGTTGAGCATACGTCTCTTCTCTGTGTCGGTGATGATGATGATGGTGGTGGTGACGGCGGCGCCGGTGGCGATTGTGGCTGTTGTCGTTATTGTTGTGGTGGTTATGGTCATCGTGATCATGGTCATCATGATCATGATCATGGTCGCGGTTGCGGTCGTGGTCATCGTGATCGTGGTCATGGTCATCGTCGTCATGGTCGTGGTCGTGGTCATCGTGATCGTGGTCATCGTGATCGTGGTCATGGTCATCGTCGTCATGGTCGTGGTCATCATCGTCGTCGTCGTCGTGGTCATCGTCGTGGTCATGGTCATGGTGGTCATGATCAGGAGGAGGAGGAGCGATGGGAGGAGAAGGTGGGGCAATGGGGGAAGGAGGTGGGACAGTGTTCATTGGGAGACGTGAGCAGGCGTAGTTAGCCAGCGCGTATTGAGAAGCGCATAATGGACGTGGTGGTGGAATCTGTACGATTCTTTGGCCTCGCGTGAAAGAGGAAGAGGAGAGAGCCAGAAGGAGAATAGATACAAGAAAAAGAGTTTCCATGGAGAGCGTGTGTGGAGAGAGATCTTTGGTGGGTGTCTTTATATATATATATATATTCAAGGTGAAAAAGGAGGCACAAAGAGGATGGTAAGATTGAGTGATTTTAGGTTCATTTGAGTATTTCATTTGATTTGCGTGACTTTGTTAGGTTGCTTGTAGAGCTTTCTTTTTAGGAGAGTGTTTCATTTTGGCACAAACAAACAAGATCTGTTCCACAACCAATTTAATCACAAAAAAAAGAACCTATTTATAGCTCCCAACTCCATAAGCGTGACATAAGAAAAGTGATAGGCATATAAACAAGTGTTATAACCGAGTTTTGATTGATCCTTTAATATCCAAGATGGATAATTCTTGATTTAAGATACGAAAGGATGATACTTAAAACAAGTCTAGCAACTGCTTTACACCAACAAACGTTATGAAAACATGCTTCATATGGTCACTCACACCGATTTAATTAGCTTAAATCCAGCTCCTTGTGATTGAGACAAGTGCGTTAGGCAGTAATCAGATAGAGTGCGATTAAGACAGATGATTAGCATCAACAGGAAGTATGCATGTCTAGAGAAAATTAAGACAAGAGGAGAATCATACACAATCTCTCATTACAGAGGCTCGTTTCTTAGTTAATCACAGAGACGCTCCTCGGGTTCCTTCTTCTTTTTGGCAGCTAACAAAATCTCCCTATCTTTCCCAACTTGTTCCCTCCCTCTGTATTTTCAATCGATCTTTCCTCGACTTAGTATTTACACAGCTAAACTTTTTGGTCTTTTGTCTCTTATAATATCTCTTATTAAAAAGACTACCAAAAGTTATTTGCCACATGAACAACTTATATATTTCTACAACTAAAAGTGATAGTAGATAATGATTTTCGGTCGATGATCACAATATAATTTACATTATAGTTGCCTTTTTTCATGACGATGATCACAATAAAATTTTACATTATATCTTCACTTCCTCTGGGAAATAAACTAATACATAAGAAACAAGGAGATTGATTGATGATTATGATCAATCATGGGAGGAGAGAAGAAAGACAGCACATTTCCAGATGATGTAAAGACGAGTCCTTTGCTCCTTTATCTGCTTCGAACAGCTTTTCCATGTCCTAACTTTCGTACTACTACCGCATCTCAACACAACTGTCGTTGCCATCGTTCCTATCGAGAAAGCTTTCAAGTAAAAATAAAAAAATATAAACTAGCTAAACTAATGTTTTTTTTGATGGGTTTTTGGCTGCTGGAGAGATTATATTTGCTTATATAGTATAATGCTGCTGACTAACTAGAACTCTGTTGAAACAATTTGGTAGATCGATAGTGTATAATGCACATATTGGATTGAATAATATGGACCCTACATGTTTCTAAGCTCGAATAGAAAAGACATGGTGCTTTAACCCATAGCTTCGCTTTTGAACTATAATATCTTTTGATTAGTATCTATCATTTGATTAAATGTTCAGAAAAAACGTTTTTTTTTTTTTTTTTTTTTTTTGGAATTTGGTAATCCTCTTTATTTTTTTTCAAAGCCTATCAGTTTTGAGATTACATTTTTGCGGTGAGGATATTGTTTGAACAGAAAATTTCTGTTCATGCACACATGAGACTTAATGATGGAGCTGTGGCTTGTGGGGCCTTATGTCTTGCTGTATTGGGTGGGAATGCGATTGATTTAAGTATCAAATTTTGATAGTTAAGAGATGAGATTAACTTAATCATTTGTATGAATGTTCATCTCACCACATCGCTCATTTGTATGAATGCCCTTGGAAATAAGCTTTCCAATTGTTCCAAAGGGTATTAATTAATTAAAGTGATTAGTTTGTAGCCTCATTGTGTTGTTGAAGAAATAAGTTTATTATAAAATGATCATGAATTTTGTCAATATGCCTCACAAGTCACAACTAGAAGATCAGAATTGGTACCACAATCATATAAACATACATAGAATGATCTAAGAGATGAAACTAACAAATAGTATCTCTTTTCACTCCGCAGGTGAAGTACATTCCATTCTCATTTCTCAATGTCATAATCATTTTTCTTTTGTAGTTAACATATTAAAACCATAAGGTGCGATAAGGTTAGTTGTGTAGTCTATTTAATGATTACCGAATAGGTCATGAGAACGATGCGCCAAATTGAATCGATACATCACAGATGGAAAAAAGGTTCTTATCGTAACTGCAATTAGAACCATAAAAAGAACGACCAGATATAACAAGTTTCTACTAAACTTTGTGATCCTTTTTTGTTTTTTTTTTCTTTTTGCAGAGACAAGTACAATTCGTAGTGTTCGTCGTATCCATGTAGTGTTTATTGTTTTTCCAACTCAAACTGTGAGATAGAGATGTTCTTGTAAAAGCTATACAATTTACTGACCCATTATTAAAGACGAGATTTATAGTTGATTATTCTTTAGTCATTTCTTCTGATCCAACCTGTTTTCATTAGTATAACCTTTTCGCTTTTCGCTGGTGGTTGTAAGATTAATGAGGATTGGTTTTCATCTGCATTCTTTATTGGAAAAAACCTTGGTACGTATAACATTATGTTTTTTTTTTTCCTTCTTATAACGATAGCTAGTGAGATTCATCTACTACATAAATGTTTTAGACAAACTAGTTTTTCTTTCTTCGTAAGACATCCAGGAAGCTACACTAGGTGGTGTGGTACGGAAATGTGGATGGAAACTTGGGTATGCATCTCTTTGTCTTCTTCAAGGTGACTCGACGACGAGACACAAGCCAGTCCAACGTCAAGAGGCCTCTCTGTGTCTTCTTAAAGGGTTATATACTTCCTGCATCGCCTAGGGCTTTCTTGATGTCTTTCTGTTTAATATTTATTTATTTTTTACATTGAAAATTAACTAACCGCTAAGACATATGTGTATATATATTGCAAGAAATAAAAAAAATTGAAGAGTTATAAGTGAGCTATAGAAGAGACCTCGATGGAGAGAGGAGGAACAGTTGGGCCATAACGATCAATGACTTGACCATCTTTGGCGACCAAGAACTTGGTGAAGTTCCATTTGATTCTAGTTCCAAGGAAAGTGGGCTTCTTGGACTTGAGGAATTTGTAGACTGGGGCTGCGTTTTGTCCATTTACACGCACCTATGAAGGCAAATTGTACATCAAAATATGTAGTGAATATAAAAAAAAAAGAGATGCAAATTAGGTACCTTATGGAAAACAGGGTACTCGGCCTTAAACCTTGTACAAGCAAAAGCATGAGCATCTTGGCTGGTCCCAGGCTCTTGGTACATAAACTGGTTGCATGGAAACGCCAATATCACAAACCCTGAACAAAAGCGATTTCCAATCAATCGGAAGATTATTATAGCTTTTCACATGAGGATTCAGATACAGATTACAAAACCGTAGAATCATAGAGAGAGACCTAGATCTTTGTATTTCCGGTAAAGTTCCGTGAGCTGGGTGTAATTGGATTCCGTCAAACCGCTGTTCCCCAACCAAAAATAATAATAATAATAATAATAAACCACACCATTAAAGTTTTGACAGAAAATGGAAGAATCGACCATCATTGAATGAATCTCAGATACCCAAAAAAAAAAAAAAAAAAAGACGGACCATTTAGAAGCTACGTTGACCACCAGGAGAACCTTCCCTTGATAGACGCTAAGGTCAACCTCCTTGCCGGAGCTATCCTAATTTACCATTTATTTATTTATCTATCTCATTCGTAATCCATAAAAACAAATAAGTACTACTAAGGAAGAAAGAAGGATTGAATATACCTTGACGGTGAATTCATGGATTGATTTCTCGGACACTGATAACGAAGCACCCATCTCTCGCGACCCACTTCTATGTTTCTGTCTTATCCACGCCTGCCTGCCTGCTTCTGGTTCCAGCACAGGATAACCAAACCTTTTAACTTTTTTTTTTTTTTTTTTTGTTATTACTTAAAAGTTTCTTTTAGAAAGAAGATATCTCTGTCATTATTATTATTATTATTATTATTATTTAATTAACAGCAGCAAATACAGCCTCGTCGATGCTTAAAGCAACTTTATTCGTTTTGCTCTTTTGTAATTTGAGCTTCCTTTCGTTCCTCTTAAGTCTTAACCATATTTTTCCTATTATTCTAAATTATTTCTGCCTTGATTAAGCACTTTTTAACCATGACAAATTTAAGACATAATCTCTCCAGTGAACACATATTAGTCATACATTACCCTTGATAGAGACGACAAAAAAAAAAAAACTAATTTAAATGCCCACCTAATAGTAGTAAATCAACAGTGTACTAACTCATTTTTTCAAATCTCTCTACAAATGGCATTACCAATCTTCTCACGACTTAACTGTTTTTCTTTTTCTTTTGTGCATTCATCATGATGTTTTGGTAAAGACGAACATCATCATCATATGTACACTAGCCTTTTCCTTCTATATAACAAAAGTCCCTAAAAAAGCCTTTGGATAGATCTCTCTCAAGCAGCCAACTATGTTGGGGCCAACCTCCGTTTCTCTCTCTAATTCTTCCATGCCCATCCCAATGTCTTCATATTCGAGCAGACTACAATGTCTGTATGACTGTAACTCACCTTTGATGCCACGTGCCCTGATCTGAAATTCCACATAAAATGATACTCAATTTTACTTTTCTATTATTATACCAGAGGGCCCATAACGGGGAGCTGCAGGAAAAAAAATGACTTGGTTTACTTCAGGACGACAAGCAAAACGATCTCAATTGCCAGAGCCCTAAGATAAGATCCTAGTGAAAAGAATATGGCTCATCTACTAACAAGGATCCTAGAACATAATCCCAGTATAAGAATGTTATGTACGTCTTACTAAGACGGCTAATTTAGTTTGTTGGCCAATAAAATACGGCGCTTTTCTTTTCTCCAGTGAACAAGGATGAATTTCCATATTACCTCTCATTGCTACTGGAACAGGACCTTCCGAATGCGACTTATAGTGAAAAGAGTGTCTATTGTTATATGCACGCGGAGAATGACTCCACCTGTGGTTCTGAAACCTTCCCGAGTCACGATGATGGCCACTGTATGCGCTAGATTGATAAGGGCCTTTGTGTCTGTCATGATACCGTGGACCTGTAATACGGAAAAGCATGCATGAGCAAGTGCCTGTCTGAGCATAAACCCCATCCATTCATAAATGCCTTGCCTATGAATAAATAATTTTTTAAAAAGGGTTAAAGGAGCCCACCATGAGAAGAGGGCGGATTATATTTCCAATTGTCTCGACTCTCACATGGTGCAGGCCTCATTCTCTGGCCATCATGATAATTCCTTTCGTCAAAATCCGCCATGTAATGAGATCTGTGAGGGTATGATGGACCTTGTCTCCGCGGCTTTATATGGTGGTCCGGCTCCATATTTGAATAATAATGATGTGAAGGCGGAGGTGGGGGATGAGTAGATGGATAAGGCCTATGCTGGAAGTTAGAACCCTCACCGCGTGGCATGCTTTTTGCCAAAGATGCACGGGAACCATAAGATGATTCAGGACTTCGGTAATGCATAGGTGGATTCATCCTTGGAATACCGGCCTGATGGTCTCCCTGGAAAATTGACCAGAAATGAAGTTGATAATCATGTCTCTCAATCATCAGTATGTTTAACCGAAAAGATTCTTAAAGAAAAAAAAGGACGCACATGCATGCTGGGATATCCTCTGCAGTCGAAGCCATTCGAGTAGGATTCAGACATGGCACACTGAGCATTCTGTGAAAGAGGAGCCAATGGAGATGACGCAGTCACATTCTGATGTGAAGTTCCAGAGACAGGCAGACAGTTTGCAGACTCTATATTACCAGCTTGATCAGTGGGTGCACTGCTTCCAACTTCCCAAGGTGGAGCCACATCTTCCATTTCAAGCTCGCCGTCAACATCTTCAAGTATACGGGTATGCCTTTCAGTAATGGTGGGTGCGACATGTTCCTCACGGGTTCTGGACTCATGTTCAGGGGTGACAGACTCAAAATCACCCCCATCCGAGTCACTTCCTTCTTCTTCAACCTTAAGCATTGCAGGCATGCAGAATCCATGAAGCTGGAGTGCTGAATTACTGATACACAAAGATGAATTAACTTATGACATTACAGACAAAAAAATCAAGATCCCAAGACTGAATAGACCCAACTCTCACCTTCCATATTCATCCACCAGCATACCCTCCATATCTCTAACGGGGTCATCCAGCGCCCTTTCTGTTCGAGCCGAGCGCCGAGAATAGAGGCAAGCAGGGACATTACTATGTGAATCAAGTTCTCTTATATGGTGACGAACGATAGATTCAGGAAGGATCCTTCTTTCGAGCCAAAGCCTCAAAACCTATATAAGAGCAGCAAGCGTAAGAATGAGAAAAAGAGGAGCAAAGTAAAATTATAAAATAATTTACATACCTTCAAGCACTGTCTCCGGTTCTCTTGTGTGGTAGCTCCAGCTGGGACAGCAGCTGCCAATAGGCGAGGCAGCATAACTTGAATGGATGAAAGATAAACTCCACCAGCATCACCTGAAGATAAAGACAGGATTCACAAATTTAACATGCCATTGAAAACCTAGATGATGCGACTAAGCTAAAACATTACATATGTAACTCACCATTCAGACCTTTGGAGCACTGAGCAATAGAATCAACAAGGAAAAATAAGTCCACCCTCCTTTGCAAATTTGACTCGCTTTCCAAAGTATGAGCAAGAATTTCCATCGCCTAATTCAAGACAGAGATTCTTAACAACATAGGCCAACATTCTGCATACTATAGTGTTTTATAAATCGCACAAAAACACAATACAAACAAGTCCCTTTACTCATGGAAAAGGTAGAGATCATAAGATTTTCCCTAGTCCTATGCTTGTCAAGAGTGGCTGGATGCATATAGCATCCTAAAAACAGCACCACAAAACAATATAAATAAGGCCTTTTTATAATTCACACTACTGGCTTGACTGATATGGTCTCTGTTTAACTAAAGCAACTAACTATTTGGATAATGTAGATAGTGCTTTACCATAGGACAGATCCTGTTCATATGATATCAACAATCTATAAGAAAAAAGTTGTCTCCAAAAAGCAACAAATTGGATGTCACCTCTACATAACATATGGCATCAACAAACAGATAATATCACAAGCAGGAAGAACGTCTCGTACCTTTGCCGACACACCAAATTTCACCAAGTCCATAGCCAAACGAGTTGCACGGCCAATGGTCTCCTTTGTCCTTACCAAGGAGCCAAGTGCGGTCTCAAAAGATTCAATTGTGAATTGCACATCAGAACTAACAACTTTCTTAACCTGAGTTACACCTATTTCAACTTTCCGTTCTTCTTTTACAGTGTCATCACTCATTATTTTTTCCTCACCAATCTGGACACTGCTGCTGCAATTACTGTTGTTATGCATACCATTTTCACTTTCTACAGTAGACATATGGCAAACCGAGTTGCTATGTGGAGTACCCCTTGCAGGTGAGTCAGGAGATAAACTCATTTTTTCACGTGAACGGTTCTCAGATACTGAGACAGAATTGGTGGCTTGGATCTGCTTTTTCTGTTCATCCGCCTCACAGCTGCCAATGCACACGGACATACCATATTGTTAGTCAGCCAGTTCTATGAACTGGATGATAGTCTCTGAAGAGACTTAATCAAATTGACATTTTCCTAAAACTATATGCCTATCCGCTACATAGACTCTCACCGTAAGAACAAATATATGTAGGGACTGAGAATCTTCAATCATAAAAGAAACAGGAAAACTATACAAAGTAAAATGTATGGGGAAATGGGTTAGTATGTGAAAGTCTATTTAGATAGATTCCTATACATGACCTGCATCAATCAGAATATGAATACTCCATACAAGTATTCCAATGAGTTCAGAAATTGAACACCTGGTTGTAATGTCAAAAATTATTTTAACTAAGAAAACAATAAGAGAGAGATCATGGTATCAGAAATTAGCATAAGTGTAGAGGGGCAAAACCAGTAACCTCACCTCTTTTCCAGCTCTCTGTTCTCCACAGCATCCCCACAATAGCTATACACCGTTCCATACTGAGGTTCCGCTTCTTTAACTATCATAGAACGTTTAGTAGCAGAGGGGGCTGGATTCTGTATTATATGAGCTTGTTTGCCACTATCAAGTTCTTTACCCAGACTTCCTTGTTTTTGTTTCAGTAGAGTGTTTTCAGTCTCCCGCATGTTTTCAGCCTCCTGATTATTGACCACTGAACAGAACAATAAAGAATGTTCTACAGCTTGGGACTGAACACCCTGAGTCATTTTATCAATATCCTCACATTTTTCTTGAAGGGAAGAATCTCCAACAACGACCACTGAATGGTCACAAAGATCATTGTCCTCGCTTTGGTGTTGGTGAGAAGATTGAGCAGGTACCCATGATGCTGTCATATCTAAATCCGAGCATAAACTTGGGGGATTATCTGCAGATGAATCCACGGTATCAGGATTCAAAGGGGTTCCGTTTTTCTCACTTTGACGTGTGCATTGCATGTCAATAGGATCGGACTCAATATTCAGACAGTTCATGGTTTGCGATTCCTCCGAACAACCCTGAACAATTTCAGAAACACGAGTGTTCCCTTCTGACGAACTGCCAAGTTGATTAGATAGTGCTCGAGTTACTTCATATGGCGTCATGCTCAATTCGTTCTCAAGGAACTCCATACCAGTTTGTTTATCTCCTACAGTCTGAACACATGCCCTAGACGGAGACATTCTGCCAGAAGATTTCTCCAAATGAGAAGGCAATACATCAACCATATCACCTGGGACCTTACCAGACAACTTGGAGCAGTTAAAATCGTTGGCGGCAGAAGTATCATGAATCGAAACAATATCATTTTCATGATTAACCGAAGGGCATGTCTGCATGGCTGCACTTGTTGGAGTGGCTTTGGATAATCTTTCTTGGAGCTGTAAAGAGGCATTGACTTTTTCATCAGCATAAAAAGCTCTACTCATTCGGACTCTGGCCCGCTTTACCAGAGGCAAGTGTTCATCACCATTCTCTGCACAGGGCCTCTCATTTAGCGTTTCATGAGAATTTTGAGATCCCTGGCAGCTATCACACGCCTTGGTCCCAAAACCTTTTTCTGCTTCAGTTTTAGCAGGGGGGTCAATAAGGTCACTGGTCTCACGTTTTCTGGTAGGTTTCCTCTTCTTCCTCTTAACCATGGTACTAATTTGGAAATCAAGCCCTTTGTTGAGTTCGTGACCTCCTTCACAACCCTCACCAACATCATCAGAGTTCTCAACTTTGGAACGAGAATCTACACCATTGCCTTCATTCCTACTATTATTGTCAGACTCAACTGTAGCAATTTCAGATGCGTTCTCTTCATCAGATCCGTGCAAATTTAGAGCTGATGAAACCACATCATCTGATTCAGAATGACCTGACCTTCGGTTCCTCTTTCTCCTTCTTATATCTCCATCATCTATATCATCGACACTGTGGTCACCATCACTGCATTGACGCATGGACCTTTGAAGCCTATTCAATTCCAACCTTGATGAGATTTTAGAGTGCTGAACCGGTAATATTATTTCCTGTGGAGCACACTTTTGAGACCGCACCCTTTCATTTTTTCTCCTTAAAGAACTCCTTAAAGAACTTGTAGCTATCTCACACAGATCTTTAGCCGCTGCATTATCACAGGCTCCATTACGAGCTAGACTACTGTTATGACGCAGAGCTAGCATTTGTTCAGCAGCTGAAGCATCCTCACTGAGAAGAGTCGCTTCATCTCTACCATGACTAGAATTTGACTCTATTTGGGTGTCAAATCTTGTACTAATTAGGTTTTCACAGGCCTGAGGCAGCTCTATAGTATTCCCAGAACTTCCAACAGGTGTTTCTTCAGCAGATTTAGGATCATTAGCGTCGTTCTGCTGCTTCAACTTCTCGTAACTCTCTGTGATCTCTTTAACCGCGCGGACAAAATCTGAGCCTTTGGCATGCCGTTTTGTCAAAAGCGATTGCTTCTTCTCCTCCGTAAATGATTCAACATCCGCAGGATTGCAGAAAGCTCTGCATATACACCCAAAAATATTAATAACTGCACACCACGGGATAAAGAACAGTTAACTGATCTAGAGGGAAGAGCAGAAAGTGAACACAGCTAATAACCTTAAATTGGATCACTTAAATCAATATAATTTGATAAGCGAGCAGCTGTGCTAAAATGCCCTCTTCATGATAATTATACATCAGAATTCACATAATCATGGGAATGAATGATGCAGCAAAAAGAACTTTTACTAAATGTTGATGCTTATCTGCAAAGTAGATGATAAAACAGTTTTCAGAGAATTCAACATACAAAAGGCTTGAAGTAAGATAAATAACAAATGTCACCATCCAATAGATATGGAACAAGAAGCACTGTTGCCAACTATCTGGAAAGAAGAACCTCTCAATTAACATTAACTCAAGTGAACCCAGAATTCAGCGCAAGGAATGATTATGATCGTAAACCAAGTAAAATGATATACTTAGTAGTGTCTGTTAGATAAAATACATACACATCAAGTATACCCTGCCTCAACAAGACAAGCTAAAATTGTATGGCCATAAAGAAGCTACCAGCTTGAACGTCCTATAATCTAGCGAGTCAAGAACCAAAGTTATTTGCCTCGATTGAGAATCACGATAAAATGATCCGAAAGCAAAACAATATGTACGAGGGTAATATAGCATAGGGATGAAAACTCACATCTGTTGTGTGCCAAAAAAGTGAACAAATACTTTCTTCCAATCGGCTGAGTAGCCCCACTTTTCTGGTTCGCTAACCTGCAATTGCTTCCAGCGATAAGCAAACGGGCAAGAGATAAAAAAAAAAAAAATAGAAAAGAGAACTGGAAAGTAGCAAACAGCAAACAGTCGATGTATCACCATATGAGACTATGGATCAGTGATCTACTCAAAGCTACAATGATTGCTCACATTCCTGTTATCATCATATGACCACAACTTCAGCAGATCAATAAGCCTAAAAAATTGCTAAAATGAAACAATGGATCAGTGGTATCTACTAACAAGTAAAATAACTGCTCACATTCCTGTAATCTGATAAAAACTATGAACAGTCGAGAATGGACAATAAACATCAAACTACAAAAAACGATATTTTCATCTTAATTAAACGGAGGAAAGACTGGGATACACAGACATGCAACTTCAAACGCCCAATTATATATAACACCCAACTGGGAAACTTATGAGCAATTCCTACAGAGGCCATAAGAAAAATAAATTAAAAAAGCAATGAAGCGAGAGGAAGGCAGAGAGATGCACATACCGCGGCAGGCCAAGCAGGAAATCCTTTGACTTTGGCAAGCACGAGATCGCCGACCTTCCACTGTCGCCGAGCGGATGCTGCGGCGGCTGCCTTACCACCGCCTTTCTTACGGCTCGGAGCCATCAGGGGAAATCGAAAAATATGAGGATTCTAACTCTCCAAGTTTAGCCCGAACCGCACAGCAGCTTGGCAGTGCCTAGGGTTTTCGGTGACAGATTCCGCTAAATAACTTGCAGGCATTGAATAAATCCCAACCCAATCAATCGACGGATGCTGCAAAACAGGTCTAGTAAACCCTAATCGAAAAGAGAGAGGGAGAGAGAAGAGACGATTCTTGAGGATTGATTCGCTTTTGGGGAAGAAGAAGAAGAATCGCACACGAAACCAAAGAAAAAAAAAAGAAGAAGCTGTTTGATAGGAGGAGCCTCCTTTGTAAAATTGTTAATGGTTCGGTCGGTGTAGGGTTTGCAAGTTTCAGAGGATATGTATAACGTGCGCCACCTCACATGCGTAGGTTAACTTTTAGGTTTAATTTTAGTCAATTCCATCATCTCGAACATTTTTATACACTCATGTAGTCATGTATCACAATGATAAAACAAACTAAAAATAAATGATACTGTATCAGATTTCTTCTTGTAACCCTTAATTTCGTTTGGTTTGATTTAGTTCATCAAAAAAAAAAACATATTAAAACATTGATTCTTTCTCATAGCTTTCTCTGTGGTAATTTTATAAGATGGAATTAAAAATAAACATCGGATAAATAAAACCAATAATTATAATTTTTTTTACATTTTAAAGTTATTTTATGTTACTTTGGTTTTTAATGTTTGTGCCAAACAACCTCCTTTATCACTAACATATACATATCGGTAATAATTATTTGTTGTATCGAACAGTAGAAACTAATGATCATGGTGACAAGTGAAGTTAGATTCGTTGATAGACATTTTGTGGATAAATCTGGAGATGAAGTGATTGTTATTAATTATTTATCAAATTATAATATTTTTATCGTTTTTTTTTTTTTTTTTGTCAATATAGCTTATTAGCTTTAATATCCCTCATAATACTGAGGGGTGCTGAATTCGAACCCCAGATCTGTGTCATGAATTTCAGAGGTGGCCACCATTATGCCACATGATTCTGACTATTTTTATCGTTTTGTATAATTATTTTATCAGTTTTGTATTAATTTTGAAAGAATAGATTTTAACAACACGAAACTTAATATCTAAAAGCTAATCTTTTCACATATCATCTTCTTGAAATTTTATCAGCATTACATTCATCTATTTTTTTATTCAATACATTATAATTATAAACCCTAATTTTTCTCTTTCTAGCTATAGATTTCTTTGAACCTTTTCATAATTGTGCTTATTTTTATTAAATTTATATTATATTTATTCTTCGTTCAAATAAATCAGTTTTATACTATTTTATCAGTTATTTATCAAACCTATGCTATTTTTATTATTTTATACTATTACTTTATCAATTATGTATTATTCTTTGAAAATCAGATTCTAAAAATTTAGCATATATTTTTTTCAGATCAGTACAAAATAATTAACAATATCTTATATGCACATAACTTTATCACTATTCTTATTTTTTTAACTAAAATCTATTCAATATTTTATTCATCAATTGTTTCCACTGAAATGATTTTGTTTTATATAAATTGTTGTTTGGTATAGTAATCTATATGAATACTATATATCTATATTTATTTAATTAATACATATGTAATGTGTAGATGATAACCAAATACTTTTGAGATTAACACTGGAAAAAATGACACATATAGTATTAACTTGAATAATTAAAAGAACTTGTATATATATATAGTATATGTGTTATCATGCCGAAGATAACACATATGCATATAGTATATAGTTTGGCGTTTGCAGTAACCTGTGTAAAATCATGTTTTTGTTTTTCTCTAGATATGCATATTTAGAAGGTGACAGAGTTTAGATGGCGATGCACGTAGCTGATCTCTGTTTGATCAGCTTTGAGCAGAAGTGTAACTCCGTTTTTGTTCAGTAAGAACACTGCTTCTCTTTTCTTACATAAACCCTCCTCTCGCTGATCAGTGCATGGTAGATTTTGATTCCTTGTTTTGTTTGGTTCAGATTTGTAGCTAGGTGTGGTCATATGCGCTGATGCATAACATGCTCCTTGATGTTGCAAGGGAAGGCTTGTCCTTTTTGCCGGAAACAAGTAGTAGATTCGGTTTTGATCAAGATTACCGCCTTTGAAACAAATTGGACTAAACATTAATTCCTATCTGCTAAAACCAATTAACAAGCAAACACTAGAGTTATTTCACTTGATCCTGTTCAGGACAACCTTCTTTTATTTATTTGGTTTCTAGACTTGTTAGACACGTGATTCACGCGAACATGAAGTACTATTAGAGATAACAAAGTCAAAGTGGAATCTTTTCCAGTTTTTGTCCACTCAACCACATTTTTTCAATGTGAAAAAGGTGCGAATCTCCAGCTCCAATGGAAGAAAAACTTGCACAAAGCAATTTGCTTTTTTTTTTTTTTAGTTTAAAGCAAACCAAACCAAACAAAACAAAACAAAAGAGAGTATGAAGAAGAAACTAGTGAAATTCTGTTTTCTTTTTGTTATTTTTTTTTTGTTTGATAGAGCAGACACAAAAAAAAAAGACAATCACATTTTCCCACAAAGCGTAGAATCAAAGCAAGCCAATGGATAAAATCTCCTCATCCCACTAATTTTCTTTTCTTATAAACTAACACCGTTTTTACACATATTGTTGTAAACAAGAGAAGATGCAGAGAAGACAGAATGATGAAAACAGAGGCATCTGTTCCCGGCTGATTAGGTTTGTGGTAATTAGACTCATGGCTGGTCAAAAGGAAGATAAGTCTATGAAGAAGAAGAAACTTATCAAGAAGGATTCAGAATCTGATATCACAATTTATTTCAAGAAAAGAGAAGATTCAGAGGATAACGCTGTTATTCCCATCAACACTACCTCTAGATCAGAGAAAGAGAGGGAGAGGGTGATCATGCTGTTTAACGGTAGCAACGGTTCTAACAAGATGATACACGAAAAAGGAAAGAGCATAGCGAGTGAAGCTAGCTTTATGCGACCGGTAAACGCTAAGGTTGAAGATGGGAACAAATCACTTTCGAATGATATTAATAAGAAATCAGATGCTTTTATCCAGAGTAGACTCGAGAAGATGAGAAAAAGCCTATAGCCTCCTAGAACCAGTTACACTGTTGGTATTCATTTTTTTTTTTTTTTTACGATACAAATACTGTCTTCCTTCTTTTGATTAATAACGTCTGTCTACTCATACTTGTATTCTGATATATACATCTTTTATATCGACATCAACTTTTTTTTGCACAATATACATTTTAGTTGTAACGTATTATCTAGATTAGTTTGCCTGAAACCATTGTACTTTGTCCCATGCTCAACTCACTACAGAGAAGCAGATCCGGGAATCAAATCCATTCTAAGAAAGACAAAACACTGAATCTTCATGTTGCATCACTAAACTAAATCTCCCTTAATTAGATTGCCAACATATACATTTTCCATAGATTTTTTGCAAGGTTGATCTGAGGATCATGTATACTTAATGGAATTCCTAAATTCTCTTTGTTATTTCCTTCTTTTTTTTTTGTTTCTTTTGTGGAATTTGGAGGACTTGTAAATAGGACAGGCATGGTGTAGAACAAGTGGATGGTAAACAAAAATTGTGTGCATGGAAACATTGCACCTCACACTCGTCTTCTCCATTTTGAACCCGCCTATACAAATACAGTACATAACTAATATACACACAGATTAAGATATATAGTATAAATTAGTTAAACAAAATATTGTAAATCAATCATGATAGGAACAAGGCCATGGTTAGTGTTCTTGGTGATCATCAACGCTGCCTGAGTTGACTCTTTCTTACACATAAAATCAGTTGTGAGATTTTTATTAATAAACAACCAAAGTGTAATGCTAAAATAAAACAAGCTAACTTTGTTTTTTAAATGATAAAAATGCCTTTAGCCATTGAAACTTGTATTCAAGGTGTTGCAGAGTTTTGGTCGTAAAATGATGTCTTTCGTCTTAGTTTTTTGGGTTTTTCTTATGTTGGATTTGGACACGGGAGAGCAAAGAGGTGAAGCATGATGTACAAGTGGCTGGTAAGAGAACCTTGATCTACACGTACCCACAACACCCGTAAAAGGGTTGCAGACCCCTCTATATAGTATAACACAAAGATTGTCATCATAAATTCATAACCTAACCATGACTAGAAATATGAGACCAACACAAGCAACGTTAGTAGTCAGCTTGTTGATTTGGGGCTTTCTGGTGTTGTCAAGTGCAACAGAAGATCTAGCGCTTGTACAGTGTAAGAACCAATGCAAACATGATCTCCACAACATGAAAGAATGTAGAGAAGATAGGTGTAACTACTGCGAGGCAATTTGCAAACCCTTTTCAGAAGACGGAGAAGGAATTTATCAACGCTGCATGACCATTTGCCCTAGGGCCATACAAGAGACGATGGCCATAGACCAAGAAGGTGTAGAAGGAGGTTTTGATGGCGTTGCTAATGGGGCTTTGAAGACAAAATGCAACAGGAAATGCACTTCTTACACACCCAGTAAAAGATGCATGTCCCAACGCTTGAGATCCATGGTTAGGAAGATGATGGACAACGAGGCAGTCTGCGAGTCATCGTGCAGCATTCTTCAAGAGAGACCGCTCATTGTAAGGTGCACCAGGGTTTGCTACGAGAGAATTCCCGGAGCAGTTGACTTGCTTCAACTTGATAAATAGAATCTCTAGTGAGATTACTAATGAATAAATGTTTTGTATGAGAATCCAAAATAAAACTAATATTAACATTGATTTGACTTTGAAAACTACGAGTTCTTATTAAAGAGGTCAGAGAGGCGGCTTCACAAGAAATCCCCCATTGGAAAGGAAAAAAAAGTCCTCATATCTATGAGAAAGACCAAAACTACACAAATTAGCAATGCATTAGATTAGGGAGCAGAAGAAACGAAGAGAACATGTGGATAACCGGAGAGTGACTCTTAGTCAACCTTATATTATCCTTTGATTTGCTTGGAGTTGCTCCACTTGTTTGAAATAATAGTAGTAGTAGTAATAGTAGTACTAGTACTAAAAGTAGTAACAGTACTAGTAGTAGCCTCAGGAGGAAAAGTGTCTTCCATGACCTTTGGGACAGTGAAACTGAAGTCTCCAAGCGGTGCATTCTTGAATTCAGGATTAGCTTGAACGTAGGATGCGACTTCATTGCGACTCCTCAGCTTCTTACCGGTAGGAGTAATGTAGTAAGTATCCATCTTAGAGAAGTCTTTTCTGAGGACAAGGCTCCGCTTGAAACCTTTGGGGGTTTTGGGGAGACCAGGCTTGTCGATGACCCAGGTTCGAGAGGAATCGTAGTCAAGATCTGCAGGCTCATCACAAGAGAGCTGTTTCTTGTGGCAGCTAAAAGGGTCCTCCAGCATTCTACTTCTGATATCCTCGTACTCCTCCTGGCAATCAATCACCCTCCACTTGCGACAAATTTCGCATTGTGCAGCATAGGTGTCGACCAACCTCCCTGAAGCAATGTCTTTCTGCAATTTAGCCACAGTGGAACCACAGGACTTGTGAGAGTAGAAAGAGAAACAAGAATAATAAGGGTAAGGACGCTACTTAAAACACATCCGTTTAAGGTAAAAAAGACAATGAAAAGTCGTCCCCAAGGCCAAAGATTTGGTTTTTTCTATAAAAATCGATAATTAAGGTAGGACCAGTTAATACTACAACAACAAAAAAAGGCCTAACTTTATAGTATGTCTCAAGCAGGCACCTCACTAAAATTGAAAAACCTAGAATCCGCCGCATGGTTTCATTAATCATTACTAGCTAGAGTAAGAGATCTGAGATCTGCTAAAGAAAAGAAAACAACAGAGAGCAGAAGAAAGAAGAAGAAGAAGAAGATGGTGTTTCGTCGGAAAAGGCGTAAACATATAAAAAGTAAATTGCTTTGGTGGTTCACTATCTCTAATTACTACCTTGGCTCTTGGTTTCGCTACTTTCCCGATCTCTTCTGCCTCCATCTCACCAAGAGAGCTGATTTCTTTCTACTTTTCAGTTTCCCTAAAAAATAAAAAATTGAGTAATCAAAGCTTCTCTGACTCTCACAAATTGAACTAATATCCCCTCCTGCCAATACTGATAATCGCACGGCCTGTGCGAAAGGTATCCCTGTGACAGACAAATCTACACTTGACGCGTCAGCTTACTAGGTTTTTCATTGTCGAATCATTTTGGACTTTTCGGCCCAGTATTTTAACTATCATATGGGCCTATAGTTTCAATGCCTATTTTTCTCTATTTTGGTTGGTAAACGAAATCAGAGTATAATCCAGTGAAAATTAGCAAAAACCGAAATTCAAAAGCCCCTTTACACGGCCCACAAACCCTAATCATTGCTTTGATAAAAGCCTAAAACGTTAAGAGCACCATTAAGAGTCGAACACTGTGTTTCAAAAAAAAAAAAAAAAAAGAAGAGTAACACTCAGTGAATTCCAATATATTTTCGTTATAAGTTGTCTGGTTTGAGAATCTTTCCAGTTTACTTGAAAACCTGATGATTTCAATAATTATCCACGTTACAAATAACTAATATGCATGCATGAATCTCGCGTATGTGGCATATATTGCAATAATTGGCTCCACCATCAACTTGCTCAGAGTTTTTTTCGTTTCTGGAGTTGTCACCAACAAGAGACAAGAAAGATGAAAAAACCATGATGACGACTTGATGTTGAATGCAAGTGATAAGAGAGAGAGAGAGGATGTTTAATGGTATTTTGTGGACTTTAAAGTTTGTGAATTTCAAGATGAAAGGTTCGTGTCTTGTTATGATTCTATAGGGTCTAGGTTTAGGTTTAGGTTTAGGCTAATAAAGACAAAGACTTCGTTGTTCAGTCCTTTTGTCTTTACTTTCATTTATTCTCCTTTTTTCTATTTTTCTTCAATTTCTATGAAATCTCTGCACATCTATAACACTTTCCATTCAGAGTAGCTTTGCTCTTTAACTTCTTCCCAAATTATAATCTAATTATTTTTATTTACCCCCTCACTCTTTTTTTATCAGGTTATTTTGTTTTGAAGTAAGAATTGGAAAAAGAAAATTCGGTTCGTTTTTTTTTTTTAATTCAATTCCAGGTCATCAAAAATATTTGTGTGATCACATTGTCACAACAAAAAACACGTCGTAAATAACTTAGCTTTCTAAATTTTTTCTACAATTTCAAAATATTTACAACGTGGTTTATGATTTTGATATACATATCTTTGTTAATGTTTTCTTGTATTTATCTCTCGAGACTTATTTTTGCATGCAAAGATACTTGTAAATGTTTATATGGTATCACCACAAAACTCATATCTTCTTTCGGTTATCTCCAAAAACATGGCCGACCTCATTGACCATCAGATCAATTAAATCAAATTGCAACTACACGAATCTATAATGTGAACTAGAGAAAAATAATACCCTAAAGTCATCGATACTCTTTTGAAGGAAATTAAATATTCCTCAAACCAAACCTTTAAGCTCAAAGCTACTTGGATGATGAATATAATAAAATTTATAATTTTGGATCCAAAGCATTGAATATAGTCCACAAATGACAAAGCTAATCCATTGACAAAAGAAAGAATCTTAGTGTTAACGACAAATTAATAAATTATGGAGACACCAGAAGATGTTGATAAATCACCAAACAAATTTAAATTGTTTTTGTCAGAATTACATGCAACAAAACCAAATGAGAGCGACCATTACAAAAATGATTAATCAATAATTTACAAACACGAAGCATTGGTTTATTTAGCAAAACATAAATGATCTATGATTAGTAAATATTATCACTGATATAAATTAAACTAGAGACACTCTCCCCAAGTAATTGGCAAGACAATTTCATTACAAGACAAACAAGAGTCTTTGTCACGCACGTATCAATAAGCCAAAAGTTTGGTCATAAATACTTTGACAAGATGGAAAATAAAACAAAATAGTAGTTTGAAAGATGCTAGGACTAAAAAGTCGATAAAAATGAAACTATATTCAAAGTAATAAGCTACCTGTTAAATGTTATTTATTTCTTTGATGATTATATAGAAAAAACTACCAACTAGAAAAAAGGAGAAAGAATCGCTTTTCTTTGTTTTTCTCCAAGCCTCTATGTCCCTACCACTTGACATCCAAATTAATTAAGTATATAATAAAAACAATCACACATAAGCCATGGTAATAAGTGGTATATCATAAAGAAATGTAGAAATATAAAGAAACAACATATGTAGACAAAAGAGATTGTTTTCTCTAAAAGGGGGGTCCATGTTTATCCTCCCAAAGTTCATAACCACTACGAGGAAACACCAAAAATTCCAAATCAAATACATGCACATAGAAGAGGCAATAAGCAAAAGATGCCAAAGTAATCTAAAACTATTCACAAGGAATAGAAAAGAAAATTCCATGGTTGATTTTGACTTTTTTGTCCAATCATTGTTTAATATATTAATTTTGGTTGTGTAAGCTTTTTTCGCATTTGGGTGGATGGGATTTGGTTTTGGCATTGTGAAGCTTTTGCCTCAAATGCACACACAACACTTGTCTTTTTTCTTCTCGCACATTTATTTCCTACTTCCTTCCTTCTTTATACTTCACTCAAACGCATTGCCACATGTCTCCGTAGGGTTTTTACTTAAACCTTTGGTTCTTTCTTTTCTTTTTATACGTTTTTCATCGTTTTATATTTTCACAATTATAGCAAAGGTAGAGCAAATGCATGGATGGTTCGAATTTGGAAATTCAAAATGGAAAAAGGTTAAAATAAAAATTTGTCTTTTGTAAGGGAAAAAAAAATATCTTAAATGCATGAACTAAAATGAAACAAGAAGGTAAAAAACTACAGCCAGAAAACATGCTCTTTCTATTAAAAGCATGAGAACACAAAAGGTAATATAAACATTACACATCCATACCAAGGATAAGTTTTTCTCACAACATGTTGAAGACAAATTAGTTGTCTTGTATTTTACCCTCTGTACTCTAGAGCCAACTAATGACTACCTCCTATACTACCAAGCAGAGTACCATCTCCCGGTCAAGCCCTAAACCGATAGATGCCCATAACAGAATTGGTTTTTGCTTCCGGCTCAACCAATACCATCTCACGTTAAGCCGGAGTTTGATGGTTCAGTTGACTAATAAAGACACAAAAACGCGACTGAACACTGCACAATACTTGTAGAAACTGTACAAAAAAGAAACCCATCATAGCTAGTGATCAAAACAAACCGATCCTCTATATCCTCTTCTTCTCTTTATGTATACAGAACAGCAGCATGATCAGACCTTCGTGTTGCTATGGACTTAGAAGAATAGGACTTGACTTGCTTTGACTATCCTCTTCGATCGAGTGCACAAACTTCTTCAACTCGTCCATAAGACAATGAAAGTGATCATTGTTAGGCAAGAAGTAAAACCCAATGGTAGCCTGCTTCAAATACAAAAGGTTAACATCGTGACCAGTCTTCTTAAGCCCATCGACATAAGCCAATTGCCAGTCCTGAACAAGATCTAAACCAGCCACAACGACAAGACTCTTGGGGAAGTTGACTCCGTCAAGGTTTTGACCCCGAGGGCCAAACGGATTACAAGCTGGATGATCTCTATCTTCACCTTTAGGTAAGTAAGCCCTCCAATACCAATCTCGATCTTGAATGGTGACAAAGTATTTACCATCAAGTCTCTTCTCAGACTGCGTCCTCTCTAGCCCACCAAACATAGGATGAAGAAGAATGTTCCCCAACACATGGAGACCTTCATTTGTTGCCCTGACAGCAACATTATGCGCTATGTTGCCACCTGAGCTATCTCCGGCCAAGTAAACATAAACATTTGAGTCTTTACCACTCTGAAGCCAGATTCTGGACTTGACCCACTTGAGAGCATTCCAGCCATCGTCGTAAGCACAAGGGTAACGATGCTCCGGCGACCTCCGGTAATCAACGGAGACAACGACAACGCCGCAGATGGTGACAAGGCGTCGGCAGAAAGTGTCGTAGATGGCGCTGTTGGCGGAGGAATGAGTGAAGCTACCACCGTGGAAGAAAATCAGAACAGGGACAATATCTGTTGTGCTGAGAGGTTCAGTCAAGTGGACGGTGCCGTAACGGGAACGATCGAGGGGAGCTGGTTGGTAGATTCTGGTGAGAAGGCTGGTGGTGGTGTCGACGTGGTCGAAGGAGAAGACGCCGTCGACGGGGAAAGAGTTGGCGGGAACTTTACGGTCAAGAAACTCGGCGAGGTCGCGGTTGAAGGAGCCGTCAGGACGACGGAGGAGGGTGTAAGCGAGCTTGAAATTGGAAATGAGGACCCATGTGTTGAGTGGGACAATTCTCTACAGGGAAAAAAACAGAACAAGAATTTTATCATCAGATGGGACGTCTTAGATTTTATTTCTTTATCTTTATTTTTTTTTTTAAAAAAATATATATAAATCATCCGTACAATGAATATGATGATGAAGAAGATCTTTATCGGCAAAGAACTAAATTCGAAGATTTTGGGATTTACAAAGTTAAGAAACCGATAATTAAACACACAGAAAAAGAAGAAGAAGAAGAAGAAGAAGAAGAAGAAGAAGAAGAAGAAGAAGAAGAAGAAGAAGAAGAAGAAGAAGAAGAAGCGGAACAGTTGGTAGAGAAGAAGAAAAAGAAAGTACCTTGCATTCGTTTAGGTTGACTTCGTTTCCACCAGCCATAGTCACAAACTATAGCTAAACAGGCAAACTCATATATATTTATTTCCTAGACCCAGAATATATATATATATATATAATATCTCTCTATCTCGAGCGGAAGTGTGAAAGAAGCTAGAATTGATTTGCAGATAACAAAGTACAGAGTTTTTTTTTAAAGAGAGAGAGAGAGAGAGAGAGAGAGCTCGTAGAGAGAAAGATAGTCAAAGGTGAGAGATGTTGAAAATGAAATAACCCATCGGACGGTGACGAATGGACCGGACGACCGAGTTATACTGATTCTATATGTGGGTCCCCCCAACTATCCACTTGTCTTTCTTTTTTTTTTTAATTTTATTTTGTCCACGATAAGGATTCTTTTATATACTGTATTAATTTCAGTCATTTTAAAAGATCATTTAAAGCCAAATTTAACTATTATAAAATAAATGATTGGCCATGGTGTCATGTGAAGAGAGAGTTAGGATTGGCTATTGGCACGCCAGTCCTTACACGCTCTCTCATAAGTGCTCCTTTTGACCACCTTTCGATTATTATAATATAACAATGATATGTTTTAAGTAGTTTCCGACAATTCTTTTTTTTTTAATATTAATTCTGAATTACTACTACTTCATTATTGATTGGTATTTTTCCCCTATATGAGTTGGCACATACATTATGTGTCTAGGTCTGTTTTTAAGAAATTTAAACTTGTTTTTTTTTTTTGTCGTTTTGCAGTCATCTACAATGATTTTCCATATCTAAGCTATAATTACATAATATCTAAACTGCTGTTTGCTTTTCTTTTCTTTTCTTTTTTGGATCATGTAATAATCTTTCTATTACATTCGACGATTTCTTTTATATTAACTTTTATGTTAGTACATTATAATCCGATCATAAACATATACAAACTTTTTATAGTTATATAAAGACAATTTGTAAGCTATATATTCGATTTAAGAAAATAAAAGTTCCATCAAAAGATCATTCATCATCTAATGATATATTATTATATATAAAGTATGGGATGTCAAAATAATATATGTATATATAAAAGTATGGTAATGAAGCTTGAAACTTTTAAAAGATACAAAAAAAAATAATCATAAAGTTTTGGATCTTATTAACAAAAAAGATTTTGGATCTTGTTTAAAATGATAGGTGGGAGACAGAGAGAGGTTGTTTTGGTTTTTAGTTCTTTTATTACTAAAAAAAAAAATTGTTAGTAAAATAAAATTAGTATAAAGGAAGGTGACAAAAAAAAAAACTATGCAGCGTGCGACCAACGCCATGGCATGTGGCGACAAAAGGGTTGTGTTGTTTTCTTTTGGTTATTAAATAAAAAAAAAAAAAAAACAGATTTGAAATTCCAGAAGTGACCTCGTCCGGTCTGCAAGATTACGAGTAATGCCACTACTGGCGAAACGTGTTCTATTTTTTTGGGCGATTGACATCATCGCGGTCGAGTCATGGACCCTCCCTTTTTTAATACAAACAATTTTACACTATATATATTTATATATATATATTTTTTTTTTTTTGTCAAACAAACTCTATCTATTAAATCAAGATTGATCAGTAACAAGGATATTTTGCGAAACCACTTCAATCGACTGATTATAATTTACATTAAAAATAAAAAAATAGTTTTATGCACTTTTTAATAAGGGAATATGTACGAACATTCAAATTACACCGAAATTAAACAAAGACTAAAATCATAGAAAGTTAAGGTTACAAAATTAGTTCATATAAGACTTGAATAAAAGTAAATCCAATAGATCCTCAGTCATATTTGAGTAAATATGAGGAATCCGTTCAAAAGAGAAAAAAAAAAAAGAAAAAAATCCATTTCTCACATATGTTGGACATATAGACCACATAAGTTTATCCAGCTCCACATGAAATACATACAAACTCATGCGTTTTCCTCTTATTCTAGATATAATAATCTTCATACTAACCCATAAACATCACCCCAGTTCACTAAATGATCCATAATCAACCCAAGAAGATTTCAATCTGGTATTTCGGGATTAGGTGGACCACGAGGTGTGTCTCATGTCGTCTTGTTCTTTGTGTTCTTCCACTTCCTCTTCACTTTCTTTTTTGGTTTACAATTTTTTTTTTTTTGCTTATAGAGAATTTTTTTTTAAAAAATTTCTAAAAAGCATATTAATTAGAATATGTGTACGTATGATAATTAATTAGAGCTATTTATTAGTTACTTATATATATCAGGGGTAGATGACTGAATGCTAATTGGCAGAAAACACACGATGTCATATTGTTGTGATTAGATTGTATTTACAATAAACCGTTTTTTTTTTTTTTTTTTTTGTGTGGATGAATTGAATAGATGACTGTATTTAATAGTTTTATGTCATTTACTCTTTTCGTCAACTGCTTATGTCCATGGATTTGATTGAACACATGAAACCACAACATTGCAAAACACCAAAACAATTCATGTGTTATAACTTTAATGGGTTCAACGAGGGTGTTTAATTCAGATTAGTTGTATTAATGAAATAAAAAGTCTAAGGTTAGGAGGGGAAAGAAGTTAAACGAGAGACAAATGGGGTTTTTATTTGTTATTTGTGTGTTCCCAAGGGTGTCGACTTACAAGTTAGGTCATATAATATAACTTTGTTTTGTTGGTGAAGCAAAAACCATGAATCTCTCTCGATGATGGGAATGGGACCAATACAGTCAGTAGTTCGCGGCCGATGTATAATTCGTGTGTACTACAACAACTTGTGCCGTCCATCTTCATCAATTATCTAAGAGATATTTAACGAATTGTATTTGTCGTTATCTGTATTAAAACGTCCATTGGATCAAACAATCTTTTCAACGAACCCATAAATTAATATTCTTTTTTTTTTTTTTTCCTAATGGTAATTTTATGGCATAACTTAGGTAGGCTTGAGACTAATCTCTATATCCTGATTTTTTCAATCTATTCATATTTTAAATATCCATCTAAATATTAAGATATTATTGTAGATATTCAGATTTGGATCTGCTGAATTTTCTTAAAATATTTAAAATAATACTAACTAATTATATCATTTTTTAATAAAAAGAAAATATTATAAAAATAATTTAATTTTTATATATGTAACTTTGAATATATTTTTAAAAAATTAGAATGAATTTCAAAAGATCTGGGATAATATTTATAGCTCTAGAAAGATTAAAATATCAATAGACGAAACTAAATAAACAAAGAAATGAAATAAAGAAGAAAAAAAACGATAAAAGGAGAACACGCTAAGGTATATGATTCGCGTGTCAATTTGAGGCTTTCTAAATTTTTGTCGTCATCATATTTCGTCTTTTTCCGATACATGTGCCCTCCATTTTACACTGCTTACTTAGCATGTTGATTCTAAATAAATTGAAGTACAACAAATGTCCATTATTTATTTTTTGAGAATTCATATGTTTTCGTGTTTAATGGACAACGAGAGGGTATCATCTTCTACAGTATAGCTAATTGGAAAAAAAAAAAATTACAAAGGAAAAATGATTGATTTGTTGATACGTTTACTTGCTGAATATACGGAAAAAGTTAAATACTACTGAAATATATACATATTTTTTTTTTAGTACTTTCGATTTTATTTTGTTGTAAGCAGATGGGCAGACTAAAATATATGCTTACAAAATAACTAAAAAGTATTCCCCATTATTATTTTTATATATTTTCAAAAATGGAAGAAGAGGACAAAAAAATATTGTTTGCTGTCCGGCCTTAATTTGTTGTATTTTTTTTTTTTGTCTTCAGAAACAACCATCGACAGTTCAAATTTGGGCTTTTTTAGTTGAGATAAAATTCAGTCCAGTTCAATTTATATAAGATTACTTTATTATAATTTACTATGTAAAGAATGATTTAGGTGTATCAGTTGGGGAATATATGGATGCATCTCCATTTATTCGTTTACATTTTCACTATGTCAAGAAATTACAGATTTTCTTTCTATTAATTTTTTTACCATAATTCTGATAAAAATTTTACTTTATAACAGAGCATTATTTTCATCTATTTATATTTTTTCTATTAATGTTTTTACCATGTATTTATTTACATTTTGACTTATCGACTTGCAAATGGGGATGTAGCTCAAATGGTAGAGCGCTCGCTTTGCATGCGAGAGGTACGGGGTTCGATCCCCCGCATCTCCAATTTTGTTTCTAGAGAGAATACTTCTTCCCTAACGAAATCAACTTAACTGGTAATGGAACAATCGTTTTGCTAGACCGTGTTTCATGGAACTTGAACAGAGAGACTACCACCACTGAAAACATAAACTTTTGTCCTTTATTTTTCCTTATTCATTTTCTCAATCGAAACAAGATTTGATTATTTTAAAGAAAAAAACATAAACGTTGTTCATAAAACAAACCCTGAAGGAGAGAATATAAACACACACATCTATTAATATATGTTTAACAAGTATTGGCCATTGAGTCTATAAGCAACTCATAGCCCTCGGGGACATGAGACTGAAGACGTACGCACTCAGCCAATGCAGGAACATCTGATGCAACGTCTAGAAACTGAGCCACAAAGAGAAGCAGATGAAAATCGGAGATCCTCTTTACGAACGGGAGGCTCCTTGCACGATCCATATGGGTTTTCAAAGCCCGCATTGTTGTTTGAATGTTCCGGTTCTCTATCGGGTAGGTACACGACAGCGATCCCTGTCAATTTCGCAACCCAAACACACAAAATTTAAACAAGAGGAATGAGACAAGTGATTGTACCAACATAAAGCAATCATGAATGTTCTAAATCTACACAACGTTCCAAAGTACATGTTCTTCCTGCTTAAGCTCGTGTATCATATCTAGAGGCAAAACCACGAGTGATCCAAAATACGAACTTTCATCATCCTATCACTAGTTGCTAGAGAGCATATGCCAAGTCTCAATCTTTTAACAACTAAACGAAAATTAGTTAAGCTGCATAAGTAAGCTAAAAAAGCACAGAAACGAACCTGATGATCCAAGATTTTAACGACAACGAGGAAGAAATCATTGTCCACTTCTTTGAGATCCTTGACTCCAACAACGACCTCTTTCTTCATCTTGGAGAGCTTGGGATCGTCCTCAGGGCCAATCTCCGTCTCGAACCAGCCTTCCCTGAACAGCCTAACGCACATATCACTCATCTGAAACGCCTCAAAATGAACATCGGCACCACCGTCCTCGTTAATCTCAAGCTTCACAACCGCAGTGACCCACTCCTTGAGTTCGCTCTCAGCGTGAAGCTGCGTGGATAGCAACACCTCCACATTGGACAAAGTGTATTCTTTGTTGTCCTGCGTCAACGTCTGGTTGAATATAAACCCAACTTTCCTCATCCCCAATCCTAGAGCGATGGCATCGACACGCTTCTCTTCATCGTCGTTTCTCATAAGAATGAGATTATCCTCCATTCCTTGCTGCGGTGGCTCGTAGATGAAATTAACCTCGACCTGACCATCCTCGGAGACGTTCCCGTACATGAAGCCGCCGCGTTTGACAGCGAAGGCAAGAGACTCGTTGACGTAGTGCTGAAAGGCATTGGCGCAATCGCGGTCGAAGGAGACGGAATCGCAGTGAGACTTCTCCTGGCGAGAAACGCGCATCTGGCGTGCAATTAGATCATCGACGGTCATCTTCCTCCCGAAAGAGCCAGCGGGGGTGACGGCAGGACCACCATGGATCGTGCGCTCACCTTCGTACGCCAGGTACACCATGGAGCCGTGGGCCAGATTGAGCGACGAGATACGGAGGTTAGGATCGGCCATGTCGCTGAACGTGAGGAAATCGGCGGGATGCTTGGCAAGAAGAAGGTTTCGATTGGTGGATAAAGTCTGGTTGTGGATTGGGATCTGGAGCTGCTCCTCGATTAGGGTTTTGAGTTGGGAGACAGTTATATGAGCTCCATCTACGTTCACTCGCTCCAATCCATCTCTGCTTCGGATTCTCAGCATCACCATCTTCCTTCCTTTCCACAAGAAAACTTCCTTTCGAATCAATTTTTTGGAAAGCGGATCCGAACAAATACTTGAAGTTGGATTAATCTCAAAGGTACAGTGGAGTATATGATTTCCTTCTTCCCTCCCATGGGACTCCAAAAGCTCTCTCAACGTTGTTCAAGCAAGAATCCATATGTGGGCTTTTCGTTTTTTGGGCTTTCTCGTTAGCCCAATTTGTTCAATATGCTCTATTCTAAGTTTGATGGATAAGTTTATACGTAGAAAATTAGAAATGTATATTTTATAAATAATAATTTTTCTTTTCTAAATATCGCTTAATATTAATATTTGTAAAGTATTTTTTTTTAAGAAAAGTTAAAAAGGTCATTTTTTTCTAGTCTGATAAATTTTGAAACCTGCTCTGCGGCTAGAGCGACAAACAGATTAGACGAAAATCACGAAACTAT
Organism: Streptanthus diversifolius; assembly: GCA_039880935.1. Classification (NCBI taxonomy): domain Eukaryota; kingdom Viridiplantae; phylum Streptophyta; class Magnoliopsida; order Brassicales; family Brassicaceae; genus Streptanthus; species Streptanthus diversifolius. The sequence continues at coordinate 1,440,167 of JAXGFM010000016.1, read as the reverse complement.
ACAAAAATAAAATTCTAATATGTGATTAGCCGACAAATAACATATCTATTACATGCATTTAAACAATACTCATTTTGTTTTGTTTTATTTATAATTTTTGGATTTAAAACACCAATTACGAAGATAATTATTTTTTTACTTTTTAATATAAAACATTATTAATTATATATTTAAACACAATTTACCTAATAATAAAGTAAACTTCATAGTAGAAATAGTCTTAAAACATTAAAACGTAATAAAATTTACATTAAAAATGAAAACTTCATATAATTTGAAATAAATAAAAATATCTACAACGCAAGTAAAAAACGGAGAAAATATACATATTCTAACTTACAACAGCAAAAAAAAAAAAAATTAATGCTTAAATAACCACAAACTAAACACATATTTTTATATATAAAAAAAAAAATTAAGAAGCCAAACAAGCTTCCCAAAACATTCGATTTTTTTCAATCTCCTTCATCAACCTCTCATCATTCCCAGTGGAAGACGAATCAACGGTCCCATTTTCATCTTCTTTCCTATCCGGCCACCTCCGGTGACTGTTAACCTCCCCGTCTCCGTCATCATGATCCTCTTTCTCTCCGGCGACCACCTCTTCTTCTTCATCCATCTCGACCGCGTCAAAACCAGTTGGCCCACTCGTCACCTGACTCATTGATTCGACATCATTCCCATAACCTTTATCATCATCGCCCTCGTGGCCACCTTTTTCATGGGTCTCGGAATCTTCAGATGATTCAAAGAACAAGAATGGTGACACGTCCACTAGAAAGTTGTTCTCCGTGTTCATAATTTGAGTTTTTTTTTTTTTTTTTTCGAAAATGACAAAAGCACAAGCACAAAAACGTAATAAGTTGTAGTAACTTATGAATCCCTCTTTATATGTATATAAATACGAGCAGAGACTAAAAGAAGATAACGTTGCTAAATCAGATTTCTTGGGCACTTTAATAAAGTCTATTATACTTATAATATAATAACCAAACAAACAAAACAAGGGATTGTATGCTGCTTATGTGAGGTTCGACTCGACGGTTTCTAGAAGGGCTGTCGTGTATGCATTTGTATACAGATAGAAGTGATTTATAGATGATATAGTCTAAATATAATAATGTAAAATGAAAACAATAATTAAAGTTTGTAAAAGCCGAACTACTATCTAATTCATATTAAGCCAAAAAACTATCTAAACATGAAAAGTTTGTTCTATATGTTTTAGATAAACAGAAAGTTTTCTATTCCTATAAACAAGAAATAAAAATTCTTTTCCATTGTTTAAGCTGTAAGTCTTCTAGAAAAGAAAAAAAAAAGACGAAAGTGAATCGTACGTGTTAGTCCAAGTGTCGGATATATGGATGGATAGCTTGTCTCAAGCTATAAGAATTTGGCACCATTCATCAAGTCATCACAAAACTTATTATATTTATTTCTTTTAAAAAAATAATCTTCATAAATCACATAATACTAATTATCTGATATTCCAAACAAACTTTACGTGCTTGCATAACTACAAGTGTGACATTGTGAGCCTATACACGAGTCATGTAAATATATATATATAATTAATAATCTGATAGTTATGGGTTATGATTAGGGTGCCGTCGACACAAACAATACGAAACGTCGTTTTCGCCTATAGATTTGGCCACATTTTAGACTAATAAACGAAATATACATAACCTCATCCTTCTTTAGGTGTGTAACAGTGATTCAATCATATAGATCTCTCTCTCTCTCTCTCTAGTCAGACCACACTTCATTAACCACAGCCAGAGATCCGAATATGATGAGAAATTGTCTTTTAAGACGGAGATTTTGGAGACTTTACAATAAGATCCAAATGTAGAATTCAGAAAGAAAGAAAAAAAATGATAGTTTATAGTTGATCACCAGTCATCATCATCATCACCATACACATATCCTACTAATTACAGGGTCATTGTCTCTAAACTTTGAATTTTTGTTTAACTTGAATGGGCTTACACTTATCACGCATAAGCTAATGGGCTTTTAAGAGGCCCGTGTGTGTGTCGTCGGAAGATATTACTGAGAAAATTATATATGGTGTGTGTCACTTTGAGGACCACATTAATCGATCACGCCATTTATTGAAAAATCAAATCTATACAATTAGTTCACTACTTATTTATGTACATAAATAGTATTTCAAAATTAAATGCTTAAAGCTCATATATTTGACAAACGAAATTGATAGTTCAGTATGTATGTAGCAGCAAAAGGATGATAAAAAATAAATAAATAAATAAATAAAAATAAAATTATTTTTTTATTAATAAAAATGCATTAAAAACACAAGATAACATTTTTATAAAACAAAAACAAAACTTTAGAATGATAAAAAAAAGAAAACTATTAAAAAGGTCAAACATGTACGACGGCCATAATGGATTACTAATAAAACCCATATTTCCAAAGAGTAAACTTGTAAAACGTATATGAAAATGTGAAATCCATACCAAATAAATAAATAAGCAGAGGAGGAAACTCCATACCAAATAAATAAATAAGCAGAGGAGGAAACTGTGTAGATATTAGATTGTCGGTGTGATGATAACAATAATCTAAAAAATTGTAGTTAAGAAAGAGATGATGCTTATTCTGGACACGTGTAATTTAATGATTAGGTATGGTTATATTAGTAGTTTTTTAAAAAGAGTTATAATTGCAAAAAGTGCCCGTCAACGTTAAAGGAACAACCAACCAATGAGTGTTTATGTTTAACACTCCCGTATGTTTAGTCCATTTGATAAACAGAGAGACTGTAAAACAGAAAATAAACGACAAACCATAATAAGACTTGCGTAACTTTTTGGAACTACAAATTCTTTATTTATTTTTTCATTTAATGATCTTCGTTCTTAATATCATCTTCATTTATATTTTTTCAGTAAATGGATAACCTTTCACCTCTTCTCATCGCCATATGGCAACATTTTACATACGATATGTAAACGAAAAGAGTATAGCAAAGAAGTTTTAGATCTTACATCCATAAATTGTCGTTATTCCCTTCTTAACTGTTGATAATGCATGTTTAATATGTAATATGTTTTTTTTTCCAGCAGACACTCAAACGCATAGACGAAGACTCAATATTTTTTTACAAGATCCTTATCCACCAATTAGGTACGGGCCCTAATATATTTATGATATACTTAGTACGACTAATAACATATAAACACGGTCATTTAGCAGTAACCAGAATGCGTTGACTAAAGTATAATAATGATGTGGTTTTCATGCGTAACCAATAACCATGAACCATCCAATATCAATTAAAAAAAAAAAACCAATAATGAAAAAGTATACTGCGTGACGTATTATGGAAAATAAAATAAAATAGAGAAGAGGCAAAAAAATAAATGCGGAAAATCAAAGAGTAAGAGAAAATAGAAAGCAAAGATATGAAAAATGTAAATGGTCAGAGCTTGACAAATCATAAGACGATATAAAATGAAAAAAGCGAAAAAAGGATGGCTTCCACTAATGGAGAGGTCAATATAATCAACAAAATCCAAGTTAGCTTTTCCATCACGTGCCACTTTACTTGTAGACCACCTCTTCATTAATCGCATTATCACTCATCATCTACCTTACATAAACATTATTATGTATGTTGGTTGTATTTATATCCAGTCCAGTCCACACATGCGTAGACATATACATTCTACTCTTTTTAGATTATTACACATAATGATTAATCTTATTTGTGATTTGTTTTCCGATACAGCTTCAAACGTTTTGAATCGACAAAACAGGTGCATGAAATATTAAAAATTAAATAAAACAGAAAATGCACCACAAAAACAATGTTCACTAATCACTAAAAGTTTTAATCTTCACACAATTTTTGATCACACTCGGATTTTTAATATCGGTAAAAGCAAAACTTAAAACGGGGATGATTGACAGCAAAGTTGGAAGTTAGTTTGAGAAGGAAATCCGAGAATTCACGGGAGGAGCCCATGCATGTCGATTATTATTGAAATAAAAAAAATTGATTATTAAAGAATCAATTACCTCTTATATCCAATTAATTAACTTAATTTACTACTTTCCATTTTTTATTTTATTTTTTTAATTACCTTCTTTTCTATACTGAAAATGTTCAATCTATTGAATCCATTTTTTAAAAAACCAAATAATATATATGATATAGTAATGTTTAATTAGAGAGGACAAGACCAATGGAGTCCAAGTGGAAAAGCCCATCATACACTGTTTTTATACAAATTGACAATTTCACCCTTATGGGCATTCTCGTCAAAATCGCTAACCTATTTCATTTCCTTTTCTATCGATTAACCACAATGTACGTGGGTGGGGACATCATTTGACTTGTATCCCATGTTGTTATTATGTATTTATGAATAATGAAATGTTCATCTTCCAAGTGAAAGGGGTTAGTAAAATATTGTAATACACACACACACACACACGGTACCTTGGAGATGGTCAGATTCCACATCAAAAATATGATTGGACGGGTCTGATGTCATCATAATTAACCCTGGCTATCTTCAGATCATTATTAGTAAAAATAATTGATTTTTTTTTTTTTTTTTTTCAGATTCTGTTGTGGTCGGATCCAGCCGTGCGTCGCGAATCCAACCTTATCATTAGATTCTCTCTTCCCATACACCTTGCCGCAGGGAATGGTTACACCATTTTCTCGCGATAAGCGACCCCACTTCAATATTCTGGTCCCGCTTTCATTCAATCCACGTGTCAAGATCAGAGTCGAGAATCACAATCACCGAAAAACCTCACATGGAGATGTTTGACCATGGTTAACATTTAACCGAACCAGAGTTGTCTTTGAACTCAACCTTCTCTCTCTCTCTCTCTCTTCCTTTTTCATCTTCCTAATAAACTCCGTTAATGGCGGCTCAGATCTATACCTCGGATATATAAACTCCTTTTCAAACTCTTTTCTTCAAACGTCTCCCCAATAATTGTGTTTCTTCCGGTTGGATCGTCATCGAGATCTCGAGGTTTTGTTCTTTCCGAACGCAATGCATAAGCGAGTGGCCTTGTCGTTCCCAGAAGAAGTTCTGGAGCACGTGTTCTCGTTTATACAGCTGGACAAGGACAGGAACTCGGTGTCTCTGGTGTGCAAGTCATGGTACGAGATCGAGCGGTGGTGCAGGAGGAAGGTCTTCATCGGGAACTGTTACGCCGTCAGCCCAGCGACGGTGATACGGAGGTTCCCGAAAGTGAGATCCGTAGAGCTTAAAGGAAAGCCACACTTCGCTGACTTTAATTTGGTGCCTGAAGGATGGGGTGGTTACGTGTATCCGTGGATTGAGGCCATGTCGTCGGCGTACACGTGGCTTGAGGAGATAAGGCTGAAGAGGATGGTGGTGAGCGACGAGTGCTTGGAGCTCATCGCCAAGTCGTTTAAGAATTTCAAGGTTCTCGTGCTTTCTTCCTGCGAAGGCTTCTCCACCGATGGTCTCGCTGCTATCGCTTCTAGTTGCAGGTATCTTTTTGGTCTTTTTTCATTTCATTTTCCAACTATTTTTATCTTATTTTTCACTCTTTCTCTCTACCTATACCACATTCGCCTAATTCAACATAATCTTTTAATTTCCATTCTTATATTATATGCTTCTTATTCAGGAATCTGAAAGAGCTTGATTTGCGTGAGAGTGATGTTGACGATGTTAGCGGCCACTGGCTTAGCCATTTCCCAGATACATACACATCTTTGGTATCACTCAATATCTCTTGCTTGGCCTCTGAGGTCAGTTTCTCTGCTCTCCAAAGGCTCGTCTGTAGGTGTCCCAACCTCAAGTCTCTCAAGCTTAACCGAGCCGTTCCTCTTGAAAAGTTGGCAACTTTACTTCAAAGAGCACCTCAATTGGAGGAATTGGGCACCGGTGGGTACACTGCTGATGTGCGTCCAGATCTGCTCTCTGGTTTATCTGTAGCTATCTCTGGGTGCAAGAAACTGAAGTGGTTATCTGGGTTTTGGGATGCTGTTCCTGCCTATCTTCCTGCTGTTTATTCGGTTTGCAGTGGGCTTACAACTTTGAACCTGAGTTATGCAACAGTCCAGAGCTATGATCTTGTCAAGCTTCTTAGTCAATGTCCTAAATTGCAGCGCCTCTGGGTGAGTCCAGTTTTTTTAACATAGTTTTCGGGATTCAGTTTATTTTGCCAAATGTTTTGTAGTTTACTGTTACGGATCTCAACTATATGCTTCAAGACCAACCTGTTCTTTAATTGTGGTAATATGACTAATTGACATAGGTGCTGGATTACATCGAGGATGCTGGTCTAGAGGTGCTTGCTTCAACCTGCAAGGACCTTCGAGAGCTGAGAGTGTTTCCGTCCGAGCCTTTTGTCATGGAGCCAAACGTTGCCTTGACAGAACAAGGGCTTGTCTCCATTTCCATAGGCTGTCCAAAACTCGAGTCGGTTCTCTACTTCTGCCGTCAAATGACCAATGCTGCGCTGGTAACCATTGCTAGGAACCGTCCCAACATGACTCGCTTCCGTTTGTGCATCATTGAGCCGAAAGCCCCTGACCATCTGACTCTAGAACCGCTGGACGTGGGATTTGGAGCCATAGTAGAGCACTGCAAAGATCTCCGGCGGCTCTCCCTATCAGGGCTGTTGACGGACAAGGTTTTCGAATACATTGGGACGTATGCAAAGAGGATGGAAATGCTTTCAGTGGCATTTGCAGGAGACAGTGACTTGGGGATGCATCATGTTTTGTCAGGGTGCGATAGCTTGAGAAAGCTAGAGATAAGGGACTGCTCCTTTGGAGACAAGGCGCTTTTGGCCAATGCTTCGAAGCTGGAGACAATGCGATCCCTTTGGATGTCTTCTTGTTCCGTGAGTTTTGGAGCCTGCAAGTTATTAGGACAGAAGATGCCAAAGCTCAATGTGGAAGTCATCGATGAACGGGGTCCACCGGACTCGAGACCCGAGAGCTGCCCTGTTGAGAGAGTGTTCATATACCGAACAGTGGCGGGTCCTCGGTTTGACATGCCTGGCTTCGTCTGGAACATGGACAAACACTCAACAATGAGGTTTTCCAGGCAAATCATCACTACTAACGGGTTGTAAAACAAAAAATAAACGAGGTACATTTTTTCATTAAACCTTGTTCATCATCTCCCATATAAATCGTTCCAGTTTAGGAACACGAGAGAGAGCTCGGCCTTCATTAATTTAATTTTAGGCTGCTTCATATAACCAACCAAGCTCAGGAGCAATGAATAAGTGAGGAGAGAGAGAGAGAGAGACCTTTGTGTTTTTATATATTGTTGTCTGTTTGTTTGTCTACTTACTGAGAGATCCTGGTGGGGTATTATTTTCTTCAAGAGGATGATAAGAGTTTTTTTTTTTTTTAGACAATGTCAAATAATGTAACTGCTCCACTTGTTTGAATCTTTTTTTAAAAAAAAATCATTTTCAAACGTCTTTTTATCTGTCTGTCTTTGCAAATTTCATTGGTCCGATTAGAGAAGAACTATGTGCATGTTATTTGTTTGAATGAACAAGACACAGTTCTTTTAAACCCAGTGACGCTTGTTGCCAGAATAGTTGAGTTGAAATCTTTTAACAACAATAACATCTTATTTCGGGTTAAAAACTTGTAAATAAATAAATAAAAAACTTATATCGGTTTGTCTCTCTGTTTTGTTTTGTGACCCAAAAAGAATAAAAAGGCTGGGCTTTTCAATTTTTTTGGTATCCATGAGTTCCACATACAGTTAATAATTGATTCCAATAATACTTATCTTTCGAGTAGTATCATTTTCATTTTCATAACGTTATATTCGACAGTAAGCGTCTTCAATTATTTTCTTCTTAATCAAATGAAAAGGAGAAGTGTAAAACTATACTACAAATGTAAGTTGTTCTTATACGGTATATTCGTGCCCTAAGTATGACCAAGTGTGAAAATCCATACCCAAACAAAGATACTGTGTTGAAACATATCTGAACTCATAAATAATTTGAATTACTTTATTGTGCCGTTCTTTTCATCTTATGTTTAAATGCCATATTCAATTACTTTAGTTTCCTCCTGCTTCACACTTTTACAAGATGAACCGTCGTTGGTGTAACCGGTTTTAAAAGAACCGGACCATGGTCAAACGTAAACCTGTTGCAAACATTCAGTTGACTAGACCTGCAATCCAAACCCAATGGTTTTCGCTGGATCACTAATTTAACATGCAAACCACAGAGCCGTATTACTCTATGGTTGAACCAATCAAGAAGAGTGTGCTGTTCCCAGATACAGAGGCTTATCGCTTTGTTTCACCAAGCGGAGGTTCTTGTGGAGTTGTAAAGCATTTAAACTAATTAAATGACTTGTAGTAGGCTACAAGACAGCTACACATCAGGATCAGCAAATGTATGAGCAACAAATTCAAAGATCCTACTTTAACCAAGAAGTAAAACGCTACACTTACAAGTGTTCACTAGTGGAATAGATTCGTATGTTCCTAGAGCACAGTTGATGGAGACAAGTCGCATTCTTTACAAACCACCAAAATGAATCTCTTTGAAACAGAATCCAAACAAATGCAAGTTGTTAAAAGGTATATAAAATACATACCACAGCTTTGGCAATGAAAGAAATTGTCACACCCACCAACTCTGAAAAATTAGTACACCACAAAGTTATGGCAGTGGCGGCATGGGAAGATGAGATTGTAGCAAGGAGCTCTGATTTGACACCGTCTCTTGTAGTGTTAATTTGGCACCTTTAACAATAAAAAAAAATTAAACACCCGAATTGGGATCTGCCAAAGTCTGTGTCCATTGAGTGGATGACCATGAGGTATTAGGGCGAACCCAAAACTAACCTTAAGCTGGAGTCCAATTATACTATACACGTGTCGATTTCTTATTTGATATGGACGTCCTTCGTTATTCAGTAGTATTAAATAATGTCGATTATTTAAAAAAGTAGGGGATATATGCCTTAGAACAAAGGTGATGGATCGTGTATGAATAGATCAGTGAATGCTTTTCTCACGCGCTACGCTGGTCCACAGAATCTTTGGATCCCTCACAAAGACAGCAAGTGAAGGTAGTTGTTCCACGTTCCTTGCCGATTACATTCTCTCTCCCAAAATCCCCAAAGAACTCGGAAGTTAAGTAAAGCTATTCCAAATACCTCGCAAAGCCCTTCCTCTTTTCACCTCTTTCCTTTTTTGCCACCACCAATCACCATTCAAAACACTTATGCAGTTTCTTTATTTTCTTGTCTTTTTTTTTTTTTTTTAAATACGGCTAATGTTACATATATTTGGTGTGTCGTGTTCTCTAAATGTTTGCACACATATGGAACACGTTACGAAGTTGGGGACTTTGAAATCTATTCTATCATCCTGTAAACATATACGATGAGTCACGATATCATATCACCTCTTATTTGACTGCATTTTCTGCTCAGATGATTGGTTACCTTTTTCACGAGAAGGGCAAATATCAATTCACCCCGTATTATCAAGACCTTCTCTTCTATGTTGGATGACGGCCACGTCACCGGATTAGAACGTTTCTCTAATATTGTAGCTAGCGTTCCAGGCATGGTTTACGCTATTTGGAAGTATAGAAACTCCCGTCTATGTTCAACCTCCGTCTCGTACCCCCATAGCTCTTCTCACAGATATTCAACAAACTCTAAGATGCTCAAAGGAACACTCCATCAACGGTCTCTTGCCTTACCACTTGGTTCACACTTCACCGTGTTCACATCTTGTATCCTTATACAGTCTGTGTAGTCTTCGTTTGTAGCTGCGTGCCTCTGTATCCCGTTAAGTGAAGGATGTTTATCCACTTAATATCTATAAAAATGTATTTCCAGAAAAGAATATAATTTTTTTTTATGGTCTCTCTAATCATATTTCTGTATCATACATAATTCACTAGATACGTTTCGTCAGCTCAAGGGATCAAGAAAAAAAGACTGCATTTTTTTATATTTAATTAGATACCATTCTTGTTCATAAACTTCTCTTTTTTTTTTTTTTTTTTTTTTTTTTTTTCATAAACTTCAATAGAAAAATATCTTCGAACTAATTGATACATGCCTCGGATGTATACATATGTTTGTTTTGGTAATCTGTTTTATATACTATATATTTTCCGCTTTTTTGCATGTGATAAACTACTATATTAATCGACCTCCAAATTACTGTTATCATTAAAACCATGAAGAGAATGCGATAATATTATACGATAGGCAAAAATCAAAACGAAACGCAATATAACATATAATAAATAATTTTCTCCATTACGATAGATAACACATCAGTACATCCACTGATTAATTAAGCTGGAAATACAAAGGCTAGCTAATTAATTTATTAGACATGGGCTAAACAAAATATGAAAAATTAGCTATATATAAGAACAAGATACACATTTACGTGTGATCTTTCCATCGTTATTTACTATCTAACCAACACAGCAATTATGATTCCTTAAGTGTCGATTCATTTTCTAATTACGAAATGACTGATACGGCTTAATCAAGGGAACGAGAGAGCCACTTAGGTGAAGCGACATGACTTCGTTGGTCGAACCCACCAGCTTACCACTTACAAAAACAGCAGGAACCGCGTTGGCGCAGCCAAGACGGACTAAGGCCTTTTCGATCTCGCGGCAGTCAGGATCGTTGTCGATCTCGTGGATTGTTGGCTGAACCCTAAGGTCACGGAAAAGGATCTGCACGGCGTAGCAAAGACAACACGAGTTTTTGGTGAAGATGACAACTCCTTTCTCTGATGACATTCGCATCACCTTATCCATGTTCAGATTCCGATCTGAACGATCAAAAAATTATGTATCTTTAGCTTTGATCTATGTTTCTTTGTTCGTTTGAATTCTTGATGGTCTGCTTGGGCTATTTATAGGAAGGCAAATAGTACAAGATCCCTTGGACTAGTCTTTTTTTTTTCCTTCAAACAAGAATCTGTTTATTAATTTAAACATGAAAAGGCAAAAAAAAAAAAAAAAAAACATATTCTTTCCGAAGAATTAAAGCGGCTTTGCCCGAAGAAAAAAATACCAACTTTTTTAATGTTCTGTTTGGATGTACAAGTTGCAGAAAAATAATTATGTAAATGATTTATTTTTGCATCAATATTATTGAAGAAGGCAACGATAATAATTAATTTAAGCATACGAATACGATTCGAGAGGTTGTTTGCGTACATTGTAATGACTTGGAATATTTTATGTCTGAGAGAAGTGAACAGTCTCGTATTATTGGATCTCAAAGCAAGCGCCTGAACGATACGCGCGTTGTTTGCGTGCATGCTTTGTCACATTAACTAGTGTCCGACGCTTTTTATAACTAATCTCATTGATAATGAAAGATTAAAAAATGGTTATCTATTAATCACGCAGAAGGTCGCAGCACTTAAATTATATAAGTTTGTTTTGAACTTTTTGACTATAGAATTTCGAAGAGACCAAGGCAAAAACACAAAGCAAATACCTTTTTTTTTTTTTTTTTTAATCCCATAGACTAAAGGGATAGCTTATGTCGACTTGAACGTCAATGACAATTTTAGGATGATTTTCAAACTTTCGCCAGATAATTAATGTTCAACAACACAATTATATGTTGATTAGAGGGTGATATTGCACTACTTATCTTTTTATATCTTTGTTGTTATGAAAGACGGTTATTTTTTACTTAATTACCAATAAACTATAAATATATATGGTATAATTACAAATGAACATGTTTACAATCGAGAATATGGAATTTCTAATATCGGCTTTACGTGTAAGTAAATCCGCTTTTGTATAGTACGTGGTTTATCGACCAAAACAAAGTCGGAAAAATGCAAAACATTTACTCTTAATTGCATTATCTTCAAGTCCTTCAGTTTCACAGTAAAAGTTGGCAAACCATTCAGGTGCAAGCCAATACATACGAGATCCAATAAACCCGTTACAGGATTGAAAGAAAACATATTATGTTTTATTATAATTTAGACACTATGCATTTCTCAAACTATTGACTATATATGAAGATGGAAAACAGATATCATTTTTTATCGGAAGGAGCCGCTTTCACACTCTCACGACAACATTAAATTACACGTTCTTTTTTATTTGTGCATTAGTTAACTAACTTCAAATAATAAATATCAGGTAACAAGCCTTTCTTGTATTCTTTCTCGTCCTCGTACAACTTGGTTTGATCAGGGGTAAATTTTAGCAATAATATATAGTTCTACGTTTTATAACCTCTTTTATTCAATATATATGGTTTATAAAAAGATTATACAATAACAAACCGATCTCTCTTTTCGAAAAACGATTAAGTAATAACTTTCCCTTCCAATTATTAGTATGGTGATTTTTGTAAAAAAACTATTTCTCTTAACTTTCAAGTTTTATTTACATTAATTACCACATATGTCTCTCTAATTTCTATATATATTTTCATTTTTTTCTTCTTTTTGTATTTATGATTAGATATAGACACGGTTTTGATGCCAAAATACTGTAAAAGAGAAATGGGGATGTAATTTTGTTTTGTTCTGTTCGTAGCTGGATCATTGATGGAGCTATATCTCGTTTGGTTCCCGAGCTAGATCTCGTTTTATAGATCATTGATCGAATCCTTATGGGCTAAAAAGAAGAGTGTATAACCAAAACAGCATTCGGTGATAATTATATACATATCTATCAGCTACATATATAATTATTCCCTTATTAATTGTCCCCTACCACTTGCCTAAAGCCAAATATTCTTTGTCTATCTCAGTCTTAAATATTCATGTTTGATTCTGCTCTTGCCCTCTCTCTCTCTCTCTCTCTCTCTCTCTCTCTCTCTCTCTCTCTCACACATACGTGTAAAATGGTTGCCAAAGAAAAGTTCCTACAAATTATCAGTCTTACAAAATATTTGTAACTTGAAATATTACGTATTACAGATTCAACTCAAGCGACCTAATTTTAGTGATTATAGACAAAATTCGCGACAGAATGTTGTGATAAATATACCATATCGTGAAAATTGTATATATTTATGAAGTTGATCTTAGTCGATATTTAATATATAACATAGATAAAAACAACAAAAATATCCGGTAGTGCAACGTGAATTTTCGCACTGACCACATGTTTATCTAGTGTTGATGTATGTTCCGGTACCTTGTGGGTGAAGCTTTTCAAGTGTATAAGATTCTCCCTTTTATTCATTCACCGAAGATAAGGGATCCTATACAAGTACTCGTCTACGTTTATAATTCCTTCTTGATTGTCTTTTCACTTCATCGATCTATCATATCTCTATTATCTCAATCATCTGTTACTAAATTTGTATTCATTCGATTATCCATATAATATCAATTAGTAGTATTTTAACAAATTAGATGACGCAATAATCATATGATTTAAGACATTAGTTTATCTTCACGCACACGTGGAACTTGAACACTAGTGCTACACAGTTGCTTAAAGGTACGTACACTTGCCTTTTCTTCCGTACATTGCAAGTCAAGATACATATATACATCTATAAATGTATATAACTTATTATAAATCACCTTCATGCGAAGGAAGCAAAGCCTTTTTAATACATATATGCTTCCTCCCGAGTATCTATATATGTATAATATGTGTTTTTTTTTTATAACACATTGATTATTGACATCATAAATATGTATACATATGCATATATATACATACATGTAATGGTCGGAACGCTATAACCATATGGCCTTAGCATCTTTAAGCATCTGTTTGAGCGATCCGTCGACGTGGAACGAGATGATGTCTTTGGCTGATCCGATGTACCTTCCTCCGACAAAAATAGCTGGAACTGCCGGGTTTGATGAGCCGAGTGCACGCAGGGCCCGCTCCATTTCACGGCCTTCGGAGTCCTTATTGAGCTCGTGGATCTCCGGACTAGCTCCTAGTTCGTAGAATAGCGTCTTGATGCTATGGCACATACAACATGAGCTCTTTGTGAATATTACTGCTGCTTTCTTCGACGACAAGTCTCTTACTCTCTCCATTTGCGATTGATCAAGAAAAGTTAGTAATGAAGTGTTTGCTTTTGGAATGGGAAAGGCTTAGGTTGTCTTGTACATATGCTTGGATCAGCTGTTATTTATAATCGTCATTGTGGAAGATTTTTGAGTATTTTATTTTGTATAATAATATACTGGATAAATATATATATAATTGTTATACCCCACTCGAAATATATATCGTAGATGAAATGTCCCACAAACGAAAATTTCCTAGAAAGAGGCTAAGTTCTTTGTGGTATTATTTTGGATAAGAGAAAAATGCTTACACTTATGATTTTGTCTGATGGAGACTCCTGTTTTATTTATTTAATTTTCCTTCATTTCTTAAATTTTATTTTCGAAATGGACTTATAGTGGGATTAGTTGTTATATATATATTATAGTGTGTACTATATTATAATAAAAAATTTAACAGAGAGATGACTTATATCACTTTCGGTCCGTGGCTGGCAATAGCATCACATACCCAAAACATTAATTTATAACTATATTTTCTTCCCTTTTTAAAAGTTATAGTGGAAACGTGAAAGGTTAATAATTTGCGGTAATGTGCCATGAACAAAACGGGATATTTGATGCGTTTTGGTGTTCATTAATATATTAGTGATGTAATTTATTACATGATTGGCGAGGCTGATATTTTACAGCCTTTATAATATTCTTACAGTATTTGTTTAACAATCAGATTTTAAGTATTTCATATAAAAGCTATAGTTTTATCTTTTGTTTTATCTTTCTTAAAACAAATATTGAATAGCTTTAAAGACTATAAAATTTTATCAATGAAAAATTTACAACTAAAGTAAAAAAAAAAACTAAATTTTACAGCAAAATCTAAACACTTAATTATAAACCAACCAGTCATCCACATAGTTACATCCGCATGATTATTTAATTTTGTCATGATTATATTATAAGTACCTAAAAGATAAAGCCAGTTATAGATAAAATCGTCTCATATTGGCTCTTTATACGTGGACGACAAAATCTATCAACAATGATAATTGCTAGATATAGATGCATGAATTTTGTCATTGGATTGACTAAATGTATATGCATTACGTTTTTTTTTTAATATAAAATAATATGCATTACGCTTCATAACTAAAATAACTAACAAATGGTTTTAATGTTCTTAATGTTTTATACAATATGTTTCAAAGTGGGTTACATTATTGTAGTTTAAATTTCAGAAGTGTATGCGAAGAGAAAAAAAAGCAGAGATTTGGTGATGACTGTTGCGTCATCTTTAACATGGAAAAATCTGAGATAAGAAGTTTATCCATATCCGACCTCACTCTAAATATATATATATATATATTTAGAGAGTCAGCCATTTTATAATATATGTGCGTATGAAGGATTAAAAATTCTGTCAATGTATGTGTAAATGATTCCACTTATATGTAATGTGTGTCAATGAAGTACTATCCATGTGTCGCCTACTTGTCTTGTTTCAACTGTAACTCATAATTATTAATAATTTAGTTATTTTGTTTTATTTGAGATTTATTTTTTTAATAATATTTACTTTTAAATTTGAAAGTTGAATATACGTTAATAATTTTATTTTTATAGAAATATAGTATATAATTTTACGATAATTTAAGTTATTTTTTTGTTTTTATTTTTATAAAAATATATTTGTGGAAGTTATAGTTTGAAATATATTAATAAAAACATATAGGATCCATTATTTTTATATTACTTAGATAATATAAGTATATCAATATTTAATTTTCAATATGTTATATGTTATACTATTTTATTTTTTACAATAGTTAACTTCATATAAAAGTTATTTTAATTTAAATATATGCAGTTTCACAATTATAAAAATAAAATAGGTTAATCCATCAATTTAATTTCTTATGTATCAAATAATTAAAAATTGTAAAATTTAATGAAGCAACTCACAATAGACCTAGTTATAGATATTCAACTAATTTTGAAATTATTAATATTCACATAGTTATCCACATATTTTAATTAATTATTTGTTTGATCAAATAATTATTTTTAATTAAAAACAAAAAGTATTATAAAAGTGAAACCCATGATTTCTTAGATACATGTTTGTTTATTATAGTATTTGAAAACATGTTTATTTATTATAGTGTTTCAAAAATTATTAACATAGATAATATTAATTTTTATAATTATTTTTAATTAATTGTTAATAAGATTATGAATAATACATGAATAAATGTTTGTTTTAATAGTATAATATCTCAAAAGTCTATGTATATATATTATTTCCTTTTTTTCCTACGAATATTGAAATGTAAATTTATTGTAATTAAATTGGGTTGACATTTATAAAAAGAAAAAGAAGAGAAGAGCCTTTGGACACGACGGTAGACGGTCCAGTCCTCTAGCTAGATACCGGTTTGAATCTACGCTTACCATGTAAAGCTGATAATTGATGTACAATTTGATATTTTGATTGTCCCATTGATCACTATAGACGTGTAAATCATTACCGTTATCTACTTATACCCAGGTTTATAGGTGTACGTTTGATACGATTCATATTGACATGGGATTACGAAATATTTTAAAACTACAGAAACATTTTGATCGGTTTAATGGGTGGACTTGGCCTTTCGAGAATCGATCTTTAGGCATATATGTGAAACATATGAACAATTTTTCATATTTAAATGAATTTATATATCTTTACTTGTCATAATCCATAGATTTCATTTTGTAGATTGGATTCTCTTTTTCCTACCTTTTAATAAAAAAAAAATCCAATCGTTGACAGAATAATTATAGGCTCTACTTGTCATAATCGAATCTCAATCTGAAAGGCTTCTCAGTTCTGATTGTTCTAAATGGGCCTTATGCCCCGATAACTTATGACAAGATAGCCCATTTACGTTTCAGTTTTTTTTTTTTTTTTTTTTTTTCCTTTTTTCCGATAATTTTCTATTTATTTTTATCTTTGGTTTGGTCGCCGTAAACCCTAAATCACAAACTTTCAATTCTTCTCCTTCGATCAAAGGTACGAACTTTGGGTCTTTCTGTCACTATTGGCTAGTCGAAACCAAAGTAGAAGTATTGCGCTATTAGTGATTGAAAGTGTTGTTGTTTTTTTATAGAAAAGATAATTCTTTTCGTGTTTGGTGGAATATTGATTTGTGTAATGGGTTTTGATCTTGTTTATTGCTTGGAGAATCTCTACATTCAGTGGATTTTAGAGTGAATACTAGAAGGAGCTCATTGTGTTTAATTTTGTGGTGGTTGTGTAACTGTTGTGAGCAGCTCCCCTTACTCTTAAATTTCATTTGGCTTGACTTCTTCTTTGTACTTGTAGGCTCCTTTAATGGCAGACACTAATGTATCAGAGGATGATTCTCAGGAGCAACATGAAACGGTCGATGAGATGCTTGCTCGGCACAGGTAATACGTTTTCTTTAATTTTGGATTGGAAGTTTCAATTTTGCCTTTCGGAGATTTGGCAACGTTTTTTACCTGATTGATTGATTGTAAGTGTTGTTGATGATGATGTTGGTTTACTCTAGGCAAGAGATAAAACAACTACAGAACAAGGAGACGGAGATGAAAAAGGCTGCTGCAAAAGGAAGCAAAGCTGAACAAAAAGCAAAGAAGAAGCAAGTCGAAGAAGACATTTCGAAACTCTCCACAAAGCTTAAGGAGAAACAGTTGAAAGAGCTCTCTTCACAAGGTTTTAGCAGCAGCAGCAGCAACATCTCCAAGGACGAAACGAATGAGAAAAAAGGAGATATCGACACTTTAGTGAGAGCCATCGCTGGAGTCGCAGTCACTGCTCAGAAAGAACACTCAAAGCAGAGCAAGAGCCTGAGGAGACGCGAGAAACGAGCTAAAGAAGAAGCGGATAGAGAGCAGAGAATCAAAGAGGAGCAAAGCGAAGTGACAAGTGATCGTATGGTCGAGAACGAAAAGCTCGAGGAGAAGCTTAAACCGCTGGGGTTAACCATCAGCGAGATAAAACCTGACGGCCATTGCCTTTACCGAGCAGTAGAAAACCAGCTTGCCAATCTCTCAGGCGGTGCATCTCCTTACACATACCAGAAGCTAAGAGAAATGGCTGCTGCGTACATGAGAGAGCACAAAGCCGATTTCATCCCGTTTTTCTTATCAGAAACAGAGTCTGAGTCCGAGGGTGACTCCAATGTCGGATCTGCGGAAGAGCGCTTTGAGAAGTACTGCAGAGAAGTCGAGTCAACCGCGGCTTGGGGTGGCCAGTTGGAGCTAGGAGCATTAACACATTGCTTGAGGAAACACATAATGGTGTTTTCGGGATCGTTTCCGGATGTTGAAATGGGCAAAGAGTATAAATCCGGCAATGACTCTAGCCTCATGTTATCGTATCACCTGCATGCTTTTGGGCTCGGTGAACATTATAACTCCGTCGTGGTCGTCGACAACATCGCCGGATGATGGATGATGGACGATGGACTGTCTCTCGAGCTCTAAGACAACTACTTTTGTTTGTATCAGTAGTTTTCAAGATTTACTGAAATTCTATTCCTGGTTAATGTTTCTTGGCTTTGAAAGAACCTACCTGTAACTTCAAAATTTTCCTTGGTACAACGCGAAGTATCATCTATTCTAATACAGTTCATTACCGAACACGAATATAGCAATTCGACGGAGAAAAATGACACGAAGAACATCTAATGTATGACCTTTGGACAATTTGGAAGCCACTTTGGCAGACAGTTCTAGAAATCTAGAAGAGAATATATCGTACACAAGTTGTTCCATACGCATATTGGGATTTTATCACCGGTTGAAAAAAAAAACTAGAGATAAATAAAAGGATGTGTAATGACGAATCTGTGCTCTTATTATAATCACTCATAAGTGTCCCAAATCAATCATGGTGAAAAAACGACACATGGCCTTATCACGAATCTTCCATAAATACCTCATTTCTGTAGATTTACAAATCTCGTGTCAGGATCATGCTTTCCTGTTAAATTCTACTGCAATTTTTTTTTTCTTTCCCAAAGATGAAAAAAGCATTCAACATGGATTCTTATCGTCGTGAGTCAATGCAACAACAAAGAAGACTCTTAAGAATTAAGACAAACTCTCGCATTCAGATATCTCGAAGTTTGTGATTAAAACATGAAAAATGGTTTTGAAGATAGTGTAAAAGCTAAAAGCAAGAGCTTGAGTCTGATCATACAGTCACTTGCTCTCTAGACTCCAGGTCACACAAGCAGAAAAGTATCTCAAAGACAATCTTTATTTTATAACCTTTCTTGCTTTCCGTTTCTTTTGGGCATGAAACTTGTGGGGAATCTTTTGTTGCTTGAAAAGATAGGCATCTAACTGGATAAACCATAATCCAATCTCCACCTCAGTGGTTGCATCAAAAGGAAAAGAGTTGCAACCCCAAAAATAAAAAGCAACATAGAGTATACATAATCACACTGTTGCGTACCTCCTTGGATCCGTGGATCGTTAGTAAACCATATGGCAAGGATATTTCCGTATTTAGAAAAATAGAAATTCTCATGAACTGTATATGCCACTTGGTTCTGATATCTAAAACGAAAAGAATCTAAGTTCATGCAGTTTTTAGTGAACGCCAAAAGGGCACAACATTGGGAAGGAACAAAATAAGTAAAGTAGTGACAAATTTAAGATTTATGCAATCTTACCCTTCTCCAAACATCTTACCCTATAAATAGGCTAACTTTGTATAACATCAAAGCAAAAAGCTATTGCTGCATGAGCCACTCAACACTGATCTCAAGATTTGGGGCAAAGATGACAGTCTACGAGCTTGATCAGCTGTCTAACGGTCAGGAGATCGAGAAGGCATTGGTACAGATGGGGTGTAAGCCCAGAGTACCAGCAATGTTCATAGGGCAACAGTTAATCGGTGGTGCTAACCAGGTAATGACTCTCCAAGTCAAGAACCAACTAGCCGCATTGCTAAGAAGAGCCAGAGCGATATGGTTTTAAGTCCAAATGCAACTAGGATAGAATAAGATGAGAAGAATCTATACTTTGTTTTGCCTTATTTCGGGTTTCGGGTTACTTTGTTTTCAACAAGTGCAAGTCTGTAGTCACACAACCCTAGTGCTAAGATCAATAACTTGTATTCTCAATTATCAATACTTGTAATATCAATCAATGTAAGCTGAAAAAACGTATCAGCAATGCTTATTCATAATTAGTAGAGAAAAAATTAGCTTTTTCATTGATCTCTAAGGATCTTTTAACAAAATGAAAAGACTTTATTAATCAGCCATGAAAATGAAGGAAACAAAAGTACAGATGTACTTAACTTGTTCCCTTATAGATGAAATCATTCAAAACGCCATTTGCATGCTCAAGCTTAGAATGTCTTCGCCAATTCTCGACTGCTATACGCACTGTAGCTTTTGCGTCACGAATCTCTTGAGCCGTGAACTTGTGTTCTATGATTCCCAAAGGGCCAGGTTGAAGGACATTGATCACAGTTTCGGCTTCTTTCTCAAGCTGCCTGTAAAAATAAAATCTTAGCTTTTCAACATAACCACACAAAGCAACGGTGTTCTATTGTAAAATCTCATGATGCAGAACATTGATCACACAGTTTATGCTCGACCCGTTTCAATCAAGCCATGAAAAGGAAGGCTTTCCGCCGAGATGCAAGCATTAGTCAGGCTTAAAAAAAAACACTGTAAATTTGATAGAAACTGAATATCCATATCCGTCAATTCTACGAGATAAATCAATTACATCTTCATTACCGGAAAATAAAACCGATGGTAAGTGAAGAGTATAGCAATTTAGAGCAAATGACAAGAAGACAGATGAAAGAACCTGAAGAGCCCCGAGAAGGGTAAGGCTCTAGCGATTCTGTAAATAGACATGGTCGCCGGAGGAATATGAATTTGAGGAGGAGCTGCTTATTGTAATTCCCTAAGGAGATTTTTAATCCCTTCCAACAAGAAAAACAAAAGATGTATAGTAGATCCGATGAGAGAATGACAAAATAAATAATAAACAAAATATTCGACTTCACTGGGGATCGAACCCAGAATCTCTGGTTTCGTAGACCAGCGCCTTATCCATTGGGCCATGAAGTCACTCTTGTTTGCTTAAATATTTAATAATATTTTTCGTTGTTGTTTATCTCATCTCTCATTATGGGCCGGTAGAAAGTTTTATGGCCCGTTATACTGTGGTCAATACGGTCCTCACAGCCAAACACGTTTCATCAGCTAAACTCTAAAGGCTTCCTTATCCGACAAAATCACGCGCCACTCTTCTTCCACAATCCACCTCTCTGAGTCTTAACGATGAATAGCTCGATAACGATGAGTCCAGTGGCTAGAGCCTTCGTGCAGCTTCACTCTTATTTACCGTTAAATTTACGTTTGAGGCAGCCCCTAGCAGGAGTATGTTTAGTCTTGTGGCCACCTTCGCCGTCTCGCAGGACTCCACGGCTCGTCTGTATGGCCGTAAGTCCTTGTAACCCCAATACTTTCGAAAACTGCAGATTTTGGGTCCGAAATATAAAATATTATTAATGGCTGATGATTTATCTGTTGAAAATTTCAGGAACCTTACCTCATTACGAAAATGGAGTCTGTTGAGAAGACATGGAAGGAGTTATCGGTATGTGCTTACAGTTCAACGAGTTTTTTTTTCTTCTTCTTCTCAGTGGAAACATCTTACGAGTTTTGAATTATTTGTAGGTAAAACTAGCTGACCCAGATGTTGTTTCTAATCCTTCTGAATACCAAAAACTGGCACAGTCCATGTCCGAGCTTGACGAGGTATTGCGATTACTTATTGGTGCAAAGTTTGAAACTTTGTGTTGCGTTTCTTAATATTGACTTCAGTTTGGATTATCCTAGGTTGTATCCGTATTCAGGAGATTCAAGGACTGTGAGAAGCAGTTACAAGAATCCAAAGGTTCTTTCAACTCTCCTCCTTTCTTGACTTTTGCTTTATTTTTGTTCCTTGGAGTTGGTTTTTATTGCTTTATTGTTTCAGTTTTGGCAAAAGAGGCTGGAGATGATGATGATATGGCTGAAATGATAGGAAGCGAAATCAGCTCACTCGCTAATGAAATTGAGGAGCTTGAAAAACAACTTAAGGTTCATACCCTTTTATTTCTCATCATGTAACCAGGAAATGCTCTTGAACTTGGTTCCATTGTTTATTCGGATGTTGCTGAGCTTAAATATTTCAACATGCCCCTTTTCCCTCTTCATTCGGATCCTCAAGTCGTAACATTGTTTTTGCTTGTGTCAGATGTTACTTCTTCCTACCAATCCTCTTGATGCAAGAAACATATTGCTCGAAGGTAAACTGACTATATGTAATGTTGACAAGTAGTAATATCTACTTGTGGACGAGTATAAAGTTTTACTTCTTTCTACAGTCAGAGCAGGAACTGGTGGAGATGAAGCTGCAATTTGGACCGGTGACCTTGTAGGTACATCCTTTCCTTTATTTTTTCTGCTCCTCTATCTGATTCCAAGGTCTTCTGATCTCCACTGCTTGGGATTTCCTAAATTAAAACGCATTCTGATGGTTATTCACTATTTCGTTTCAATCATGTTCATATAAAAATCATAAAGTGTGATGGATCCTATATTTCATAGCTAAGAAAATGCACTAAGTGAAAGTTTTATATCTTACAGTGAATCAATCTGCTATGCATTATTCTTTTACTTGCAGGTGCGGATGTATCAGAGGTACAGCGAGCGCAGCTCTTGGAAGTTTTCTCTGGTTTCATGCTCTGAGGTAGGGCTCTCTGCTTTCTGGCTTTGTAAGGATTCTGTAAAGAATATTGCAGTAGAGTATAGCAACTTAGAGACATGTGGTTACTTATATACTTTCTAATGTTCCTACTTTTAAAGGCTGAACATGGAGGTTACAAGACGTGTGTGATGGAGATAAAAGGAAACCGTGTCTATAGCAAGCTAAAATACGAATCTGGTGTTCACAGAGTCCAGCGTGTCCCTCAAACAGAAACACAGGGCCGTGTACACACTTCTACAGCAACTGTAGCCATCATGCCAGAGGTAAACTTGAATTCACACACATTGCATATATATTCTGAAAACTTAGTAACCAGTTGAAACTGACATCTTTACTTTCTCATTGTTCTTATAGGCTGATGAAGTGGAAGTTGTGATTGACCCGAAGGACATTGAACTTACAACTGCAAGATCTGGTGGCGCTGGAGGTCAGGCTAAAAACCGGGATAATAATATAAAGAAATTCACTCTACGTTTCTCTCACAATTTCACTTGCTAATAAACTGAGGTTTTATTGTGTAGGTCAAAACGTGAACAAGGTGGAAACGGCTATAGATCTTGTCCATAAACCATCAGGTATACGCATTTTCTGTACAGAAGAGAGGACTCAGCTACGAAACAAGGCTCGTGCTTTCCAGCTTCTGCGAGCAAAACTGTAAGCAACATTCAAGGAACAAATTCTCAGCGTCCTCTTCTTCATCTTCAGTTTTTCTTATTGATGCGATGAGATATTTCCATATATAGGTATGAAATCAAAGTAAGGGAGCAACAAGAGAAGATAAGGGATCAACGAAAATCGCAGGTCCACGTTTATAATACTATTCTTAGAACCTCTTTAATTCAAGTTAGTTCATCGAATAAATATTCATCTTATGTTGATTCTTGCGAGAACAGGTTGGGACTGGAGCTCGTTCAGAAAAGATAAGAACATACAATTATAAGGTAATACACGGATTATTCAGAGCTTAAATTTGAAAACAGGATAGGTGGTGTAATGCTTATGATGTCTGAAAATTACAGGATAGTAGAGTGACTGATCATAGGCTAAAGATGAACTTTTCACTTGCATCATTTCTTGACGGTGCCTTAGAGGATGCAGTGCAGGTAAAATCCCTACCTAAAAACTTTTTTTTGTGCGTTATTATTTAATTTTGTGAATCTTGAAGAATGTTGTTCCGTTCTTATTGCAGGCTTGTGCTGCTTTGGAACAAAAGGAACTCATGGAAGAACTGTCTGAGTCTGTAGCTACTTCTGGATAAAGCCTCAAAACCATTCTCAAATGAAAATCGTTGAACACACATCATAATTAAAAATCTCTGTTTATTTATAAAATTCATTGGACAGATATAATAATTATAAAAATCCCATTTATTTATGTGCACACCCAAGCATGTGAACAATGTCGATGAAAATAGTTACTTGGACAAAGCTCATATCGAGCTTACCAAACTGAAAACCGAACATAAAAATTTTGAGGTCATTTGAAACTAATATGTTGACATCGGACTCATTATAATCAAATCAAAACAGATCAAAATTGAAGTAATGTCACAAGAATGAATATATCTTTTTAATCAAGGAGATGGCTGGAGAGAAGAAACTTGCTGAAATTTCATAACATACTTATTCACGAAAACACAATCTTTAATCTTAAGGATCTGGAAATAGTTCAAATCTTCTTTCTTCACAGACCCTTTAGACAGAAGCTCAGAGATCACCATGTTCCTTGGTTTGATTCTCTTCTCCAAACTCAGACCCAAAACAAAAGGTTGCATAGCAATGGCACGGGGCTGAAGACCGGCATTGTTTACGAGGTAATCCATGTTTCCCTTTATCTTCTCATCCGATATCTTCACACAGTTTGGAAATCTCATGAACGCTGCCACGAAATCGCCTCTGGACCAACCATATTGTTGGTACAGCTCAAACTTGTGTTCTACAGTGGATTCACTGACATGAAAGAAAACTAACATAGCATGAATGAAATACATCTTTTTCGGGTCGAAACCGAAGCTGCGAACTCTGGTCAGGATCTCGTTGAACTTTCTCTCAGAGCAGAAGAAGACGAGTGGACCATTTTGGACTAGTCTTTTGATGCTTTGGTCCCGGACTCCAACATCTCTACAAAGTGAAAGCCGTGTAGCCAAGTACTTTGCAGTGTCCAATGTGAAAATCCAATACCCGCGTCTTAAACATTTGAGGATGTTCTCTTTCTCGACGAGTACGCTCTTAAGGGAATCATAGCAAGGGATAAGCCTGTTTTTCAAGCTAAGGGACAGCGTTGTGGGACAATTTGAGATCAGTTTCGCCATAGCAGCGCTCGTTAGCCCGATTGAACGGAAAAACATGAGCTTTGGTAAGAGCACTGCCTCGGGGTTCACTATAAGGATACTTGGGAATGATTTGACGACCCTGGTGATTTGTTCATCGGTGAAGCCATTGTTCTTGAGCAGCGTGAGCACAGAGTCTGGTCTTCGGGAAGATGACAACGTAACAAATCTGGACTTGGATTTAGCAGATTCCAAGGACAACCCACATGAATTCACGAGATAAAATACAGTAAACGATTTCAAAGGTGGTCTCTTTTTCTTGGCATCCTCCGTTTTCATATCGGATACTGAACACAATGTTCTTCTACAGAACAGAAACCGTACCTTACGTGTGAGAAACGGCGAAACGGAAGCAGAGTCTCCGACATCAATCGAAGCCGAAGATCTCAAGAAAAACCGTCGGCAATATAACAAACTTGACATGATGCATATACCCTAAATCCTAAGGTTAACCTTCGAGAACTCTCTGTAAATTGGCCAGGGACTTGGATACCTCAAATTACCGCAAAAGCCATGATGTTGCTGATGTGCCAATTAGATTTTGCTTCCACTAAGACATCCCTGGATTGTGGATTCGCCAAGGTTCTCATCGGTGGCGTTCGGAAGCACACAGGCTGTTGCTCGGTGAACTGATGAGAGTATGTCTTATCTCCTCTATGATGCTCCTCACTATTCCGGTGTGGTTGTGATTTGTAAATGTAAACGAAACAAAAAAAAAAAGCTAATTCAACGTTACTCTTAAAGGATAGAGGTTAGAACAATGAGCCTACGACGAAAGGCCATAGAATCCGACTAAAGAAAAATTAAAGATCATCGGAAAATCGCACAAAGATATACAATTTGGATAAACCAAACAGTCTAGTGAAACAAAGAAAGTATACTCGGGCATATATTAATTGATCCAATAGCACACTTTGAGCCTGTATATAAGCCCATTAAGGGCCCAATGACCCAGTAATTAATACGTCATTTAATTGTAAAAATGTAATACTTGTCAACTGTTAATGAATACTAAAGTAAAATCTGTAATATTACAGAAACTGAGCCGCTGACTTAAGAAGAAGAGCTTTTTAAAAATAATAAATGATCACTAATTTTTTCCCATCTCTATCGATGAATTTGAGTAAAATAGTTACGGAATAGTAAAAAAAAAAGAAAAAGAAAGAAAGCAGAAAAACATGTGTGTATTAAGTAAAGTTGGTGAACGATAAAAAGATGTGAACGTGGTGGAGAGAGTGAGAGCACGCATTCAAAAGAGAGATATTTGGTTACATAAGTATATTAGAATTTTTTTTCCGCTGTGAGGACGAAACTACCCATTTACCATATACATATTTGGTCCATTTATCCACACGAATAACGGGGGTACTTTCGTCACCTATTGTTCTCAATTTCAGTCATCCACTACGTTCTCTTTTTCCGTATCAGTAAAAGCTTGAAAATACGAATAACTCTTAAGCCAAATTTGTTGTATAGTACATAATTTCAATATTTATTATCTAGAGACACTCGATTTCTATGTTTTACTTGAAATATGTAAATGCATTCAAACGATTTTTATTCTGTCACGTGACATTTGCAGATCAACCCCAAGCTCTGCCGCAGAGCCGTGCGTCAAGAATGATACTATCAAATACCTGTATTCTATATAGAAGTTTGTCTCTTTACGTTTCACGTTTCTGTCGTAATGTCTATCGTTCTTCTTCTTTTTTTCCTCTTCTCTTCATTATTACTTGTAACACAGTAGCTATTAAGACTTTAACAACATATTAATATAAAGTTATTAGACTAAATTTCGTTTGGGAAATCTACAATAAGTCATCATTCGGAAGTATGATGCAGAAAGCCTAATTAATGCTATATATTGCTAAAGAGCGTCGACTGTATTACATGACGTATCTGAAACCATAAGAAAACTACTTTGGTAATTATAAAAAAATGGTCAATACAAATATCATATATAATAAAAACATATACATGTAAAACTATGTTATTATGCTGCTCTCACTCGCAATATAAATGTTTAAAAAGTGTCCAAGGATATTTACAAGACACTACACTAATGTCATATCCAAATTTAACCTTGTTTTCCAGCGATACATGTTTATTTTAGGTCAGTTGGTCGAACAGAACTTGTTGGAATGCGAATGCCAGTTTATTTTAAACTAGGATAAATGTTTCCACACGGTAATAAGTGTAGCTTGACACAATGTTGTATCTTGAATACCCTGTGACTGTATGGAGATATATAAAGTATCTCATGAATGCATAGTAAATGAAATTAAGATGTCAAAATCAATGAAAACGTGGGTACCTTTACATTTACTTTATAAATATTATTCAGATTGTTACAATTATACGCCGGTCATAAAAATGAGATTCGGTGCTTATACGTGTTCTATTTTTTTTTTCACATCAATAAATTACTAATTAAACATCTAAATATAGAAAAACATCAATCGTAATAAATTGGTGAATGAAAAAAATCTCCGTGCATGAGTTTGGTTAGAAATATCATTAACCTCACCTATTTTATAACAATGAATTAAGAAAAAAATAGGATATGGCATAAGAAAATGAGAAAAACGCAAGCTGGAGCTTTCTCACGCGCCTCGTGTACTTTCTTTGAATTTTCAGACCACTACCAGCACAGCTAGTGGGACGTAAGCTAGAGATTTATATTAAAGAGAGAATCCAAGTGAAAATCATTGTTATTTTCATCCAATTCTTTTTTTTTTTTAATTATGTTCTGACATAATATTACGTTTTATGTTACTTACACGTAGAGAAGAAAAAATGGAAATAATAAAGTAGTAAAAAAAAAAAAAAAAAAAAAAAAGAGAGAGAGAAAAAACCGCAACTGGCCTTATACCAAAACCCGGGAGATTCTACGTTTATTAATTCTTGTTTGGTTTACTGAAATTGCTTTGTCCAGCGAAAAGAGATTTGATCCTTCGAGGGAAAACGCGAATCCCAATTCTGTTCGGATTCGATCGAATTGTTTGTATTCGATTGAATTTGTCGAATTTGCGGATTTTGAACCAAATAGAATAAATAAATTCCACTTTCTGGGTTTCTTACTTTGTCTCTTGTGTTCGCTTTTAGGTCCTGATCGGATTTGTAATTCGATCAAGGTAGGGCGAATCTGTAGGTGGATTTGTATAGGGCTTTACTGTTTCCTGGATCGGTAGCCAAGAGTTTCGTGTTACGGTTTGATTTTACGGAGAGTGCTCGATTTTGGGGGATTGCAATGTTAACAAGGGGCTAGGGTTATTAAGGCTAGGGTTTGGTGGTGTGCATACAAGGAACATAATATGGAGGAGTCCGAGCTTGAAGAAGGAGAGGCTTGCTCTTACAATATTAATAATGATTATGTTGGAAGCATAGACCCTGATAACGATCTCTCTTACATTGTAAGTCCACCTACCTTCTCAGCTTATCTAGCTTAGGACTAGTCTTTTTGCTTTCGTCTCTTTTTCTGAGTTGGATTGTGAATTCTGTTAATGTTGCAGTCTTGTCTTACCTTAGTCTCTTTGAAATATATCGTATTAGTTGTATTATTTACTTGTAGAGCTTTTTGAAGGATGTATATGCTGGTTTATATGGTATGTGTAACTTTTTACTGACTATTCATGGACAAAGTTTCATCCATCGGTTACAGTTTTACCGGATAAGTTTCTTATAGGTTTTATAATGCTATTCTGATTCACTTCACTAGTATCCAAACACAAGTTTCGTAGAAGCATCCTAACCTCAGTGTCTTAGAATTCGTTATTTTTGGAAGTAATCAATGTTTCGGTTTTTTGACTTTTTACTTTCTCTTGCTTATTTTGAAGGACGACAAGCTTCAAAACATACTTGGACATTTCCAGAAAGACTTCGAGGGCGATTTTTCAGCTGAGAATCTTGGTATGTTGATTTCTGGCATCAACTTTTCTTCTTCGTTTGGTTCCCAAAGTGTGAAACTAGTCCTATGAATTTGATTACAGGGGCGAAATTTGGTGGCTATGGCTCTTTCTTACCAACTTATCAACGTTCCCCTATTTGGTCTTATCCAAAGACACCGGCAAAACCTCAGAGTTCTCCAGGGACTAGATCTCCCAACATCTTACTAGGGGAGGTATATGTTTCTTTTTTTGTCTGCGATTAGCTTTTTTTGTGAATGCTATAATAATACTTAGTCTCGTAACCTTTCTTTCTTTTCTCAGTCCCAGATTGGTAACGCAGCTTTGTCTAGTGTTCCTAAAAAGGCAAAATCTGGGCTTGCGTCCTCTAGAATCCTCAAAAAATCAATGAAATCCAAGAAACCCAATTCCAGTTCCAGACTGGAATCTGCAACCAAGAAACCTGGTGTCTTTAGTAAACAAAACTCTCTGAAGCTCCGTATAAAGATGGGAGCAGATAATGTATCTACAGAAAAGAATGCTGCTGCGATATACAGTGGCCTCGGACTTGATGAGTCACCATCTTTGTCATTAGATAATAATAGTCTTTCAGGTAGTGTAGGGATGAATGGGGAACCTCAAGGTTATTCTCCGTTGGAGTCTCCCACCAGTATTCTTAACGTGAGAGTTTCCTTTGTTCTGTTTCAAAATACCGAAGCAGTCTCCTTTGTTTTAGATGCTTATCGTTTTGATACAATCTTATATGCAGGTAATGACTTCCCTTCCTGTGGATCGTTGTCAGTTGCTATCTCCTCTCTCTGATGATCTGATTCAATTCATTGAAAGGGAAAAACCCGAAAAGGGATATAAGTATACATCTCCGTCTAGGCTTTTCATTGGGAGTTCTTCTGCTATGGCGAACTGTGTGGTGTCTCAAAAGGCTGGAGAGAAACAATCGGCAGAGAAGAAAAGAAAGATGCTGGAGAGGAACAACTTTTCCTCGGAGACAAATGTACGCAGTAAAAAGGGCCTGTTTGATGGAACTGAAGCCACTGTCAACGAGCCAACGGAAACAAACACATCATATCCTACTGCTGCGGAGAAAGAAACAGCCAGTAGTAAACTATTTGATGCGTCCAAGGAAAGCTACAATGGCGCTGTTAAGGGGGACATGGTGGGTGATGTCGACAGAAGATTGTGGGGTCTAACTCGTCATAAAGATCTTGGGCTGCATGAGAATCCAAAGGCTAGTTCAGCTGGAAGTGTTCGGGAAGATAAAAAGACTAGAGCCGGTGATGATGATGCTTCAGGATACTCGAGGAAAGTTGGCAAATACAAAGGAAGCAAAGCTTCTGATTTAGTCAAAAAAGAAATGAATGCGACAAAGGTGAAAAGTGGTCACAAAGCGGAGCCAGATAATCATTCGAGAAAACTGAAGTCTGATCAGATAGAACAAGATCCACAGCCTTCATCTAAGTTTAAGGAACAGAAAAACTCTGTTTTTTATGAGACAAAGATGAATGGTGAAGCTAAGAAGAAGGAACTGGCAGCCTTGAAACCACAAAATGATGGCAAAAAAGCCGAGGACACTTACAAAGACTTTTTTGGAGACATAGATGACTCTGAAGAGGAAGAGGAACAAAATTGTTCGCTAGAAGTAAAAGATTTCCCGATGCCGGAGAAGGGACTTCCGGCCTTGGAAGATATGCCTGAAAAGTCGACCTTCCCACTTGCAGAATCTCAGAATGTTGGTCCTGGACCCATATTGAGCAAACTTGGTTCTGATCCTTCTCTTCCAAAAGCGAAGCCCGTGATTATACAAGAACACTGGGTTGCTTGTGACAAGTGTGGAAAGTGGCGGCTTCTTCCTTTTGGCGTCTTCCCAGAAGACCTTCCTGAGAAATGGATGTGCACAATGCTTAATTGGCTGTGAGTTTATTTTAATTCTCTCCTATTGATATTATTTTGTCGGCTTGATATATAGGCTGGTAATGTTTATTTGATTCTCTTTGTGATAATGTGTGTTTTAGGCCTGGTCTGAACTATTGCAATGTTCCTGAAGATGAAACAACGAAAGCTCTGTATGCGATGTATCATATTCCTGCCCCTGACAGCCAAGCTCCAATGCAGAGTAATCCCAGTGGCCTTAAACCTCAGTTAAATCAGGGCGATGACAACACAAAAAAGAAGAAAAAGGTTTTAAGAAAGATAGACAATGGAATGGATAAAGAAGTTTCTCGAACTGCAGAAACTAACAAGAAGACCATTCCTGCCAGAAATGGAATCGTGCACAGTTCGCATGGACTTAGTGACCTGGTCAATGAAGAGAGGCATAAACAAAAACAGAAAGAGAAAGGAAAAGCAGTGAATCACCACTCTGATGAGTCAAGAAGCTTGAAAGTGAATAACAAAAGGAAGGCAGATCAAGAGAGTTCAATGCTGGCCAAAAAAATGAAGATTGAAAGTTTTCTGTTTCCTGATGAATCTGAATACGGCAATGCACGTACTACCTCGAGTAGTGGTGTCCCTGCCGCGTCAGCAGAGAAAAATCCCAAGCCTCGACTCTCCTCTAAAATGCCAAAAGAGGAAGCAGGAGCTTCAGACACGGGAAATAGCAATAGCACAGGGGGCAGTAGAAAGAGAAAACTGAAAGAAAGCCATGGTTCTCGGGTGTACGGTGAGAATGAAAACCATGAAAGGAAGAAAGCTCGAGTTCTTAAAGAAGAAAAGGAGCCAAGTTTTTCTCATGGCCATGGGAAGTCTGAAAAGAAAAACAGAAGTCATTCGGAGTACGGACATGTTCAGAACTTAATTGCGGCCACTTCTAGCTCTTCTAAGATTTCCGATTCTCATAAACCCAGAAACAGCTCCCACGAAGCTAAATGTTCGCCTGTTGAGTCGGTCTCGTCCTCACCTATGAGGATTTCCAACCCAGAGAAAAGTGTATCTGCGAGAAAGAAGAACGAAGAATCTTATGATGCTAACGTCTTCGCAGCAGGTAGTATGAGAAGATACTCAGATGGTGAAGGTGAAGATGATGGTGTGAGTGATAGATCACAAACGAGGACAAAGGACAAACATGGATCCCATGAGTCTTCTGTGCTTGATGTCTGGGATAATAAAGGATCTGTGAAAGCCAAAGAACGTGCTGAACCTTCTCTGGATACCAATTTTGAGAATAGTGGCCACAAGGATATACCGCGAAAATTGGATCATATTCATGGTGAAGGAAAACAGTCTAGCGATCATCATCGTCGTAGCAATGATTCTTTGACGAAGAAGTCAGGAAAAGGTTCATCTTCTCGGTCCACAGACAAGAGCCAAAGTATCAGGTCTGATTCACGGGATGGTCCGAGACATATTGAAAAGAAGATATACGATGGTAGTCCTGACAGTAGAGTAGATATGGTCGTGAGACCAAACATTCCAAAACCTTATGACGTCGAAAGAATATCAGAAATGAGTAATAAAGCAGATTTAGTTTCTCCATCACGGCCACCAGCTAGAGGTGTCCAAGGGGATTCCTCTATAGTGTCTGCCCGTAAGAAAGTCGATAAATGTGGCACATCAGCTGGGATTAATAGTATCCAAGCTGATGATGTGCCAAAGGCAACGGTCCAAATAAGAAGGAAAAACGAGCCTTCTCCAAGCCCCTTGCGAAAGGAAGTAACATCTGCGCAAGCCGCCCATAATATATTAAAAGAAGCTAAAGACTTAAAACATACAGCTGATCGCCTCAAGGTTTTTTTCTCATAATTCACTTGCGGTGTTATCTCTCTTGCCATCTTGTATTCTATTCTCATGGTCTTGCTTTTGTTGTTGCTGCAGAACTCTGTATCAAACCTTGAGCACATTGAGCTCTACTTCCAGGCTTGCCTCAAGTTTCTTTATGGTGCTTTTCTCTTGGAAATGAGCAGCAACGAGAGTGCTAGACAAGGAGAGACAATGGTGCAATCTATGAAGATTTATAGTAGCACGGCGAATCTCTGCGGGTAATTTAGAATTCCGAGGAAAAAGGAAAAAAGCTGTTCTTTCCTTCTTTCCCATTTGTAAGCATTGTAAAACTTTTTTTTTTTTCATGATAGCTTTTGTGCCCATGAGTATGAGAAGTCTAAAGATATGGGAGCTGCTGCGCTGGCTTACAAATGCATGGAGGCCGCGTATATGAGAGTGGTCAATTCCTCTTACACCAGTGCTAATAGATATCGAAATGAATTGCAGACTTCTTTGCAAATGGTTCCTCCAGGTAAGCTAGTCGGATAGCCAAATTCCTGGCAGTGTTTTGAAATTTTCTTCACACTTTGTAATCTTCTTGCCACTGTTTTTTAGGTGAGTCTCCTTCCTCTTCTGCCTCGGATGTTGATAACGTGAACCATCCAGCAGCAGCAGACAAAGTTGGCAACTCAAGGGGTATTAGTTCTCCTTTAGTTGCTGGGAACCACGTCATTTCTGCGCAAAACCGCTCTAATATTTTACGTCTACTCCAATTTGTAAGTTTATTAAAGCCTCTTGCAAGTTCACTTTGCCACCAGCTATACTTAGATGAGTTCGTCAAAATGGAAGATGAAGTAATATGATTAGCTTTGCAACGTGGATACTCTTTTTTAACATTAAGACCAAAAAAACGTGGATACTCTTTAGACCAAGGCCAGTGTATATTATTATTCTCAGCTACTCTTTACTGTTTGTAGACTCAGGACGTGAGTCTGGGAATGGATGCCTCGAGGAAATCACGTGTGGCATTGGCAGCTTCTATTGAAAACTTGGGGGCGGTCGAACAACAAGGAGAGAGAATTCTATCTATTAAAAGAGCCCTTGATTATAACTTCCAAGACTTGGAGGGGTTGCTACGTTTAGTGAAGCTTGCGATGAAGGCCAATAACCGGTGAAAGACAGCTAAAATGAAACAACTTATTTGCGAAAACTGAGAAGAGGCCATACTCTGATGGTGAAAAGAATCCTCTGTTGCCTTGTCGCTCTGCGTGCAGTTTGAGCATTTGTTTTGGATCCCATAATGATTTGTACAAATCCAAGAAGAGTTTCGCTGACAGAGTCTGCTATTTGGAGGTTTCTGGTAAACCAAGGAAGAAACTTGACATTTGACTCCTTCAGATGCTTCCCTTATTCTACTGAGGAACCAATTCACAAAGGCAACATAATAACAAAGCTTATTTTCCAACTAATTATCCAAGAACCATGTATGGATTATATATACAGTGCAACCCAAGGCGTAACTTCTGGTACTGGATTCTCTATTTCTCCATCTCAAGACAGAGAAAGCCGTTCTCCCAGTATCAGGTCAGTATGCCATTTGCCATCTTGATTCATCAATTACCATGTTTTTTTGGTGTTACAAGCTCTGGGCTGAAACTTAATTTGAATGTTTTTTTTTTTTTTGCAGATTGTAAACTCTTCTCATTCTAAATAAGCCATTTAGGGTATTACAAAGAAAGGAAATAATAAGATTACCATGAGTTTGGAGTGATAGTAGCTTTTCTGTAGTGGTGATAGGTTTTTTCATTTTTAGTAGGTAAGAAAAATTTATTCATTTACATTTATCTAGTTATATTATGTTTACTCAAAAACACAAATATGATGTTCCTTTGTTGCTCTTGGGCAATGTTGTCTTCTTTTTTTTTGTAGATAAGAAAGTAAAAGTTACAAATAGAGTTTTGCCGTCTTGCTCTGCCGGAGTTTTATGGGGGTTACCGATAACTTCCCGATCTGATTTTTGGGTGCTGTTTTCCGGCAAAGTTTTGAAACAGGCTTTGGTTCCTCTTCTCTTTGTAGCTTTAACCCATATATTTGTTTTTGACTGAAAATCCTCAACTCAATGAGTGTATGTATGCCTTCTCTTGTTGGAATGGCCTTCATGTATAAATAGTACGTTGTTCATTAAAGATAGATGGAAATTATCTTTATAGAAAAAACATATAGAAGTGAGAATTTTACTGTCCACTGATTATTACACTATCTTATGAGTTACTAGCAAGGCTATTTTATATTTTTCTCCCTTGGTTTCGAACCTCCAAAAGTAAAATTCTTTATGTGTATTAAAATCCAGGTATCCACCACAAACATCTGTGCAGCTATTTATATCACCAGTAATCTCTGCAAGAGCAATATCCGTTTCTAAAATGGTGAAATCTATTACAATCTCTTACAACAATATCTCTACCGTATAGCTTCGAGATCATCTTCATCACAAGATGACAATCCTCACAGATTCTTAAGTTCTTGATGATCCTCACCAGAGTTCCGGGCCTCGTCCTCATCAAACAGAACGCGACTGCCAATTTCTCACTGTGGTAAGACAAAGCCATCACTTTACCTTCCTCATCAAGATCAAGTAGAACCTCTTTGGTGTCCGCAACATATCCAGCTTCTCTCAGTCTCTGCATGATCTCATCGAGCATAGCATAGATCCTTACGCTCTCTTCTTGAAACTCGTCTCCTACAACAAACTCGTGAATCACGCCATCTACTTCAACAGAGCTGCATCCTGGAACTTTCTTAATACCTTTTATCTGTCGGAAGAATCTGTAGTTAGTTCAGAAACCATTGAACAGTATTAGCAAAGGGTCTAAAAGAGGGAAATAGCTTTGCATTGCCTCCATTTCGTGTCTGATCCGCTTAACTTCCATCCACCTCCCTGTTTTGGCATAGACGTTTGACAGAAGCACATAGGCTCCGCTGTTCATGGGATCTAGCTCGATGAGTCGCTTGAGCGCAGCTTCACAAGTCTTGATATTTCCAATAATTCTTGATCCGCTTAAGAGAGACCCCCAAATATATACATCAGGCTCCATAGGCATAGACGCTATGAAGCTCTCTGCTTCTTCGATTAGACCAGCTCTTCCGTAGAGATCAACCATACATCCATAATGCTGGATTGATGGAGTGATACCGAATTTCTCAGTCATCATAGCAAAGTATGATTTTCCTTCATCAATTAGACCACGATGTACACAAGCACCGAGAACGCCCACGAATGTCACCGAGTTTGGGTTTATCTTGTTACAAGCCGTCATCTCAGAGAACAGTTGGAAGCACTCTTCTGTGAGGCCGTACAACGCTAAACAACATATCATAGCACTGTAAGCTTTGACGTCTTTCTTGGGTCCTAAGGCATTGAAAACCCGTTTTGCTCTCTCCAGGCTCCCACATTTGGCGTACATGTCAATGAGAGCTGTGCCTAAGACAATGTCAACATCCACTTTGAATTTGTCGATGTAAGCATGAACCCATTTCCCTTGCTCGAGCGCACCCAATCGCGCACAGGCAGAGAGCACAGTCGACAATGTGAACTCATTTGGTCTGACGAAAGCTTGGTTAGTTTTAGGTGACTGCATCTCTCGGAACAAATCAAGCGCGTCTCTGTTTCTCCCGTACATAACGTAACCGTTAATCAAGCAGCTCCACGAAATCACGTTTCTTTCAGGCATTTCGTCGAACAGATTCCGGGCGAATTCGATAAAACCGGCTTTTGCATAGGCGTTAACCATCGAGTTCCACGCTGGTAAATCCTTGGATACCGACTCAGCGAAGACTCGCTGAGCTGAGGGCAAGTCGCCACAAGAAGAATACATGTTGACCAGAGAAGTACGGACAAACGGGTCAGTGTCAAGTCCAAAAAGAAGAATCTGAGCATGGGTTCGTTGTCCAAGAGGAAGAAGAGTGGGATCGTCAAACGAAGGGAGAAGAAACGGAAAAGTATGAAAATCGGGTGTGACGCAATGGTAGCGCATACGGAAGTAAACAGAGATCGGAGAAAGTCGTCGAGCCAGCGAGACATTCAGAACATTGGCGCGGATGATGATGTTCCATACGAAAGACTCAAGCTTTAGACGGCTAATATGAAAAATCGGATTTGCATAAGATATTATTGCCATACTCTTTACTGCGCCCATTTCTCAATCCGATAAGTCTCAGAAATAGTCTATTTAGCTTAAAGACGGTGTTTTTTTATAGTAAAACCGAACTGAACCGGTAATAACCGGTCGGATTCAATATTATTAGTTTCTCAATATTTACGGAACACAAAAGAGAGGAGAATCGAGAGACATGGAGGAACAGTTGCTCTCCGCCGTGCCTTGCTCTTCCCTCACCGTCGAGTCAGTTCTCCGCGTTGCCACGGTATTAACATCTATCCAGTTTCGAGAATATGCTATCGCGTTTGCGTTTGTTGATTAGCTGCTACATACATGTCTTAGATATTCAGATTTTGTTCATTCTCAGGCCGGTGGATTATATGGCTTTTGCGCCGGACCTCGTGACGCTCGTAAAATAGGTAATGAAGACACCTCTTTTTATCTGTTTAAATTTTGAAAGTTTTCATTACTTCATCTGTGGTTTATGAGCTAAATTGCTTCGACAGGTTTAACCGGCGTATCTCAGGCTTCCTATGTGGTAAACGAATATCTCTCTTTGCTCTTTTTTTTTTCTGAGAATCAGAGAACTGAGCGATGGTCTCATACCAATTTGGATTCTCAACTTTGTAGGCAAAATCCATTGGCAGAATCGGGTTTCAATGCGGTAATCTGCCTCTCTTTCCTTTTTAAAATTGGTTTACATAGCACATTATTCGTCAGCGTCTATCGAGTTTCTTTGGTAAAAGCTTGTAACTTTCGTTATGAATTATGCGGTTAGAGATAGATACCCTTCTGGTCACTAGAATGATGTATATGCTTCTTGTTTATGAAGATCATGATGCTCTGTGTTGGTTGCCAAGTGACATCTATATATGATGCATATACGTTAAGTTTTGAGTTTTTGGATTAGTTTCTTGAATTGCTTCTCAGTTTCAGGTATAGCATACTTGGTGGTGGAGTTATATCTTAGTTCTAATTTTTGGATTAGTAATTGCTTGTCAGATATCAAATTTGATATAGGCATCGATGATCATATAATACATATAAACCCTTTTTTTTATGTTTTCCTTTCAGGTATTGTAAGTGGTATTTTTACTATGACCCACTGTAGGCTTCAACGATATCGAGGCAAAAATGATTGGGTTAGGTCCAAAGATATCTTTTTGTATATGCTTAGCTTTTAAATACAAGACCCTGATGAGAGTGTTATCATCTGATTCAGTAGTAAATCTTTATTAGTTGGATGGACCTTTTCAGGTGAATGCTTTGGTTGGAGGAGCTGCGGCTGGAGCAGCTGTTGCTATTGGGACAAGAAACTGGGCACACGTTGTCAGCACGGCTGGGCTCGTGTCTGTTTTTAGTGTTTTGGCTAACTCCACCAGGTCTGATCTGAAACAACAACAGTAAGGTGAATTTCATAACACTATTTCCTCTTAAGTGTTTACTATAGACATTACTTTTCTTTAACTCGAGTGTTTGCTCTTCGGATTCCTTTGACTGATGCATCCACATTAACCGGACAACATCGGAAATAATCTTCTTCTTATGTCTGTTCACAGCTGTTAGTTTTGTTGCTTGCAGGTCTCGGACAAGCCCATTCATTGAGGCACGGTGTGTGTTGGGCTTGGAACGTGTGAGATCATACAGGACTCTGGTTCACACACAAATTTAGTTGGCTGAACCAGTGGATGGTCGATTTTCTATAGATCACAATTCTGGTATTGTCTTTGTATTCATATGTTCTAAAACGAAAGTGAAACACAAAGAGTCCGTCGAACCTAAAATCTCATTTGTATTAGTGGTGATTGATACAAGTCATTAAATTGTGGGAAAATGTATAATGTTTTACAAGGTAATCAATCATACAAACCAAACATCAAAACTGAGACTAGTAAATGAATGAAGTGTATGTTAAAAGCTATTTTGTTTTCATTATCAACTATCTAAATTAGAATGTCATTTTAAACTGGATTTTTGATAGAATTTTAAAATTATAGTATCATTTATATTCCAGTCTTCAACATTTTTTATGCAGGTGTCTTTGCATTAATGAAAAATGATAAATCTTAAATTTCCGTTGTAAACAATTTTTTTTAAAAAAATTTAAAACTAAAAAACAATTCACAAATTATATACTTGGTCCAAAAACTAATTTGCAATTACGGTTGAGATGCCCAAAAACCAAAAGGTATGTCCAAAAATGTAATATCACATAATTTGCTCTGTCCTTTATATATAGTGATAACATTAAACCCTAAAAATCAGTCTTGCTTTGCCGCTCTCCGCCGTCCGCCTCCAGAAATCGACAGCAATGGTATGTCAATTCA
This sequence comes from Streptanthus diversifolius, assembly GCA_039880935.1. Classification (NCBI taxonomy): domain Eukaryota; kingdom Viridiplantae; phylum Streptophyta; class Magnoliopsida; order Brassicales; family Brassicaceae; genus Streptanthus; species Streptanthus diversifolius. Next base: position 1,400,924 of record JAXGFM010000016.1, on the reverse strand, counting down.
CGCCTTTTGCAACTCTCGTTGCCACTCTTATGCAACTGTTGCAATTCAGCTTCGTTGATTCTGGATCTAGTTATTGTTTATTGTTCTCGAGCGAATACTCGATTATGTTTGTTCTTTACAAATCTATAATCGTCTTTTCATTCTTTATCTCTGAAATCTGAAATAAACTAAGCGTTAATTAGTACATGATGACTATGGCTTTGTTTGATATTTTATTATTTATTGTGGAATCAATCGAATTAGGTTCTCTTCTAGGTCTGATGTACCAATTATATTGATTCCGATGTTCAGCTCTGTTTTGTTTGATGTGTTTATGTGACATTTTGGATTCGTAGGCACCCAAAAAGGGAGTGAAAGTGGTTACAAAGAAGAAGACGGTATGCTCTCTAAATTAGTCTCCTTAAAGCATTGTGCAATCCTTCTCTCTAAGTAACAGTTAGATCATGAACATCTTATTCTCGATTTTGTGTTGTTTTCTAAGGAGAAAGTAACGAATCCATTGTTTGAGAGAAGGCCAAAGCAATTCGGTATTGGTGGTGCTTTGCCTCCTAAGAAGGATTTGACTCGCTATATCAAATGGCCTAAACAAATTCGTCTTCAAAGACAGAAGCGTATCCTTAAGCAGAGGTTGAAGGTCCCACCGGCCTTAAACCAGTTCACCAAGACTCTTGACAAGAACCTTGGTATATTTCTTTCTTTAAGATTCTTTCTCTTTTGTTTTAACCATTTTGTTTATTGCGTAACTCTAATTCTGTATTCTTTATTACAGCAACCAACCTCTTCAAGGTTCTTATGAAGTATAGGCCAGAGGACAAAGCCGCAAAGAAAGATCGCCTTTTGAAGAAGGCTCAAGCCGAGGCTGAGGGAAAGTCTGCTGAATCCAAGAAGCCCATTGTCGTCAAATATGGTCTCAATCACGTGACTTACCTCATCGAGCAGAACAAGGCACAGCTTGTGGTTATTGCACACGACGTTGACCCCATCGAGTTGGTCGTCTGGTTACCTGCACTCTGTAGGAAAATGGAAGTGCCTTACTGCATTGTCAAAGGAAAATCTCGTCTTGGAACGGTAATATAATTCGACTCTACAGTTTGATATTAGCGTTTTCTCTTTTTCTTCAAACTCTAACCCTGATGTATATTCATTTCTCTCATCTACTTCCAGGTCGTTCACCAGAAGACTGCTGCTTGCTTGTGCTTGACTACTGTCAAGAACGAGGACAAGCTCGAGTTCAGCAAAATCCTTGAAGCCATTAAGGTATAAAAGTTGACCCCAACTAAAGAGCTGTGACAATTGAAGAGTAGTATTGAAAAGCTACATATACATTTTCATAGGGACTTGAATATAACTGAAACGTTAATTTTGATGATTCTGCTGAATAGGCCAACTTCAACGATAAGTACGACGAGTACAGGAAGAAGTGGGGAGGAGGCATAATGGGATCCAAGTCTCAAGCCAAGACCAAAGCTAAGGAGAGGGTTATTGCCAAGGAGGCTGCCCAGAGAATGAATTAAGCAGACCATCTCGGTTTTGGTTCTCGTTTAAGAAACGTAATGATGATCAAGGTTTTGTTTAGCGATTTCATGGAATATTTTAAAACTTTATGCTCTTACCATCGATTTTATGCAGTTTTGTTATCCAATTTGCCCTCGAGTTTTGTTCCATTTTTGTTTGCTCTCGAGTTTTTCATCTATCTAGTGATCATTAACGCCCAGCATGACGCCATCTTTTCAAGGTTCTTTGCTAGTTTTATTTTGTTTCCATGTGTATTCTCTAATATCCATTTTGCCAGTTACACATCACAAAATCCTAACTTGTTTTAATTCTTGTAAGCTATTTTCAACTAGAAAGAAAGAAAAAGAAAAAAAGAAGAAAGTTAAGAAAGTATATTATCATCTCTAGAAATTAGATTAGATATAACTATATCCTCCTTCAATCTTTGCGTCTCGCTCTCTTAAAACGCAAAGAGCGAGTTTACTCTCTCTTACGGCGGCAATAAACACGAGAGCATGAAGAAATTAAAGTTTGATTATCTGTCTCTTTGAATCCCTGATTATTTCTTTTGTTTTTATCCCTTAAATTTTTGACATTATCCTTATCTTCAAATATATAGAGTCCCCACGAATATGAATGTTATTTACTTCTGTTTCTCTCTTCCTTTGTACAACGAGTGATCGGCCTTTTATTTGAGTAGTACTACTGAGGCCCAATATTAAATAGAGGCCTCTTGTAACCGCCCATGGTTCTCTCGACTCCTCATTCTTCTTCTTTCTGTGAGGTATTTGGAAAACGGACCCAAAGCGTGATTTAGCTGGTAAAACCCTAATTCGGTTCAAGTCAAGATGAGGTATTCCTCTAGGGTTCTTCGCTTCGTCTGCTAATTTTATATTCCTTACTCAAATCAAAGTTTTTTTTTCTTACAATCTGATTTTTGTTTCGTCTTTGCAGTAGGCCAATGGAAGAGGATACCAACGTAAGTAAAATCTCTTGGCCTCTCTTTCACTGATTTCTCGATCTCTTTATCTGACTTCATTAACATCAAACCCCTAATTCGCCTTTGTGCGATGTGATATCTCATCCATCGTCTTGAGCTACTTGATTTGCTATTTTTAATTCTCTACTACTGTTTCGAAGCATTAGCATCCATTATGGATTCTCACTTTAAAAATAATATGGTTCTGTAACTTATAGTTGTTATGGTAGCAAGCAGACACTGTTCTGAGAATTGTCTTTTTGGTGGCCATCTATAGAGTTTTGTCTGTGTGAATGTTATTGATTGTAGTGTTGATTGATACTCTTTTTAGTTTCCCTCTAATGTTGATATCACAGTCCTCATGTGCTTTCTATGTACTTTATTAGCAGGGAAAGACCGAAGAGGAGGAATTCAACACTGGACCGCTTTCTGTTCTGATGATGAGTGTTAAGAACAACACTCAGGTGTTGATCAATTGCCGCAACAACAGGAAACTTCTTGGCCGTGTAAGGGCATTCGACAGGCACTGCAACATGGTTTTGGAAAATGTCAGAGAAATGTGGACTGAGGTTACACTTTTGTATCTATTTTTTCCTGTATTTGGTTTGGTTACGCACTCGTCTATATTGAATTTGTCGTTTCTTATTGGTTCTATTGGGTTTTGTAGGTCCCTAAAACTGGAAAAGGAAAGAAGAAAGCTCTTCCCATCAACAGAGATCGCTTCATCCCCAAGATGTTTCTCCGTGGAGACTCTGTTATTATCGTCCTCAGGAATCCCAAGTAAGAGAGCGGGAGAGAGAGAGAGAGTTTGAGATTATGAATCTTCAAATTCTCGCTTCTCGTCAAATCCTAATAGTGGCATCGACGGAGTTACATCTTTGATTAGGAGTCTTAAAATCTACTGTTGCCTTGTAATTTTTTCCCCTTGTCTTCTGTCTTATCTCTTATGACTAAGACGCAGTGTTGAGTAGTGCCACTAAACTTTGTAATTGCAAAAGACAAAAGTTTTTATGTCAAGTTACATTTCAGGAGGGAAAGGGAATTTGGCATCGGGGATGAGTAGCTCTCGACTTGTTTTCTTGCCAAATATACAATAGTCTGTCCAATGTATTTTGTCAGGCCTTTGGTTTAGCTATCGCATGTTCTATTTCTTCGCATAGCAACAATTTTCCATCAATATTTTTGGTTTGCCTAGTGTGTAGTGAGTTCCCCTTGAAAAAGAAATATCTGTTCATCTACGAGAAGAAGAATCACCATGATAACCCAATTTGGGTCTCTTATGAAGAGTAGTTACGACATTAATGTTTCTTATCGGTGTCGTCACTCTTAGGATCGCCTTTGTGGGGATGATTATACTTCAACAAATGTGAAGAAAGATCTTTCCTTGATGGGTTTAATCCTTTTATTTCTCGCAGGATTGGATTCTGATTGAGATATTTGCTCATCTGAGTTTCCCGGTTCTGTTCGTAGTTACTCTTTAACTCATAATTCTCGCAGCTTCTCGTCAAATTCTTGTTGTTACCACCAAACTTTGTAATTGCGGAAGGCAAAAAACTTTTCTTAAACTGTAGTGAGGTCCATGAATAAGTAGTAAAGGCACCAAACTCTTACTCTACGTTCCACGAATATAATATCAAAATAGAAAATCAAAAACAAAATAAACTTCAAGAAACCAAGCTCTCTTCTCTCCGCATTGTAGCTGCAAGCAGTGCCTTGTATTTTTGGGTGTAAACCATTAACCAACCGCAAGGGCCGATACTTGCATCTGCGTTTGCTCAAGCTGAGGTTGTTTTGGTGGTGGTTGCTGCCACGGAGGATCCTTCCTTCTGGTCACCAAAGACACGTTGACGGAAGTCTTTGACCATGAGAGGGAGTCCTTGACGAAGAGAGACCTTTGGTTCCCAACCTAAAAGCTCTTTGGCCTTTGTGATGTCAGGCTTTCTCTTGTGAGGGTCATCTTCTGTGTTTGGTCTGAACTCTATGTTTGCGTTTGGATCAATCGTCTCTTGAACCACCTGCAACAGAAACCCAACCAAAAATCAAAGACATCAGAATCTGGGGTTCAATGTAAAGAAATCAAAAAGGGTACAAGTAAGAATATAGAAAGAGACCTTAGCTAGCTCGAGCATGGTGAATTCACCAGGGTTACCGAGGTTAAATGGCCCGACATGTTCTCCTTCCATCAATCTCATCAAACCTTCGACCTTTATGCATCACACAAACACAAAACCAGACTCAGTGCTACAAAATTAACAGATGAAAAATTAACCAGGACAAATAGGCAATAAATTCAGACCCCATATGGTCCTTTGTCACATGATATAGATAACCCCCATTCATAAGATTGCTAAAGTGGGGACCGTTTTGAGAGAGTTGGGTCTCACGTTTCAAAGCCTTTGTTGTTAGATCCCACAACACAACTCACTAGTCTCTTACAATAGCATGTGAGCTCACTTGACACAAATTAACTTTCTCTGTTTTTTTCCATCTCTCTCTCTCTCTCTAATAAACTCTTTCGACGCCAAAAATATGTTTGACATAACTACCTACCACTTAGTTTTTTTTTCCCTCTTCCCACATGAAAGTAAGAATAAATGTTAAGTTGGACCAAAGAGAACATAATAAATATGTTATGCTGGCAATTTGTAGTACTGTATTGAACCGATCGTTAAGGGAGAAAAAGCAGAGAGCCTAACCAGATCAGAAACAAACTGGAAACTTCGTGTCTGCTTCCCATCACCATAAACAGTCAAAGGTTCTTTCCTTAGTGCCTGTTCAATTATTAACAATTCAGACCATCATTACTCTAATGATCCACTAAACCATTCTTAAATCATAGAATTTTTGTGCCACTAGATTATTATCAACTAACCTGCGCCACGAAGTTGCTGACAACACGCCCATCATCTATACACATTCTTGGACCGTAGGTGTTGAAGATCCTAGCAATCCTGACCTGTGACCACAAGCAACGAAGGCAGACACAAAGTTTGTCATTGAAACGCTCTTAAATCTCATCTTTCGCATCAATTACTAGACAGAAACAAAACTTGGATTGAAAGGGAGGGAAAATGAAAAAAAAAACCTCAACATTGGCTCCACGGTGATAGTCCATGGTCAGCGTCTCTGCCGTACGCTTTCCTTCGTCGTAGCAACTACGAACACCTGTTCCGACCATTACAACCACAATCAGCCATCAACCAAAGCACAAGGAACATGATTATTAACCACGTTTCAGGAAAAGTCAGCAATTAAAGCGCTGCGACGGCAGAGAAAACCCATCCGAGGCAGTCACGTGTCGGTGAAAAATCACTGTGTCAGTAAAAAATGACCGAGTAAAAGCAAAAAAAAAAAAAAAAAAAAAATTCATTTAAAGGTGTCGAATTTGAAAGCAGATAATTGAATGAATGTTACGCTAGCAGTTAATGTGGAGGCTGCTGGCTGCGTCTAAGGCCGAGACACGTATCAAGCCGCACGATCAGAATTCAGAAAGACCCGTTTTTCACGGTTCAAAGGGTTTGACCGTACAGAAAAGGGGACCAGATCTGAAAGGAAAGCACATGAGGCGCACCATAAAACACCTGTTTTTTCAACTCTCTCTCCCCCTCTTAACGTGCGCATTTTCCGGCACAGTGAAAGAAGGGATTTTTTTGATCAAAAGCCACGTAAGAAGCACGAAACGTCGTCGTGGCACGTTACGGTGGAAATAGGTGCTTCAGATTCCGATTGGGGAACACAACCAATGAATGAACAACAAACAAAACAGAAGACATTACTGTTTAGGGAAGATAATTACCGATGGGATTAACGTTGCCCCAGTAAGTCTCGACCTGAGGATGCTGGAGAGGATCACCGTAAACCTCACTGGTGCTGGTAAGGAGAAATCTGGCACCGACTCTCTTGGCCAAGCCAAGCATGTTCAACGTCCCAACCACATTCGTCTTGTACACTCGAGTTAAGGAACAACACAAACCAAAGAAAAAGAACAAAGTATCGGAAGATAAGGAAACAAGGAAAAGGATATGATCGTCTTGACGGGATTGAATTTGTAGTGGACAGGGGAGGCAGGGCAAGCCAAATGATAGATCTGATCAACTTCGAGGAGGATGGGCTCGACGACGTCGTGTCGGATAAGTTCGAAGTTTGGGTTACCGAAATGATGCATCACGTTCTCTTTCCGTCCCGTGAAAAAATTGTCGACGACGATCACCGTGTCTCCTCTCTCCATCAGCCGATCCACCAGATGCGATCCCACGAACCCCGCGCCACCTGTCACCACCACTCTCAGCCCTTTGCGTTTCAACCCCAGTGGGATTTTTCCCCCCGTCGCTCCGATCCGCTTCAGGTACTCGACGCTTGGTTTCCTCTGCGCCTGGACCGTCCGAACGTACGTGTCTTCGGACCTGATTCCGTAGCCGGAAAACGGATCAGAGTATGCGGTGGATTGGGTGGAGCGAGGGTAAATTGTGAAGACCAATGTCGCGATTGCAATGCCGACGAGGACGAAGAGAAGCCTCTGTTCACGGAGCATGTAACGCATCGGACGACTAACCAAGAACCACGGTTTTATAGGTTTTGGGTAGTATGCATCGGCCGCTGGTTGGTCCGCCTCGTGTCGGCGGTTGATCAGCTCGCTCGCCATCTCGCCTTCCTTCTTCCTTTCTCTTCCTACCTCGCCTGATTGATTTGTAGATCTTGAATCCAGAGAACGAGAGAGAGAAAATCAATCTATCAAATAAAATTTATGTTTTTGTAAGGAAAATATCTCCGAGTCGAACTCGCCGGGAACTGAGTCGACCTTGAACGAGAGAGTGCAAAGCGAATCGAGCTTTTTTTTTGTGTGTATATAAGTAGCGAATACGTTTCAGATCAAGGCTATTTTTTCACTCTTTATTACTATAATACCCTTTTATATTACTAAACCAATAGATTGCCCAATTTCTTTATGTTCTTTGGACTTTCCTTCGATATCGGATATTTATAATTATTGTTACTTTGTCCATAATAATATGATTTCTAATATTTTCTAAAACGCAATTTGTAAAAATAGATGTAATTAATGATGCTAGTGTCACGTAAACAAAGTCAATGCCAATCCTAACTTAGCACTCAAAGCCAAATTGGTAGGAACTTTGAGTGATTTCGACGTTCGTTTTCTTTTATGAAGTTGTCTTAGACGTCATCTAAAAATGGTATGAAAATTTGTTTAAGAAATAAACGGATAGGTTGAAACTAAAGTTCCAAACCACTGATTGCTAATTTTAGAAGCACATATCCTAAGTTCCTAACTATATAGTATAAACACTTGCTTTGATTAAACCATTTATATGATTAACAATGGCTAACATAATTCATTTTTTTTCTCAAATCAACTTCTTTGTTTTCTTATAAATAACAATTGAATTTTTAATGACCAACGGAATAAGACTAGCTAACAACAATGGAAACTAATAGTTGTGGCCCAATATATGACATCAGGCCTACAATATTTCGGCCTGTAGGATGATTGATTAGGTCCAATACTGAATAGGTAGAAGAACGACGGATATGGATATTTTTAAGAATACTGAAAAGTATTAGACGAGGAAGTCCAGATTTGGCAATCTATGATAGCTATAAATCACTACCTAAATTATACTGTATTACTAATCTGGATAAAGGTCAACTTTGATCATGGACTAATTTCAGGAAAATCATTTTAATTAGTTTATGTCTCAAGAAATAAAATAATCATTTTGATTATTCGGTATCCCGTCCGTTCCCGTATCTGCCCCCCCCCAAAAAAAAAATAAAAAAAAATATATATATATAGTATTCAACCATAAAATTCATTTTATTAATAATGATCTCGCATATACATGCATGGAGGTTAATGCTTTGTTATAAAATTAATTATTCAAGAGATTACAAACCATTAGCAGCTAGCTTGTTAAGCAGTGCGAGGGAGTTGCTTGACAAATACATAGACGTCGTGACTCTCCTCCGGATCATCCTGACCACTGATGACTTCATCGACGTCTTTTCAAACCCGTCAAGACACGTGTCCTTATCCGTAAGGGAAGTGCTAAGCCACGTGGCGAGATCACTCATCTGCTCCTGAAACTCACTGGCTCTGAGTGTCCGGAGCACGGATAAGGACTTGTGGAGATTATCAAGAGAGTCTTGGAGCAGCTCTCGACAATCTGACAAAGCGACGCGATCGCGTTTCCCTAACACTGAAAGCCGCGTTTTGAGAAGGTATCTAAGGACGTTTTTGTTGTCGGATATGGCCACGGAAACGCCGGCACGTGCCCATTTGCTGGGACTGTTCTTGGCGACTGATGAAAAAGGCGATAGCGTTTGAACGCAGATATCTTGGTAGTGTGTACCGCTACATGCGTTTTGGACGTAGCTATTGCGTTTAGACGGTAATGATGAAGTTGGATTGAATGAAAGGAGAAAGAAGAGAACTGAAAATGGGATCGAAGAGCTCATTGGTTTTTTTTTTTTTTTTTTTTTAAACCGTATTCTTTATATTTTTAAAAAATGGATGGTGTCGACGAAAAGAGAGTGAGAGATAGACTGTATATATAGACACGTGGAAATTTAATTAGGGTTTTGTGTTAGGTTAACAATCGAGAGTTAAATAAGTATGGCGGTCCATTTGTAGGTGTCGGAGTTATGATCACAACGTTTTAAGGCTGTTCGATGTGTTAACTTGGTGGTAGCCATTCGTGGGTTTAGTTAACTCTTGGCGTAATTTGATTACCCTTTTGATTAATCATTAGTAATTTTATTTATTTATTTTGTTTCACTCTTTTTTTTTTTTTTTTGGTAATGATAATCATTGATCTAGGATGCTTACTTAACCAAGATTGAAAACATTATTTTCTCCATCTGCCCATACAATGAAGTGGTAGTTAAGAAAAGTGGCTACAACAAAAGTTTGGAAGGTTACTTTTTTCACGAATATATCATGTCACTTGTAAAAACAACTTATTAACTAGCCCTGCTCATTCTATAATCTTAACACATCTTTCAGATTCATTTACTTTTTTTTTTTGTTTGTTTGTAAAAGCATACATATTTAGCTGTAATATCAAAATTCCGCTAAATTTTATCAATGACAAAGAATCTTTTTCCAAATACTCAATAACTCTCTGTTTAATTTGTATTCTGTAACATTATACTAAACTTTTGTGTTGTTGAGTATTTCGATTATATTAACATTACGAATGGAAATCAAAAGAAGATTTAGAAGTTTTATTATGAAATGATGTGTATTCATATAGTTATCAAGAAAATGATAAATTCTATTTCATCGTAGGTACAAATTTTTTTGTTAATTCGAAAATGATTTTGTTTATAAATGATCAGCTAGTTGTGTACGGAGTGAGACTGTAGTATCTGTACATCGTAAAAAATAATTAATTAAAAAGCCATATTTTGTGGCTTTGTCATCGCCATGATGCCCATGACCATATCTCGTCGAATCCCATCTTTTATTTCTCTTTTTTCACGACATAGCTACTTTCTTTAGGGCGTACGTGAGTAACGTCTTGATGTAAATAATCAGGTAATGCGTGAGCATTTATGAATACAGATACAAAAAATATATACTCACATGAACTGAGATAAGGACTTATATATATGGTTATAGCGATTCACATGATTCCTCCTATGAAACCAAAAAGACAAGTACCTAAGCATTGCACACAACAAAAGAACATAATAAGACACTAAAGACAAACTAGAACTCTGAACTTAAACCACGAAGAACATAAGGGATTCTGAGCAAATCATGGACACTCATGAATGGGGGGGGGATAAGGAGAAAGAGAATTGTGAGGTGTATCTCTTTGGAAAATGAACCATACTTATTCCCATATCGAAAAAAGGGTTCTACTATTTCATTGGTTTGAAAACAGAGTAAAAGATCATGGCTTCATTCTTCTCGCATCAACTATTTTTTAAACTTCCTATCAGACTCTGTGAAACAACACAATGCGCATACTAGATGTCAAGGAATACTAGAGAGATGAACACCTTAGCTGATGTATGAAACAATTCAGTTCCAACCTAGACATAGATATAACCATGATGCAAGAAATGGGTCTTTAAGATAAGACAAAGGCTTCCAAGATCATGATTCAAGACATGTGGAAAGCGAGTGTCTATAGCCTAACAAACGATATAATCAATGTGAGGCATGAATGTAAGTGAAATTCTATCATTCTTGGACAAATCATAGATCCAAAATGAATGCATTTCTTCTAAAAACGCATGTAAGGAGCTTCTTATGAACTAAATCTGAGTTGATTTGGCTGTGAAGAGAGAACAAACACAGTATGACTCAAAAAAGGTTCCACCTTTACGGATTAAACAAAACGAGTAAGGGACAAGAAATCCAATTTCAGACAGTCTCAATGTGACCAGTCATTCATACAGTTTTTTTCCGAAGCATTTCTTCTGTTGGAAGCTCCAAAGTAGCTCCCGCGTGTTCCTGACTTGCTTTCACCTCTAAAACACATAAAATTCAACCGGGAAAAGATCAGTTTTTCTACAAAAGATGAGTTTTCAGCTAAGCATTTCAACAAACAGATAGTGCGCAAAGACATAAATCAGAAATAGAGCAAATAAAGTGTAATGAGCAAAAGTACCGTATCCGCCTCGCTCGTTGAGTTTTGCCTGAACGATCATGGTGGAAACGAATTGAGCCGCCTCATGCGCTTCTTCGAGTAAGCGAGGGATGTCGGAATCGGAAACCACGTGGCGGTTCTCTTCGAATTTCTTCCGGATCTCGGACGCCGAAGCCTTCAGCATCTCGGCATCTCCGGCAAACGATTTCCTTGCAGCTCGGAGCAGAGCTCTGTATGCGATCAACGCTTCACCGGTCACCATTTCTCCTCCTTCCTTCCTTTTTACCTCTTTTGGGTCGTGCGCCGACTGTCTCCCCCGTCTTCGTCTCCTTGAACCAAATTTGGAAATAGAAATCTCCGAGAAACCTTCAGACGAAGGCTCCGATCTCATTGGGCCCTTGGAAGGTTCCATGTTTAAAACCCACTTTATTGGGCCATTAATGGATATATACCTGTTCCGGCTTGATAAAACCCGGAATTTTTCGGATTCTTCGTTAAAGCAGGTGAAGAATTTATGGTTTCTGGACTGCAAGGATTTCAGTAAATGCATGTCTCTCTCACTGCAGAGATCGATCCCTTCTGTCTGTCTTCCTCATCCCAAAGAGGTAAAGGCTTAATTTTTATTTTGTGGTTTTCTTTTCAATTTGCTCGTGTTTGTGTAATCTACAATTCACACCTTGATTGCTTGATGATGTGTTTCACTGATTCTCTCTGTTATCTGTCTGTTGAAAACCCTAGATCAATCATTTAGTCTGATGATAGTTTCTTCATCCCGAGTTGGTATAACTCCCAATTTCCGTATCAATTCAAGCAATTCTGAAACTTGTCTCTTCCTTTGCCAAATTATGAACCTATCTGTATTAAATACACAAGCTTGTCGCTGGAAACTAGAACGTTTCATGGTTTGTTGAATCTTTAAATGCATTTACTAATCTATAAAGAATCAGATTATGGTTTTCATTACTGGAATGTTTTAGATGGGTGATTTCAAATTCATAAGTAATACTTGGGTTATCAACAAAACATTTATTGCGGATGTAGTTAACATATATAATCACTTCTTTTATGGCTGTCAAAGACTGTTAAGTTTGAAACATGTTTGAGTAATTTGGTTTCTATGCTTAGCTTTTATTGTTTTTTTTCAGCATATGATATTGACATGAAAGTTTGTTTATATCTTCATCAAAGATAGAAATGGATCATGTATACAAAAGCCAGCTGCAGTCATATGCCCTGAAACAAAATATGAATCTACCTGTCTATGCTGCTGAGCGACAAGGGCCTGCTCATGCTCTTCAATTTCGATGTAAAGTTACAGTTTGTGGACAAACTTTCCAGTGTGAGGAATTCTTTCCGACACTTAAAGCTGCTGAACATGCCGCTGCAAAAGTAGCATTGGCTTCATTCACACCGTTGAATCCAGAGGCTAGTTCTCACTTTTTTTTGTACCATAGTTAATGTATTTCTCCATGTTGTTTGAATTTAATCTCCTTTCTTTTTGTTATCCAGGCAGTTGATGTTGCTTACAAGAACCTGTTACAAGAAATTGCTCAGAAAGAAAATGCTCTTCTACCAGTTTATGCAACTTCTACATCTGGTCCGTCACATGCACCTACTTTTACTTCTACTGTTGAATTTGCCGGGAATGTCTACAAAGGAGAAGAAGCAAAAACCAAAAAGTTGGCTGAAATGAGTGCTGCTAAAGTAGCATTCATGAGTACCAAATTTGGTATGTATTTAAACTTTAGTATCCTTTGCGTTTCTTATTTTAGTTATTCCTTAGAAAATGGTTATATCTTTCAAAATCGACAACTTATGTTAGTTTGCTGTTGGTGTTGGTGCGTGACATGTGATAAAAAATGATAGTGGATTATGTCTTCTTAAATTTACCACTTTTCTTGTGAAATGCTTTTGAATTCCATTAATCTGAGATTATTCCAGTGAATCATTTAAAGCATGGCCATCCCAGGTGATGGGGGGTTCACCTCATTATATTGTATCTAGAGTATTCACCTCGGTATTTTCTATAACATGGCCATCTCAGGTAATTGTTTTAGCAATTTCAGACCTAATAGAGCATTAAACAACTTTTTTTTTTTGGTTTCTATACCATATGATGTGTCTCTCTTTGGTCGATGCATATTTTCAAGGTTTAAAAGTCAATCGAAACAGATTGTAGTGAATTAGATATTCGATTATGTGCAGGGCACCCGAATCAGACCCCATCGCCTTCTTTGCCTACTAAAAGACAAGAAGCTGCAGATTCATCGCCTTCTTTGCCTTCTGAAAGACAAGAAGCTGCAAATTCAAATGTGAAGAGCAGTGAACAAGTGACCCCTTCCCAACCTTCCAAGATGGTGACCCCTGATGTCCCATCAAAGTGGATTGAAGTGTACGAAGATGGTTAGTATTCTTTGAATCCTATGTTACACTCAAAAGGGATCATATGTCCTGAGTTAGATAGGAAGCAGTTGTGGATAAGAAATCTAACTTTACTTTAACTGCATGAAATGGGTTCCAATGTCAGTTTTTTGTGATATGGTCATACATGAGTTGTTCATTCAAATTCATGATCTACATTGTTCATTTTCTGCAGAACTCCTAGATGTTCTTCATGCACCAGCCAGTTGTGTTAAGGACATAAACATTGCTGCTTCGCCTGTGGCTACTCATCCTACAAGCGATGGTACTCTTACAGCACCAGCTACCAAAGCTATGGAGATGAACATTGCTGCTGCTGATTCTTCGGCTATGCCTCAGAATCCCAGAAACGATGGTAATGAATCATCATCATGTGTAGAAGAGAGTGACAAGAAGCTCATAATGGGAACTGGCTACCTGAGTATACCAAGTGGCGAACTTATAGTTTATCGTCCATGGAACCCAGCGATGACTCTTCCTGAAGACGCCGAGATGCTCTTTAGGGATGATAGATTCATTGCTTATCGTCTCGTGAAGAAGTAAAGAGCTCGTTTCTCATACTACTCTTGGATTATCTATGAGCTTTGAGTTTTGATAGATAAAAGAAATCAAGGTTAAAAGCTGGTTCGGGCTGTGTGACTCTAGTGATGGTGCATGTTGAGTAGGTCAAGACATCTGAAACCCTCATGTATAATATTAGAACCCTGACGTTAAGTGTAGGGTACTCCACGACTTAGATTAGTTATCAATTATCTCGCTTAAAACCAGTATCTATTATCTCTTGTGTTTGAGATACACATTTGTAGAAATAATGCTAAATCGTGGTCCTTAGGCTTCTCAATCTCTGTTTTATGTTGGTAAAATATGGACTAAGAATGGTCTCCGGAACCTTCTGACTGCGGTAGAATGTTCGCAGACTAAGTGAGCCTATCGAGTGTTGATGTCAAAGCCCGACAGTTTAATGGGCCGTAAAAGGATAATTCGGGTTGTAATTGGTGGATAAAACCCGAATCATTCGGGTCGATGGTAATTTTGAAGAGACGAGTTTCATCATCAATCAGCGGAATCAGGTTTGGTTCGATTTGGGGTTTTGAGAGAAAAATGGCGTCGGGGTGGGGAATAACGGGGAACAAAGGGAGATGTTACGATTTCTGGATGGATTTCAGCGAATGTATGTCTCATTGCAGAGAGCCCAAAGATTGTTCTCTTCTTCGTGAAGACTACCTCGAGTGTCTTCACCATTCCAAAGAGGTAGGTACCCTACGCCTTTCTTCGTGCCTTGTGATTCACCATTTCACGCCTTGATTGCTTTGAACATTTCTTGCTGATCCGATTATTAGCCCTGTTCGAATCGAAACCCTAGATCACTCAGGTCTGATGATGGAGTCATTATCAAAACCCTTGATCAATTCAACCAATTCTGAAATTCGTCTGCTCATTATATCTCTTGTTTGGTGTATTTATCTGTATGGGCATCGTAAGCTTTTTGCTACACATTTGCATGGTTTGATGAAATGCAACGAATCAGAAGTATAATGAAATGCAATAGAGCTTACATTTGTGTATACTCCTTCTCTTGTCTGTGATTTGGTTTCATCCAATTCTTCAGCTTCTCAGTTAGGAAGTTGAGGCTTCATCTCTTGTTTTCTTGTCTTCTCCGTTTGTTTCTTCCAATGAAATCAAAATTGTAAATGTATATAGGCTTTTTCAAGGAATGAAATCAATATGTATATAGGCTCATGGGAGAAACTTTGAGAGATCCTTTGTTCTTTGTTTCATATAAGCTTATGGAAGATGGACTAAACAAGGGAGGTGCCATTTGTGTATTTTGTTATAGTTCCAACGAAGAAACAGGATATACAAAGAGGAACAACGTAAACTAAGAGCAGCCTCAAGGAAAGGCGAAGAAACTGGCGATGCCACTCATACTCATCACTAGTCAATAATTTTTCCTCCTACTCCTCCAACTTTGCATCTTTCGCAGCTGAGAAGAATAATAAGGAAAGGTTCGTTGTGTGTCAAGCTCCATTTAATTGTTTTCAGTTTGCTTTTCTAATGAATGTTCTGTCTTTTTTTTTTCCTTGTCTATTTTACCTCTTGACGGAGTTGTAATATGGCCTTTGGCCTGTTCATCACATACAGACTCCTTTCATGGTATATTAAAAATCTTGATTCGATAGGCAATTTAAAATAGACTAGTGGATGGAATAATGAAATGGTCCATTGACTTTCTCTGAGTCGTCTCTGCAAGTTCTATATGTAATGTGTTTAGAGAGAACCGGCTTTTGCATTTCATCTTTGGTAATTTCAACATGGAGACGAGATCTCTAGAAATAATGGTGACGTCAGCAAAAGGGCTTGAGAAAGTCTCGAAGATGGATGTTTTCGTGGCCGTGAAGTTATCCGGCGATCCCAAATGCTCCGACCATCGTGAGCAGCGGACACAAGTGGCTAGAGACAGCGGCACAAGCCCCAGGTGGATCGATGTCGCCATGAAATTCACCATCGACCAAACCTTAGCTGAGGCTAACCGGCTTGTGATCACCTTCAAGATCAAGTGCGGCCTACGTGGAGGAGGTGATAAAGACATCGGCGAGGTTCACGTTCCGGTGAAAGAGCTTTTGGATCATCTAGGAAACGAAAAGACCGGTCAAAGATACGTCACGTATAAAATCAAGAAGCCTAACGGAAAACCAAGAGGAGATATCAGCTTCACTTATTCCTTCGCGGGTCCGGTGGCTGTTACGAGTGGTGGTGGATGCTCACGGTACATAGCTCACGAGCCGGTGCGTCCTCCTGCAGCGATGTACCGCCCTGTTTCGGAGCGACCCGTGTTGAGTCAGTTGCTTCCGAGCGTGGGATCGTTTAGTTACGGATACGTTCCTTTTCATCAGACACCGGTTTATCCACCACTTGCTCAGCCGGAGATTCTGCCTCCGGCATGTTTCCCCGGCTTGTATCCACCTCCTGGCTATCCTATGAGTTACACACCGGACAGTCCACCGACAATGTATCCACCTATATTTCCTGGCTTGTCATGTCCACCTGAAGGCTATCCTACGGTAGCTCCACCGCAGACACAACCGGCACTATACCCACCGATGGGTCCTTACAGATTTTAACGGGTCAACTTCTCGGAGCAAAGTCGTGGAGGAGGAGATTTGTAGACATTAAGTTTTGATTTTATCATGTCTCCCAGCTTCATCGTTTCTGTTTTTCTTTTTCTATTCACTTTCTCTTAATGTTTGGTTAATAAACATGAAGTATTGTTTGAAAAATATAACTAGATTCCGGTTTATTCTGAGGACAATAATCCTTTTTTTTTTGTATGAAGTTGTTTTGAATAATATGTATTTATAAATTTGAAAGTGTTGTGTTGTTGTTTTAGATAGAAACATAAATGTAGCATTGTTAGGTAATTTTATTACTCGTGGAAAATCTTGAAAATATTGATCAAAATTTAAAAGAAATTGGTTTTCAAGACGTTAGATAATAAATAATTTTGTTGGTAAAAAAAAAAGACGTTAGATAAAAATGTTGCATTTCAAATGAATATATGGATTGCGAGATTCATGTAACAAGAAAAATCCGTAATATAAAATATGGATGAGTTTATCCCAAACTTTATAACTTATTGATTTTTTTTTTTTTTGTTTAATAAGAAGGAGAGTAGCCGCCTGAAAGATACGACGGCAACAAGCAAAGCACGAAGTCATTTTCTTCATTCTCTCCTTCAGATTCCTTCTTCCATGGCCACCGTCTCCTCCTCCCCTGCTTCCCCCTGGCCAAACCCGAACCCTAATCCCGATACTACCTCTGCCTCAGATTCCGTGTCTACTTTTTCCTCGCACCACCGCGATCGTGGAGACGACACCGAGTCTCTCGATTCCTTCTCTTCCATGAGTCTCAACTCCGAAGAGGTTACTCGAAATCATGATCGAATTCCGGATTGCAACCGTGACGTTAACACTCAAACGCCTATTTCTCCCCCCGCGCCGAATTCACCGGCGACGCCTCCTCCGTCTCTTCTCTACCTCTCCTTCAACCAGGACCACGCTTGCTTCGCTGTCGGAACCGAAAGAGGCTTCCGGATCCTTAATTGCGATCCGTTTCGCGAGATTTTCAGGCGCGATTTCGATCGTGGCGGTGGGGTTGCCGTCGTGGAGATGCTTTTCAGATGCAATATATTAGCCCTCGTAGGTGGAGGACCTGATCCTCAATATCCGCCAAATAAAGTCATGATTTGGGACGATCACCAGAGCCGATGTATCGGTGAACTCTCCTTCAGGTCCGATGTTCGATCCGTCAGGCTTAGGAGGGATCGGATTATCGTCGTTCTGGAGCAGAAGATTTTCGTTTACAATTTCGCGGACCTCAAGCTGATGCATCAGATTGAGACCATCGCTAACCCAAAGGGACTGTGCGCAGTCTCTCAGGGTGCTGGTTCGATGGTATTAGTGTGCCCAGGTTTGCAGAAAGGACAAGTTCGGATCGAGCACTACGCCTCTAAACGCACCAAATTCATCATGGCCCACGATTCGAGGATAGCTTGCTTCGCTCTCACGCAGGATGGTCACTTGTTGGCCACCGCCAGCTCCAAGGGTACTCTGGTTCGGATCTTCAATACTGTTGACGGCACCTTGCGGCAAGAGGTACTATTACTATATAACGTCTTTTTAATCAAAACGAAAACCTTTCTCTTTCTATTGTTCCATATGAGAATCCCGGCAAATTTGGTGTTGTATGCAAAGTAGAGAGATTATGACTTGATTTTGATTATCTCATTACATGTCTAATTTTAGCTGACAGATGAAGAGAAGTCCATTTCATACATGATCCTTAGTGACTGTTTCGATCTGATTTGCTTGCTGTTGTTGGATGTGTATTTATGAAATATGCCGATAGTTTTTAATTTTTCTACGCTCGATTCGATTTGGCGTGTTATTCGCTGTGGATTCCTTTCGGTTTTGCACCTCATATCCCAACTTTTAGATGGTACTTAGCATGTTGATTGAAAAGGATGCATCTTTTGTGTACTAAGGTGAACATGGAAATACACACATTTAACTTTTAGGGTCGTTGATGAATCCATCATAAGGAAAAATTGCTATTACGAAACATGTGGTGATTAATCTTGCTGCTCATCTTGTTCCTTAAGCTGCCAGAGTCGTATTTCACTGGAGTTTGTGAATTAAGCTTATTTGCATCGGTTGCTTTATAGGAGAAACTTTCAGTATTTATCATCTGTATTAGGATACTGGATGTAGCCTATGGAGGATTTTATTTGGAATCTCAGATGTAGTTTTGGTGCTTGTAAATAATAATGCCTTATTAGTTTGGAGTCGATGGTTCAATAATGCCAACATGATGTGACTTTACAGGTTAGGAGGGGTGCAGATAGAGCAGAGATATATAGTCTGGCTTTCTCTTCAAATGCTCAGTGGTTGGCTGTCTCAAGTGACAAAGGAACTGTCCATGTCTTTGGTCTCAAAGTCAACTCTGGGTCTCAAGTGAAAGACACACCCGGGATTGCAGCTGATGTTACTCGCCATGCCTCATCCCCATCCTCGTCTCTGTCATTATTTAAAGGTATAGATGGCCTAAACCCAAATTCAGTTACTTTCACCACTTAACAGACTCTTGGTTCAGTAAGCGTAACTCTTTTTGCTCTATTAGGGGTGCTGCCTAAGTATTTCAGCTCGGAGTGGTCGGTGGCTCAGTTCCGGTTGATTGAAGGAACTCAGTACATCGTCGCCTTTGGTCATCAGAAGAACACTGTTGTTATTATTGGCATGGATGGGAGGTAAGCAAAAATAAAAGACAACAACTTGCCATTGCATTGATAAACTTGAATTCACAATTGAGTTTATATAAGAACTTGAACTCTTATGAATTCATATCTGATTTGACCGGAGTCTGGATTATCTTTTTTTGTTGTTGTTTGAACAGCTTCTACAGATGCCAGTTTGATCCGGTGAACGGCGGAGAAATGTCTCAGCTTGAGTATCACAACTGTCTAAAACCGCCTTCTGTTTTTTAGATGCATCTATTCTCTTTAGTTCCTTCTATATCTATCTCTGCTACTTAAGTGGTGAGATTGGTGCAACCATGGTGTTAATGTATAGTTTGTGTGTATAACAATAAAGAATGGTTCGTATAATTTGTAAAACCTTTGATCGCTAACCAAAACTGATTCAAGCCTCTTCAATTTGCGTCTTCCCCAGACATTTCACTACTTGTGAGAACAACAATTTAATCAACGTTGTTCCGGTCAAAGGACGAGAGACCACGTGAACTACTCTGGTTGAGTGTACCACGTGAACTACGCTGGTTGAATGTCACGTGTACGCTCACGGATCCTCATACGCATACTAACGATGGTAGGTTAAACTTCGTAAACCGAGTTTCGAGGCACGAGGAAAAGGAATCCTATTTCAAACCATCAATTTCAACGACCAACTTCTGAAAAAAAAACTGGAAAGATTCGAGTACGTACCTAACCACCTAATTGTTATTAGATTCGATTAGGTTATACAAAATACGAAGCATTATGTTATATATATATAGAGGCAAATCAGATCACAGTTGTACATCTCCGAGTTACGAAGTTAGTGTGCGACTCGGTCCGTGATAAAAAAAAAACAGAAATGGTGATGAAGGTATATGGAGATGGGATGTCAGCGTGCGTGGCACGTGTTCTTCTCTGCCTTCACGAGAAGGACACAGAGTTCGAGCTTGTCCCCGTCAATCTCTTTGCTTGCCATCATAAGCTCCCATCTTTCCTCTCCATGAACGTACGCATATAAATGAACAGACTACTATTATCCGCATATTATTTGTATTATGTATCTATTCATATCTGTTCTCCTCGATGCAGCCATTTGGCCAAGTTCCAGTTCTACAAGACGACGATGACGACGACGACCTTACCCTTTTTGGTTCGTAATATCATACATTTTTCCCCCATAATGAACTGATTTTAATACAATATTGTTGATACTGCTAAGAAACACAGAGTCGAGGGCAATCACGGCATATATAGCAGAGAAACACAAAGACAAAGGAACAGATTTGACGAGACATAAAGACTCTAAAGAAGCAGCGATTGTGAAGTTATGGTCGGAAGTAGAGTCCCACCATTTCAACCCGGCGATCTCCGCCGTCATCCACCAGCTCATAGTCGTGCCGCTTCAAGGCGAGAAATCTCCTGATGCAGCCATCGTGAAGGAGAATCTGGAGAAGCTAGGGAAAGTGCTCGATGTGTACGAAGAGAGACTCGGGAAGAAAAAATACTTGGCCGGAGATTCTTACACACTCGCCGATCTCCACCACGTTCCGTACACTTACTACTTCATGAAGACGAGTCACGCCGGTTTGGTCAACGACCGTCCTAATGTCAAGGCATGGTGGGACGACCTTTGTTCTCGTCCGGCTTTCCTTAAAGTCTCTCCTGGCTTGACCGTTGCTCCGGTAACGAACTGATCCAAAGATTCTCTCGACGTCTCTTTTTGTCTTTTATTTTCTGTGATTTGGTGTTTCGTTTGAGTCTTTTTTTTTTTTTTTTTTTGCATTTACTAATGTCTTAAAAAGTTTTACTATCGCAATCAAAAGTTGTTTGTAAATGTAAACGCAAAACAGAATGAAAAGAAATTAATGTATGTTTGCGTTTACATTTTACACATAAAATTTGGTGAAGAAAAAATAATGAAAACCTTGATAGTGTCCAAATATCAAACCCAACAACCTAGAATTTAGAGAAAAGATTTATAGTTTCAAATTGCGCATCCAGGGAATCGAACCCTGGTCAGTACCGTGGGAGGGTACTATGATACCACTACACCAGATGCGCTTTTGCTTATTGAAAATGTAAACAAAATCAATATTCAGGAGAAGGGAGACTTGTGTGGTAGTGTACTCGTGTATGAATCTATCTTCCACAATCTATGCGATCCTTAATAGTCTTGCAAGTACCAAATACATATTTTATTAAACCATACGACAAGTCACTGAGTATTGTGATTGAAAAGATGAACTCAGACCAAATCAGGTTCAAAACCGAACCAAAATCCTTAACAACATCACAAAGACGACGAGCCAGAGAAGTGGCTCTGCAGCTGAGTAATATCTTGAGAAGCAACATCAATTGTACCATTGAGAAAACCAGAGTACCACAAGGCAGAGAGCTTTGGAGACCTCTTGAGACCAGGATCACTAAAATTCACATAGTACAATCCAAAGCTGTTCCCGTATCCAGCCAATAACTCGTACAAGTCAAGCATCGACCATAAAAAGTAACCTCTCGTGTCCGATCCATTCCTAATCAGTCAAAAAGATTTTGTCAGAATCAAAGAGTAGAATAAACCGGAAATAAACCAATTAAATGAAAGACTTAAAAGATGAAGAAGGAGAATCATACTTGATGGCGTTGAGCATAGCACCAATGTAAGATTGAATGTATTCAACTCTTGGTGTGTCTTGTAGCGTCGAATCGTGTTTCAGCGGTAAACCTGTTAGCAGTTGGAAGAATCTTAAGAACAAGAAAGTTTGCTTACAAGCAAACAAAAGAGAACAACAAAAGTTGACAAAAGAGAATCAAGTGGACCATTTTCAAGAATGTAGATTGGAGGATTGTTATAGCTCTGTTTCAAATACTCCAAGACACCTTCAAAACCCCATGGAATAGGATCCCACTTCAAATTTAAAAGAAGAAATCATATTAGGAAAAGTTGTAAATTCAAGAAGATGGATCATTAGCTTTTGGCGGGTCTCATTACCTCAAAGAAAGAAGAATTCCCAACGACTGTCCACATGAAGAATAAGTATCAGCTGAATGAGTCGTGAAGCCTTTGATTGATGATTGAGAAGAAAGAAAGCTTACAAATCGTATCTTCGCCCATGTCTGAGAAGAAATCTTGGTTGCTTGGAAGGTCAGAAGGTGTGAGTGATTTCCTGTTTGAGATATAGACTGTCGTGTAGTGGATAATTCCTATAAAGTCAGATGAACCTTGAACTTGATCTGTTTCTTCCTCTGAGAAAACAGGTAACCTCCATCCCAAGATTCTCTTCATTACATCCGGATACTCCCCAAATACCAAAGGCCTCAACAGCCTGGATTATATTATTCAAAGTCATCAGATTTTGTCCTCAAAGTTACTTGAAACCAGAAACCAAAATGTATTTTTCCTCACCAGCCAAAGAAGAAATCTTTAGCTCTCTGAGTTGCTATCTCATCGTCCTTGGAGTTAGTATAAGGAGATAACCCATATGCATATATGCTAAGGCCTACGGATCCTCTCTGCTTACTCTGCAACGTCATATTATGTTCATAAGGATTTAAGGTTTTAAGAGCCAAATATACACCTATATATATTATGTGTATACCTTGTACTTTAGTCTGTACAATTTCGAAGCAGAGGCATGAGCTAGCAATATGTTATGGGCTGCAATATATGGTTCAGTAGAAGAATTCCCAGTTGAGCAATTCACGTGTTGGTTACTAGAACAATGTCCTGGTGGCAAAAATCCTCCGCTGTAAGCGCCAATGACGAATATGTTCGCTTCGTTAACTGTAGTCCATAACTTTACATCATCCCCAAACTCTCTGAAGCATACATCTGCAAAAGCAGTGAAGTCTTCTCTGCAACAACAATATCTGTTTCATCACTTCATCATAAAAAAATGTATAATGAGACTTTGATACATCATAATCATTTATTTATCCTTTACATGATTTTGCGGTTCACCCATCCTCCATACTCATCTTCAAGAGCCTGAGGGAGATCATAGTGGTAAAGTGTAACGTGTGGTTCGATTCCTGTTTACCAAAACTTATATCTATCAAAAACAATGAAACTAGCTTTAATATTTGCAAACAAGCTTAAAGGAAAAAATATCACCATGGGTTCTTAATTCTTTGATGAGGTGCTTGTAAAACCATAGACCTTTTGGGTTAATGGGTCCTCTTCCATCTGAGAAACAAGCAACAGGCATAAAAAGGGTTTAAGAATATCACAGAATCAAGGTTTTAAACTTGCAAGTTAAGAAATCAGAAGAGGTCTTAACTAGGTATAAGCCTTGACCATGAGATAGAGAATCTGAATGCTTCTAAACCCATTTCTGCCATCAGCTTAACATCTTCCTGCGAAAGCCACAATGACAATAGAATTTAAGAAAAAAGAGCCAGAGACTAAGAGAAACAGTAAAGAACAAAACCTTGTATTTGTGATACCCATCACATGCTATATCTCCATTTCCTCTGTTATCTGCAAAATAATTCAACAAAGATCTACGAATCTAAACAAACGAGTTCTCAGATAAGCAACGAATCACTCAGTACTTTTAACTTTAAAGTGCCAAATCAAATGTAACCAGACAGTAAGCTATAAGATTATGAGTTTATGACATACTCTTTTGGTCAACAACATAAGAATATCACTACACAAAAGTGAGATACTAGAACGTATGTGGAAGAAGCATACCAGAGTGGGCCAAAGTATCCCAAACGCTAGGAGCCCTTCCGTCTTCATCAGCAGCTCCTTCCCACTATTTCCCCCCCCCCCAAATTCCAAGCATCACAACCAAACATACAAAAAAAAATCGAATTTTTATACTGAAAAAAAAAAGAAAACAAAACGAACAGAAGCAGAGTCTCTAACCTGATAAGCAGAAGTGGCAGCTCCAAAGAGGAAATCCTTTGGAAAATCATTTCTGGTGAAAGCATTGCTGTGGCTTATTGCCAAAACGATGACCACAGAAATGGAAAGCAGAGAGAAAGCTTTCATTTTTATTTTTCCTCGAATAGTATTGAATCTTGGAGATATTAATAGATAATATTCCATAAATATCTAATATTCCCTTTCGCTTATAATCCACATATGCATATATTCTACAATAGGTGGCGAACTAGAGTCCCGAATGTAATTTGCTAAGAACAACTTAAATGTTAGTACATGGGGAAAGAAAATTCTTTTAGATAAATTTTTATTGTTTGATATGGACCTATTTACCTCTTGAAT
Source organism: Streptanthus diversifolius (assembly GCA_039880935.1). Taxonomy (NCBI): domain Eukaryota; kingdom Viridiplantae; phylum Streptophyta; class Magnoliopsida; order Brassicales; family Brassicaceae; genus Streptanthus; species Streptanthus diversifolius. The sequence goes on along the minus strand of JAXGFM010000016.1, from coordinate 1,376,397 downwards.
TAGGTAGCAAATCCATTCCCAACAAATACCATTAAAATTCAACCAATAAATATTGAAGTTTTTTTAAATATAATTGGTAATACAATATCCAATAAATATAAAAAATAAATAGAAATATGAAAACAACTGGAGTAATATTTTAAAACATAAAAGACTTGTAAAGCAACTTGTGTTTTGAAACGGAGATAATACAACTTATAAAACCGGTTGTTGACAGTGAAAATTTTGGGGTATGGCTACATACTAAGAACGGTGGATAATGAGTAAAATCTGGATACTGGATAGCTTGCCAGTTGAACTTGGCGTAGGTGGTTGAAAAAGCCAGAGTTTTGCCTTCTATGAATGCCTCGTGTAGAAGATTCAAACTATGCAAAAGTTCAGGAGTTTCAATTGAAGAGCCTCTTAGTGCAGCAATGTGGAATGGATGGAAAATCGACTAACAACGTCTTTTTAGGCAGGTTTTGGCTCCTTTTAAGGATCTTATGGAAAAATAAAGGACGACTCTGAAAGGTAATTTATGGCTCAACATGTTGCCAGAGAGCATGAAAATTGTTATCTCCTTGGATGAAATGCAATATTGGCCACTCTATGTGGCCCATATTGCTCTGACAAGCTACATCCAGATCCAATGCTATTTCAAATGCAAATCTGATTAAACATAGAAAAATACGAACGAACTTCCATTACCAAAACTCAGGATCAAAACTGAACCAGAAGATATAAACTGAACATATACTCCTTTTGTTCCTATTTGATTGACGTTTTTTATTTTTTCACACATAATAGCTAGAGGATCAAGAAGGAACAGATTAAAATGAAGAGGAAACCGAGATGTTGCTCTGTAACCAAGTAATAGCTAGAGGATCAACATCAACTGTACCATTGAGAAAACCAGAGTACCAAGAAGCAGAGAGCTTTGGAGACCTCTTGAGATCAGGATCGCTGAAATTCACATCGTACATCCCATAGTTGTACATGTATCCACTCAATAACTCGTACAAATCAATCATCGACCATACAAAGTATCCCCTCGTGTCCGATCCATTCCTAATCGGTCAAACCAAAATCAACCAGCTATAGTATGTGAAAATTCAAAGATGAAGGAGGAGAATCTTTACTTGATGGCGTTGAGCACAGCACCAATGTAAGCTTGTATGTATTCAATTCTTGGTGTGTCTTGTAGCCCCGAACCATGTTTCATCGGTTTACCTGTTTTATTTTTTTATTTTTTTTGGCGCAATTTGAAGAATCTTAAGAACGAACAGTCGTGCTTTCAAGAAGACAAAAAAACAGAGTAATAAAGACAAAAGAGAATGAAGTAGACCGTTTTCAAGAATGTAGATTGGAGGGTTGTTATAGCTCTGTTTCAGATACTCCAAGACACTTTCAAGACCCCATGGTATAGCATCCCACTTTAAAAAAAAAAAAAAAATAGACAATCAAATTAGGAAAACATCTAGCTTCAAGAAGATCGATCAATACTTCTTTAGCAGGTCTTACCTCGAGGAATGAAGAATTCCCCATGACTATCCAAAAGAAGAAGAAGAATTAACAGAACCAAGACGCCATTTTTGGATCGATTGATGATGAAAAGAAAGTAATCTTACAGATAGTCTCGGCGCCCATGTCTGTAAAGAAGTCTTGTCTGCTAGGAAGATGAGAAGACGTTGGTCTGCTGTTTTTCACATAGACTGTCATGTAGTGGATAATTCCTAAAAAGTCTGATGAACCTTTCACTTTCTCTGATTCTTCCTCTGAGAAAACTGGTAATCTCGATCCCAAGATTCTCTTCATTTCCTCTGGATAGTCCCCAAATACCAAAGGCTTCAACATCCTAGATTGTCAAATTCAAAGTTATCAGATTTTGTCCTCAAAGTTAACCCAAATAACCAAAAAAAAAAAATGTTTTTCTCACCAACCAAAGAGAAAATCTTTAGCTCTCTGAGTTGCAATTTCATCGTCCTCCGAGTTTGTATACGGAGTTAACCCGAATGCATATATGCTAAGGCCTATGGATCCTCTCTGCTTACTCTGCACCATCATATTACGTTCATAACTCATAATAGAGTTACGGTTTTAAGATTGAAAAATATATTTGTATATACCTTGTACTTTAGTTTATACAGATTTGACGCAGAGGCATGAGCTAACAACATGTTATGGCCTGCAATATATGGTTCAGTAGAAGAGTTTCCAGTAGAGCAATTGATGAATGAGGTAGGAGAACAATGTCCTGGCGGCGCGAATCCTTCGCTATAAGAAGCAATGGCGAATATTGAAGCTTCGTTAATTGTCGTCCATAGCTTCACATCAGCCCCAAACTCTCTGAAGCATGCATCGGCATAAGCAGTGAAGTCTTCTCTGCAACAACAAAATCCTTTTTTCAATTTATGTCGAAACTATACAATAAGAATTTGTTGGATCATAACTTTTGTTTTAAAAAAAAAAAATATTCTTTACATGATTTTGCGGTTGATCCATCCTCCGTACTCGTCTTCAAGAGTCTGAGGAAGATCATAGTGGTAAAGTGTAACGTGTGGTTCGATTCCTGCTCGTAGTAGTTTTTGCCAAAACTTTGATTAGAAGCTATCAATTGGCTTTAATATTTGTGATTTAAGTGTAAGGAGAAAAATCTCACCATGGGTTCGTAGTTCTTTGATGAGGTTCTTGTAAAACCATAAACCTTTTGGGTTAATGGGTCCTCTTCCATCTGAGAAATCACAGCAGACATAGGAAAAATAGGGTTTAAGAGTTGATAAACAAAATAGTCTACTTGCAAGTTAAGAAAGCAAAAGAGGTCTTAACTAGGTATAAGCCTTGACCATGAGATAGAGAATCTGAATGATTCTAAGCCCATTTTTGCCATGAGCTTAACATCTTCCTATACAAGTCACAATAACATCGAATTTGAGAAAATAGAGCCAGAAACGTACATCATTTATTCGACAAGTTACAAAAACAGAGCAAGGCAAAAAGTTTCATGAAGAGAGAGAACCTTGTATTTGTGATACCCGTCACATGCTATATCTCCATTTCCTCTGTTATCTGCAAAAAATTATGAAGTCGAGATCTATGAACCTTAACAAATGAATTATGAGATAGATAAAACCCTAAAAAAAAAAAAAAGACTCAGCTTGGTAATTTAAAATGCCAAATAAACGGAAACACGAAAACCTATGAACATCATCAACTACACAAATAAAAAAACTTACTAGAGTGGGAGAAAGTATCCCAGACGCTACGAGTCCTTCCGTCTTCATCAACAGCTCCTTCCCACTATTACTCCCCAAATTATAAGACTGAAAAAAGTAAACGAAAGAACACAGAAGCAGAGTCTCTAACCTGATAAGCAGAAGTGGCAGCTCCGAAGAGGAAATCCTCAGGAAAATCCTTTCTGGTGAAGGCATCGCTGTAGCTTATTGCTAAAACGATGAGCAGAAAATTGGAAAGCAGAGAGAAAGCTTTCATTTTTGAACCGAGAGAGAGAGAGAGAGAGAGAGCGTATGAATAAACTAAAGGGTTAAGTCGTTTTCTTTGGATCTTTCAAGAACGTACCGAGTGAGTGAGTGACCCATCTTCTTTTCCTTCTTCCACTCGTTTAATGCGACCCAAAAGAAGACTAAAGAAGTATCTCTTCCGGTGAAGTGTGTTCCATTTGATGTGACTTACAATTATAATAAGCATTTCAGCGAACTAAATATCTTTCCACCACGAATAAAAAGTGTCCAACAAAATCAAGATTTAAGATTTTATTTACCCTTTGGTGTTTTTTTATGAGAGAACATGGATAGTTTCTAATAATTTGTTTGTGGAAAGGTAGTTTTGGTTGGTGTTTTTTAGAAGATAAGAGTCACTTTCAATTTTTTATATTTTTCATGTGAAAAAGGCAAAAAAAAGAAAGAAAAATAGTGCGCCCTTGATTTACGCTTTATTGTCTTTGTAAATAAAGAAGGCATTCGTAAAAGATTGATTTGTAAAGATCAAAGATCAATATTGTTGAATAAAGTAAGAAGGAAGAGGAAAAAGATTAGAAATATATGAAAACAACTTGAAACTTGCTTTGGCTAAACCTTGAATTGATGAACGTATATGATACAAGGAAATCATTTCAATAATAAAAAAAATGATTATGAAATTACGTCTAGAATGAATTGATCAGGGCAAATCATTACAAACGACTCCCCACCATCAATGGGAAATCAAGATTATAGTATAACTTAATTAAGGAAACTACAAACAAATAAAGAAAGGAAATTAAACATAAATATGTCCCTAACGTTAAAAAAAAATAAAAAAAAAATGAAACAATATTTTTTCCATCACGTCGTCGTGGTGAGCTTCGCCGCTTTAAAGGACGGATGAAGCAGCCCAAACTCGTCCTTGGCATCGAGCGGCCTGTCCGTTTGGTTGCGTGTGGGTTTCACGCGCCGACTCCCTAGCGACTTATGCGTGAACCCATACATTTGAAGGATCTGATTGTCACCAAAATTAAACGCTCTGTCCATCTGCCGGAGACACCTTTCCACCGGATAATCTCCAAATTTTCCGCACGGTTTGCACCCGACGAAATGCGTGACTAGCGGCCACCGATGGTCTCCGAAACCCGGTTTATGATTCTCGATCATCTCCTCGTACCGGTCCACCAAAATCCCCCAATAACCGTGCAAGTAATAACCACTCTCCAGATACACTTTCCCTCCCCATTTCTCTCTCTCCGTCGCCAGGAGATAAACCATCGCCGACTGATCGTCCGCTTCGAAAGCAGGTCGGTCTTTGAGTTCCCGGGTCAAGATTTTACCCGCTTCTTCTCGGATTTTCCCTTTCGGACCCATGGGAGCCCAAGCGTCGAGGAGATCGAGCGCCCACTGCGAGTTCCTAAGCAAGAAACTTCCAGTGTTGAGACCGATCCAGTTCTTCTGCTCGTAAACCATCTCGTTCCAGCCGTGCATCACGAGGTTGTAATCCTTGTACCTCTCCCATGGAAGCTCGAACACCATGTCCGTAAACATGGCATCACTGTCCATCCACCACAGAAACTCAATCTCAGGGTGAGACAAGAGTAATTTCCTAATCAACGGAAGCTTAGCCCAGAACCCAGCCATCTCAGCGTCGAGCAACGCCATGTTGTAGAAGATCTCGATTCCGTGAATGCGACAGTAATCAATCTTGTTCTTGATCGATTTCAAGAGGTAATGGTCTCCCACAGGATTCTCGCACGGCTTAGGAGCTGAACCTGTAACAAGAAGAACCCTAGGCTTGTTTTGCGCCACGAAGTTTGGGAAACTGGGGTTCTGTTTGAGCCATTCAAGCCTCTGCTCATCCCAATCGGAGATCTTGGGACCGAGAGAATACGGTTTAGTCCGGTCTTCAGATTTCTCTTCATCTCCTTCGTCAACGAATATCTTGTTGACATCGAAGGTCTCGTAGTTGTTGCCATTTCCATTTCCGTTTCCATTTTCATCTCCGTCTTCGGTCGTTTTGGAGGAGACCTCGACGAGGACACGGTGAGGCTCGGCGCGTTTCCGCGTGTAGAAGAAATGCTCGCGGATCTCCTTGATATCTTGCTCCGGTGTACCAAACTTACCGGCTCCGATTGTGCCACGTAGGACGACGACGGTGAGCACGAGGCAGAGAAGCGTCACCTTTCCTTGACGCCAGACTCTCTGTAATCTACGAAACCGATGCGTTCCTAAGCACTTCTCTATCATCTTCTTCTTCCTCTTCTGGTTTCGACACACAGATCTGGTCCCGATTCAGGACACAACACGAAATCTAAGAGAGTATCAGGGGAATTAAATAAAATTCTAACGTGTTTGTAATTTGTAATCACGCCCAAAAAAATAAAAGAAGAAGTTTTACGCGTTTTGGATTTCTACCTCGTAAAGGGAAGGATCAACGAAGAGATTAAAAAAAACTTCAAAAGAAGAAAAAAAACATTAAATGAAGATTTTAGATTCTGATTAAAGAAGTAAATAATTTTAAAAATAATATTTGAAATTTTTGTCAAAAGTCAGACAGAACATGCCTGCCTGTCTGGACGCGTAAACTTGGTGCGGATCAGCTAGTCTAGTAGCTAGTGGTGGTAATAGATATTCGTTTTTTTTTTGTCTGATACTTGTTGGGCCCTTATAATTTGGATTAACACCTAGTTGGGCCCTAGTCATTTAAAGCCCATTGAGCCTAAATTAAAATTCGGTCGAAATAAAAATACAAATTGACGGTTTGGATTCATTTTAACATGAATCTCACACAACTGTCCGGATCAAAATTAGAGCGCCAACAAATAATAGAAAAAGGTACTACAAATTGATATGTGCATGTTTACTTTCACTTGACGATTTAGAAATATCACAAAATCTCTTAGACAAATATTCTGAATTCTCACTGATAAAGGGAGGGTCTCCAATCTCCAGCAATGGCGGCAACACATAATCACCGATGAACGTTGGCGACAAGAAATACGACCCTCTCTTCCCTTGCGGATATGGAATCAAAACTTAAATCAAGAACCAAAACCATCTATCATGTATGTAAATTATGTGAAAAATGTTCAAGTGTGACGCTTTTTCAACGAATAATTTATCATATACGTACAATGCAACTTATTCACGGCTTTTTCGATCGAAACAAATAAATTGTTAAGAGAGTAAAATAGAAAAATCCCTCATTAATTTATAGGAAAAAAACACAAGTCTTTTAATGTTTTAGGCCCATTTTGTGAGGCTGGAGAGAACCACGTGACGGCAAAACGGTCCTACCGACCACTATGTAATGTCGAGTACTGTGATGCGTTGATATTTTACGGAAAAGGCACTTTTATAATAATAATAAAAAATAGCTAAGCTTTTGATAAATCGTCTAGATGTTGGGTCGATATAAATGAAAAGTTTTGTTCTACTAAAAATTATATATATATTTTTGGGTGACCTTCTTTATTGGATAAGAGATATAAAAAGAACATTTGTCGTTAAGGTGAACTTTTTGTTTAAATATTAAATTTTATACCAAATATTCGTTTTTGACATAAAATTATGGAGAAAACAAAAAAAAATGGAAAAACCAAAAACTAATAAATTAAAACAAAGTAAGTCCAGGACTAAAATCAAAAACGGAACTAAAAAGAAAGAACTAGTGAAAAAGATGACAACATCAGTAAGGTGAGACTTATCAGTTACAAAATATACTAATTTACTTATTAGGAGTAAAAATAAAGGAATCAACGATGACAATGATTAATGTCATATGTACCAAGTGAAAATTATGCAATAATAATGCATATATGACCTAAACATTTGTTATCTCAGTGTGATAATATACTTTTTGGTCGATTATGAAGACGTCAGGAAATTCCACACGTGAGGAAACTATATTGTAGATCTCTACACAGTTGTTAATGCGTTCGAGGTTTGTTTAGTTAATTTATTTGACTCTGCAAATAAATCAACGAGCATGTTCTCCTCTTTCAATCTTTAACCTAATTATTTTCTCTTTGATTTAATATGTTAATTCATACAGAAAGATAAGACAAAAAAAAGCATGTATTCTTATTAGGTACTATCTTTTAACTAAAAAAAATGTTGTGTGTTTTAAACTCAAAAAAAAAAAAAAAGAGTTAAGATACTGTTTTTAAATATATAAGGGCATCTCCATTGGGGGTTTTTATTTGAGTTTCTTAGAAAAGTTTAATATTAAAAAAATAAAAAGTAAGAGAGAGATTGTTAAAAATTAAGAAACCAACTCTTAAATAAGAGTTTTAAGAACTGAGTTAAAAAACTCATATGACACTTGTCACTTTTTGATTAGGTTAGACTTTTAAATAAATATCTGAATTAATTAAATAGTTTATTTTTATTAAAATATTATTTTTATTTGTTTTAGAAACCTTTTTCAAGAGTTTCTCAGATGGAGGTGCTCTAACAGTGCTAACTATTATTGGATTGTCAATTTTTGAAGTAATAATAATAAATAAAAATATCTCCACTAAATCTTAGAAAGTGACTGCCATTTTATAATCTCCACTCTGCCAAGTCGAAAAATATAATTATTATTATTATTGTTTTAACTCATCTCTTCACATACACTATATCCTTAAAAAACAAAAAAAGACTATAATTTTAGTTACAGACTAGCATTACGTTTGTCTTCTTCCTCTAGTCGGCTATGTAGATTGAATCAGTACACAGTATAAAACCATAGCAGCTTTGCTTAATAAATGTTTTCCAAAACGAGCTTTTTCTTTGGATCACAAACTCTTTAACGATCATTTTAATTCTCTTTGGAAGAGTTTAGATTATGTGGTGGCTATCTTCTTCCTGGGTCTCCGACCTCTCCTGCTCATCGTCTGCACTCATAGAACCGTCTTCATCTCTTCCGGCTCCAATCCAATGGCTGAGATTCGTTCTTCTATCTCCATGTCCACAGCGACTTCTCTCCTCCGCCCTCGACCTCTTCTTCCTCCTCATCCTCACCTTCTTCGCTCTCCACAAACTATGTTCTTCTTCTTCTACTGAAGCTGACATCAGCAAACCTCTAATCGCTAGAAGAACTGTAACCAGAATAACCGGATTGTTCAAAACGACAATTGTAGTCTCTCTTCTCCTGTCGTTTTGCTCCGTTCTTCTCTGCGTTTTGGCCTTCACCACACGGGCGAAGCTCAAGCTCGTTGACGCTCTGTTTTGGCTAATCCACGCCGTTACTTATGCCGTCATCTCCGTTTTGGTTCTCCACCAGAAGAGATTCGCATCATTCAATCACCCGTTATCGTTACGAATCTACTGGGTTTCCAATTTCGTCGTCACCACTCTCTTCACCGTCTCCGGGATTCTCCATCTTCTCTCAGACGATTCATCCGCCGCGAGTCTAAGAGCAGACGACGTCGCTTCCTTCGTCTCCTTCCCTTTAACCGCCGTCCTACTCTTCGTCTCTGTCAAAGGTTCAACCGGAATATTAATCACTAGCAGCGTTGCGATTCCGACGAAATCAAACAACGTCGTTCTAGAGAAATCCGAGAACGTCTCTCTGTACGCATCGGCGTCGTTTCTGTCGAAAACTTTCTGGCTATGGATGAATCCGTTACTGAGCAAAGGCTACAAATCTCCATTGAATCTCGAGCAGGTCCCGACTCTGTCTCCGGAGCACAGAGCCGAGAAGCTAGCGATTCTCTTCGAGTCAAAATGGCCCAAACCGCAAGAGAACTCGAGAAACCCAGTCCGTACCACTCTCCTCCGTTGTTTCTGGAAGGAAGTCGCACTCACGGCGGTTCTAGCCATCCTCCGTCTCAGCGTCATCTACGTCGGACCGGTTCTCATCCAAAGCTTCGTCGATGTCACCTCCGGCAAAGGATCCTCTCCGTCGCAGGGTTACTACCTCGTTCTCATCCTCCTCATCGCCAAATTCGTGGAAGTCTTATCCACTCACCAGTTCAATTTCAATTCACAGAAGCTAGGGATGCTCATAAGATCCACTCTCATTACCGCTCTCTACAAGAAAGGGCTGAAGCTAACCGGCTCGGCTCGTCAGAATCACGGCGTTGGCCAAATCGTTAATTACATGGCCGTCGATGCACAGCAGCTCTCTGATATGATGCTTCAGCTACACGCAATCTGGCTCATGCCTATGCAAGTAGCTGTTGCTCTTGTGCTTCTCTACGGTACACTTGGACCTTCTGTGGTGACTACCGTTATCGGTTTAACCGGAATTTTTATATTCATTCTCATGGGAACGAAGAGAAACAACAGGTTTCAGTTCAGCCTCATGATGAATCGTGATTCGCGTATGAAAGCAACCAACGAGATGCTTAATTACATGAGAGTGATCAAGTTTCAAGCTTGGGAAGATCATTTCAACGAGAGGATTCTCAAGTTTAGAGACATGGAGTTTGGTTGGCTATCCAAGTTTCTCTACTCGATCTCCGGAAACATAATCGTGCTTTGGAGCACCCCGGTGTTGATATCGGCGCTCACTTTCACAACCGCTGTTTTCTTGGGAGTCAAGCTTGACGCAGGCACCGTTTTTACCACAACCACTATTTTCAAGATACTTCAAGAACCGATCAGGACGTTTCCGCAGTCTATGATCGCTCTTTCACAGGCAATGATCTCTCTCGGAAGACTCGACGCTTATATGACGAGCAGAGAGCTGTCGGGAGAAACTGTGGAGAGGATTCAAGGTTGTGATGATGGGAATATCGCCGTGGAAATAAAAGATGGAAGCTTCAGCTGGGATGATGACGATGACGAGCCTGCAATTGAAAACATAAATTTCGAGGTTAAGAAAGGGGAGCTCGCTGCCATTGTAGGGACTGTTGGATCAGGGAAATCTTCGTTGCTAGCTTCGGTGCTTGGCGAAATGCACAAAATTTCAGGCAAGGTTCGGGTGTGTGGGACAACGGCTTACGTAGCGCAGACGTCGTGGATTCAGAATGGAACGGTTCAAGACAACATTTTGTTTGGTCTTCCTATGGATTCAAGCAAGTACAATGAAGTTGTCAAGGTTTGTTGTTTAGACAAAGATTTGCAGATGATGGAGTTTAAAGATCAGACAGAGATCGGGGAACGGGGAATTAACCTCAGTGGAGGTCAGAAGCAGAGGATACAGCTTGCGCGAGCAGTTTATCAGGAAGCCGATGTGTATTTACTCGATGATGTCTTTAGCGCCGTGGATGCTCATACTGGTTCAGACATATTCAAGGTAAGCACCGAATCTCTGTTTGATTAAAATCAGTTTATATCAAAAATCAATAAACCTGATTCTTGTTTCTTTGTGATGATGTTTCCGTAGAAATGTGTAAGAGGAGCATTGAAAGGAAAGACTGTCTTGCTAGTAACTCATCAAGTAGACTTCCTTCACAACGTTGATCGCATCTTGGTACGGTTTGGTGGAACAAAAGAATAAAACTTGGTCAGCTTTGTGATCTAGGATTTTGCCAATGAGTGGTTCCATTTTACAGGTTATGCGAGATGGAATGATTGTTCAATCAGGAAAATACGACGAATTAGTGAGCAACGGGTTAGATTTTGGGGCTTTGGTAGCGGCGCACGAGACATCTATGGAGCTAGTTGAAGCTGGCTCGGCATCAGCCGCAGCAGCAAATGTGCCAATGGGATCACCAAGAACACAGAGAACTATTTCAATAGATTCTCCCCGTCAACCTCCAACTCCAAAATCTCCAAAAATACACAGAACTACTTCACTAGGGTCTCCAAAAATAAATAGAACTACCTCAATGGAGTCTCCTCGTTTAGGCGAGCTAAACGATGAACACATCAAGTCATTTCTCGGATCCAACATCCCAGAAGACGGATCAAGACTGATCAAAGACGAAGAAAGAGAAGTCGGGCAAGTGAGCTTTCAAGTGTACAAACTCTACTCAACGGAAGCTTACGGCTGGTGGGGAATGATACTTGTTCTCTTCTTCTCTGTGGCTTGGCAAGGCTCTATAATGGCTAGCGATTACTGGCTTGCCTATGAAACATCAGCCAAAAACGCTGTTTCATTCGACGCTTCAGTCTTCATCCGTGTCTATCTCATTATCGCCGCTCTTTCCATTGTTCTTGTGTGCCTCCGCGCATTTTACATCACTCACTTGGGGCTTAAGACTGCTCAGATCTTCTTCAAACAGATTCTCAACAGTCTCGTGCACGCACCAATGTCGTTTTTCGACACCACGCCATCTGGAAGAATTCTCAGTAGGGTGAGAGAAATCTCTCCATCTCAAATCCAGAAAAGGAGGGAGATTTCAGTTTTAAAGACAGTCTCTGTTATATGTTGTTTTGCAGGCATCTACTGATCAGACCAATGTGGATATTTTCATCCCCTTCATGATAGGACTAGTGGCCGCAATGTATACTACTCTTCTCAGCATCTTCATAGTAACCTGCCAATACGCTTGGCCAACTGTTTTCTTCATCATTCCGCTTGGATGGCTCAACATTTGGTACCGGGTAAGTGGCGAAAAGCGATGATATAATTTGTTAACGATGCTCGATTTGTCTGCGGCTCTTTGATGTTCTATGTTCAACCATCTTCATTGGTTTTTTTTTTTAATCAACAGGGATATTACCTTGCATCATCTCGGGAACTAACTCGCCTTGACTCGATCACCAAGGCCCCAGTAATCCACCATTTCTCAGAGAGCATAGCAGGAGTGATGACGATCCGTTCTTTCAAGAAACAGCAAATTTTTAGGCAAGAGAATGTGAAGCGAGTCAATGCTAATCTCAGGATGGACTTCCACAACAATGGTTCAAACGAATGGCTCGGGTTTCGTCTTGAGCTGATCGGGAGCTGGGTACTCTGCATCTCGGCTCTGTTCATGGTCTTACTACCGAGCAACATTATCAAACCAGGTATTAAGACTGACCAAGCGAGTTCGAATAGCTAAACATTTGTTTTCCTTATGATGATTGTTTTTTTCTGTTCAATACAGAGAATGTTGGGCTTTCACTTTCATACGGACTTTCGCTGAACTCGGTTCTGTTTTGGGCAATATATCTGAGCTGTTTCATTGAGAACAAGATGGTTTCTGTTGAGAGAATCAAGCAGTTCACCGATATTCCCTCGGAAGCGAAGTGGGAGATCAAAGAGAACCGTCCACCTCCAGCTTGGCCTTACAAAGGTAACATACGCCTTGACGATGTCAAGGTACGCTATAGACCAAACACACCGCTTGTGCTCAAGGGACTTACGATAGACATCAAAGGAGGAGAGAAGGTTGGTGTGGTTGGAAGAACAGGAAGTGGTAAATCGACTCTGATTCAGGTCTTGTTCAGACTTGTGGAACCATCTGGTGGGAAGATAATCATCGACGGAATCGATATCTGCGCTTTAGGACTTCATGATCTAAGGTCAAGATTCGGTATCATTCCTCAAGAACCAGTTCTCTTCGAAGGAACGGTAAGGAGTAACATTGATCCAACAGAGAAATATCCGGACGAAGATATCTGGAAGGTTAGAGGGTTAAAAGTTAAAAACTTTTTCGGGTTCGTGATCCATCCATCATTGTATAAATGTGCGGTCTTTTTGTTTTGCAGAGTCTCGAGCGATGCCAACTTAAGGAGGTTGTTTCATCCAAGCCCGAGAAGCTGGATTCTCTGGGTGAGTGAAAGCTGTATTTGTTTTTGAAACAATGGATAAGGGTTCTCTTGAAATCATAAAATGAAAAAAGTGGAGGATATTGTGTGACAGTGGCGGATAGTGGTGAGAATTGGAGTGTTGGTCAGAGACAGTTACTCTGTTTGGGAAGGGTTATGCTGAAACGATGCCGGATTCTGTTTTTGGATGAAGCAACTGCGTCCGTTGATTCGCAGACTGATGCTATGATCCAGAAGATCATCAGGGAGGATTTCTCGTCTTGTACCATCATCAGCATTGCTCATAGGATTCCAACGGTGATGGACTGTGATCGCGTTCTTGTCATAGACGCGGGTAAAGAGCAAATTTAAAAGACAAGAATGTTTTATTTTGGTGGATTAATGGAATTTTGTTCTTTTTTTTTGGTTTGACACTTGTGAAATAATTGCAGGAAAAGCGAAAGAGTATGATAGTCCGGTTCGTTTGCTGGAGAGACGGTCGTTGTTTGCTGCATTGGTTCAAGAGTATGCTCTCCGATCTGCAGGGATATGAAACCATCGTTTTTTTTTTCCTCTTAGCTAATATGAATATGAATAGACTGGTTTATGTTGATTTATCAACAACATTTTCAATAATCACAAGTTTCCTTTGTATTTATGATATCATCCAACAGTTATTATGATTGGGTCAAATCTTAGTATTCATTCTGTTTAAGGCAGACAGAGATTCCGTACGGAATCAGAGGTTTGAACTAAGTGAATATCCCGACGACATAGCTGGATGTTTACAAGAATCATTTGTCTTTTCAATGTTTTTCTTTATTATTTAGAAATTAAATTTTAAATTTAAATAAAATTCGGGTTGGGACTGTGAAGAGAAAATATGTTGTTTCCATATTTTCTTGCATTCTCTCTTTTTTTTTTTTTAAGCTCATAAGCATATATATATAATTAATTTTTTTTTTTCATTTTTGTTAACTGGTATCATATTTATAAATAAAAGTAAAGTTGAAAGGAGAAAAATAAATAAAGTTGAAAGTTGAAAATACATAAAGTGAATTGAAAAGGGGAGATGAATGAGCTGGCCACTACTACTCGCGAATTGTAACATATCATTTATTTACTACTTTTTGACACGGTTTTGATATTTTGGTTGATTGTAAAATATCACAGCTTCATAAAGTTGAAGGTTCACCGCTTTTGATTACATAACATAACTAATATGCATATAGAAGACGATTAATCGGTTTACACGCTAAACACTGTTCGAAACACCTAATGTGCGCCTAGCAGTATTTTAAACATTGTGAAATACTAACTCTTGATCGTTTTTTTTTTCTTTGTTTTTCCTTACGAATCCATAATAACTTTTTCGGATTTATCCATTTTTCGACATGACATTTCAAATGTTTCTTTCTATTTTTTTCTCTTTTTTCACGAACCGGCCAGCTTTAACATAATTCTAGTGGATAAATCTGTCAATGACATTTCCTTTTCTAAAAAAGCTAATAATTTTGTATTGCATACTGATATTTAAATTGAAATTTAAACTATTTTATGATAATTGTTTTTTTTTGTTAATTTAGCTTGGAGACTTTAGTATATTGTAAATTCAAACTTTAAACATGTGATAAATTTTAGATGTACCACTATTGTGTAATATAATTTTATATACTATTTTATGATAATTAAAAACATGTATAAATATATATATAGTCTAATTAGGAAATAAGAAAGTCGCAATGTGCTAGAAAAAAAAAAAAAAAAAAAAGATAAGTAACTTTCATCAGTCGTGTAAAGTATGATATTTCATGTAAGCCCGCACGCTCACGGCACATGGGTCTGTATAGCCTTTGGAGTGCTCTCCCAAGTTGTAGAATGTTTTGACTAATGGTCCGACCTTATCCTATTCATAATATCGTATTTGCTTTTCCTTTTTACACTGATCAACAAATTTGAATAAAATTCATCATTGAATAAAATTTATAAGCCAATAAGGTATAGATTTTCCAGCCCATGCTATATTAGTCACTGATTTTCTGCTTTTGTCTTCGTCTGGACATCATGTATGTTTCTAAGAAAATTAAAAAAGTAGTTTACGCTGACAAGGTATTTATGTGTTATGGGAGTCTTCTTCTGGTTTGATCTGGATTTGTCCTAAGAACATATATCCAATGATATTAAATGCACATTTTATTGTTGGAAGGTGGATTGATTTGCACAATTTACATGTCCGAACTGCGCCTCATTTTTTATAACAAATACCTCCACAGTATCCATGATAAAAAAAATGTAACAAGAGCATCTAGGGCACATAACATGTTTACATCCTGTATTTGGAATCATGTTACACGTATATTCTCGTTTACGTACTATATGGATATTGTTTACGATCCCTCTACGTACGATTTTGTTTGATGCTTATATTGGTCTCTACAAAAATGAACCACCCACCGTAAACTAAGGTTAAAATGGAAAATATTATGTAATGATGCTTAAGGAATCTTTTAGAGCCGTTAATGGCCTTGGAAGTTCTTAGAAAGATCTTAGATATATATAATTCAATTTTCGAGAATGACATTTTATTATTATTGTTTTGTAATAGTGTTGAAAAGTGGAAATATGTAGCGAGAAAAAGAGAGAAAAAAAATTCCTATGTTATATAAAGTAGAAACAAGACACAAAGAAAGTTGAAGGCATCAGAGGTCGTTAACATTTAAAATCCTCTTAACGACAAAATTGTTAGTAGTTTTCTGATGTGTAAAAACGGTCTTAAAGACATTTTCTGAAAATGACCCCCCCCCTCTCCAAAATTAAAGTTATATTTGACGGGAATTTTTTTTTTCCACGAAAAACAAAATACTTATTTTTTATAAAAGAGAGAAAAAAATGAAGAAAAAATAAATAAAACAGCCACAAGATTGGGACAGGCTTTCTCTTAGCATTTAAGCAAAAAAAAACTTTAAGAGACCACGCTTGAGTCCCATGACTCATGGAAAATCCAAAAGCAATGCGTTTGTAGATTTAATGGTTCGTTTCGGTTTACTTAGTTATGGATTTTTCAGTTTCGTTTCAGTTGGATTGGTCCATGCATTTTATTTTCCCTATATGTGTGTTTCTACATCTACTTTATATATATTCTCATATTTTCAACATACAATATTGCTGAATTTGTATATATATAATATAATTCCACAAACTCTAGCCTTTTAGTTCTGTTTCTAGCATTAATTAAAATAAAATAAAAATCTATCAAATGTGAAGCATGTTTACAATACACATATATGATTTATGATATGCCCACATTACTAAGCCTCTTCGTGGAAAAAAAAGAAAATAGTATACAAAAATTCAAAAGTGTTGCAAGCAAATGATAAAGTAAATAATGGTCAAAGACTAACTCAATGATTTTTATTAGAACTCACATCTAACAACAAGTGGGATTAAAGCTCAAAGAGCTATTAGACAAAAATATGTATGTCCAACTCCATGAAATCAAACAAAAAGTAAGTCGCAAAAGCATTTTTCACTTTTTAGATAAAAAATTTCCACCAATTTTCCCAATTACAGTAGCAAGATACTGTATTATAAATCGTAAAGCTACTTGAAAATTGAAATCAAGAAGAAACCCCCGGGGAAAAAAAAGAAACAAAGATATAGAAACTAGAAAAGAGAGAAAATAAAATAAATAAATAATTAACAGTTTTGTCTATAAATAAAGAGATTCAAAGCCACTGAATCAAGCACATTAGAAACTTCCCACTCTCGTCTCCGTCTTCTTCGTTTCACCCACTCACTTCATTCTCTCTCTAAAATCTTCTCTTATTTCTCTTTCTCTCTCTCCTCTCTCTATCTAGAACAGAACAATGGGTATCGTCGATGACAGTAGCAAGACACTATGGGGAAGCATGACCCATGGATCAACTTCACGTTACGCCCTTAACGGCAAGATCATGCTCGCTTCCGTTATCATCCTCTTCGTCGCCGTTATTCTAATCCTCTTTTTCCACAGCTACGCCAGATGGTTGTTCCGGCGTCAAAACCGTCGTATTCGCCGCCGTATCAGTGCTCATCTCCGATCTCTATCCGCCGCTCGAGACCCTACTCAATCCTCCTCCTCCCTCTCTCCTCTCGATCCGGCGGTGCTAGAGAAGATTCCGATCTTCGTTTATTCCGTTAAAACCCATAAATCCCCGCCGGAGGATTGTTCCGTTTGCTTATCCGAGTTTGAAGAAGAAGATGAAGGACGTGTCCTTCCCAAATGTGGCCACGTGTTCCACGTTGACTGTATAGACACGTGGTTCGGGTCGAGATCTAGCTGTCCGCTTTGCAGAGCTCCGGTTCAACCCGAGCAGTCGGTTACTGAATCCGGTTTGACTTATTCAGAACCGGCTGCTCCCGTATTTCCATCAGTTAAGCCAATTGAGGATACCGAAGCTGGAAGTTCGTCTTCATCCGACGAATCCGAATCCTCGACGCCGTCATCATCTTCTGGTTCGCCGTTGAGGTTTCCGACGGAAGCTTGCGAGAGGGAACCGATTGATTTAGTCGGTATAGTTGTTGAGGTTCCCAGGGAACTTGACGCTTCTAAACTCGGGTCTACCCTGAGATAATGGATCAAATAATCGGGTGACTTTATCGAAGATTCCGACCCGGTAATTGGGGGAATCCGGAACGGGATGGGCAAGAAATCGGGTCGTAATTTGGAGTCTTCAGCATCGGATAACCGACCCGGTAGTCTTGGGAAATGGGCAACTTTTTATTACTGGCGTGGGTGAAGACACGTGGTGGTGGTGACTATCCACGCGTCAATCAGAGCCAGATCCTTGGGACGTTTCGTTTACAAAGAGACGGCGTTTGGAAAAGTGAACGGAATTGAGATTAAAAAAAAAGTAACGGAGCGTTTGAAAAGAATAGAAAAGGTAACGGAGAGAAGCGATCGCAAAGCGAGAAAGCTCTTTTGTAATCTCGTAAATGGAGACTAATTTTTTCAATTTCAGTGTTTATTCATACGTTGTTTTTTCTTACAACAATGGGTCTAATATGTTGATATGGTTTATAATAGGAGAGAGTTTTCGTGCACCCTATGCTAATGTGTGTGCTATTATTGGCTATGAAATATATATATAATTTTGATATTCTGTAAATTGGTTTTCTATCTGTTAAATTTTTCTAAATCTACATAGAATATTAATTTTTTATACCACAATTATCTTGATTATATCAGAATAATTAGTGATCAAAATAATTTGCTAAATCTCAGTCATATATCCTACCGTTTAAAGAATAGTATCAAATTCAGAAAAATTGTGCTGTATGTTCTGAGTTCTAATCAATATTTTTTCATCTTGTTTTATTAGTGTAAATTCATCCATATTCTATAAATTTATATTTTATTTTTATCATAGAAATTGTCAGAAACATATAATTAAATTATATTTTGAGAAAATGATAAATATCCAGTTTTACATTAATTGGAATGATGTGCTAAAAATACATCAAAACTTAAATTCATCAAATTTATACCAATAATTTAAAACTTTTTGTAATTTTATATTAAGTCATAACAATAATTATTTTTTCCGTTTTAAGTTTGATGATTCAGATGCCACATAGAGAACGACGTCGTTTTGGGTAAAGTCGTCAAACACAAAATCATAATAAAATGATACCGTCTTGTCGTAAGAACACTTTATCTTCTTTTCGAATCTCGACCTAAATCAATTTGGGGAAGTTAGATCAGTAATTGAAAAAGAAAGAGCAGACTAAAAAATATAAAATTAAGTATAACTCTGGAAATTATAAACACCAACTATTTGATACAATGTCTGAATGAGTAAAAAAAGATGTTTCATATAATGTAATTAGTTTATGTTTCAGTTATAGCGACGATGTAATATTCAATCGTTACTTGAATGGAAAGTTTATAAAATGAAATTTTGAATATAAGCTTTGATATTTTTGTTTAGTACATTCAAGAGAAAATATGGTCATGTCCCCCGCTTATGAACTCTAGTAACTAATAATACTAGAAATTAAACTGATTTATTGTGGTATTAGGTAGGATGAATGGAGTTTTGACACGTACACAGACTGACGTGGACTCAAAGACGGGGACCATCCGACCAACTCGCGTGCGGTGTGCATGTATAGAGAATTTATATATCACTTAAAAAGAAACTGGAAACTGATATATTCCCTAGTTTTTTTTTTTTTTTTTTTTTTTTAAAAAAACACATTATAACGATGAAGCACCTTTCAATTTCAAAAGCTATTTTTCTCGCGCACATGTCTCCAATTTTCTAATGTGGGGACGAATTACCAACTTTATTATAAGGAATATTGACCAAATCTTTTTGTTGTATAACGTATTTGACTCTCTTCTTTTCTTATTTTAGCCCACACTATTGTTAAGAAATAAATAATAAAAAAAACCCAATTTCAGGACTGGAACCCATTTATGCGGTTGAGTTCGGTATGTAAAGAATGGACTCTAATAGATCTGAATTTATAAAGAAATAACAATTGTTGTAGATCGACAGTAAGTTCCCGTCATTAGTAGTACTTGTTAGTACCTTTGATGTTTGAAGCTGACGATACGTTAGACACATATTTTAAGAGAAAACAAAGTCAAAACATTGACTACATTAACCTTGGAATCGTTCAGCAAGACGCTCCTTGCACGATGATTCTTATGCGTTGACCAACTAATTAGTCGTGCAGCACTGAACTTGCCGGCAATACAAAAATACCGATTCTGTTATATATGCACAAGGAATATAAAATGTTAGACTTGGTTGCACGATTAAACTAGTGCTGATTCATGGTGTTCTTATGATTTCCAGAGCTACAATATATACTAAACAATCGTTTATTTAAATATATCGTGCAATCAATCTATGGTTAATGACTATAAGCGCATTAGATTCGTTAACTATTGTATATTGGGTTTATAAAGATAGACAAATCGTTGTTTATGCATTCAGTACACACGCGTCAATACATTGGCCTCAAAATTACAAATAATCTATACTAAAGTAACTTTTATCATCAGGAAAACATTTTTTAGGGATTTTAAATTTCTTATGTATTAATATATAAGCAGTCGCATAAATCAAACAAAGATGTTTCATCATACAATTTTATTATATAAAATTATAAAGAAAAACAAAAAAACATAACCTAAAAGATAGATTGCATCGATAATGCAACAATCAAATGAAATCGGTACAAAGAAACAAAAGAACATTTTGAAGGGAAAAGTTTTCAAATAAATAAATTGATCAACGCGACCTCATATATAATGCATGCAAGATTATCACCATAATAATGTGATCATCATGATCAGTATTTGGGAGTGGTGGGAGCAGCCTTGTGACCGGTGAAGTAGAAAGGTCCGACGCTAAATATCTTCAAGTTCTTGTCGGAGTAGTAACGGTATCCGTACATCGACAATGGAACTCCGGTGAGACCTTTGTTGACATTGGTTGGATTATTGCAAGTTTCGACCGGAGATGTGTATAGCTTGACACGACAGTAGAGTAGGTCCTTGATGTCGGTCAACGCCACGTAAAAGTATCCCTTAGAGTCAGTTGGATCGCTGTAGATCACAACATCGTTCTTGTCATTTCCGTATGATCCTGGCTCGGAGCACACGATCGTTGCCGTTGCTCCTAGATGAATTCAATCAACCGAGTTTTGTTTAATTAGTAATTCTGATGTTATCGTAGATATTTAATAAGAGAAGCTTAAGTATGTATTTTATACCTTGAATTGGGTAGGTATCGTAACCATTTTTGCAGAGGATGATGCCATCAACGGCTTTAAGAATCTCTGGGATGTATGACTTGGTGGGTGGAGTGTAGGTTGGTTTTGAGACATATGGAGGTGGAGGAGAATAGGTCGGAGACTTTCCATAGATCGGAGGAGAGAGAGTAGGCTTGTAAACTGGGGGTGGGAGGGTTGGTGTGTAAACTGGTGGTGGGAGGGTGGGTTTGTAAACTGGTGGAGTGTAAACCGGAGATGGGAAAGTTGGTTTGTAAGCTGGTGGAGTATAAACCGGAGGTGGGAGAGTAGGCTTGTCAACCGGTGGAGTGTATACCGGAGGTGGGAGAGTTAGTTTGTAAGCCGGTGGAGTGTAAACCGGAGGTGGGAGAGTGGGCTTGTCAACCGGTGGGGTATAAACCGGAGGTGAAAGAGTTGGTTTGTAAGCCGGTGGAGTGTAAACCGGAGGTGGGAGAGTGGGCTTGTCAACCGGTGGGGTATAAACCGGAGGTGAAAGAGTTGGTTTGTAAGCCGGTGGAGTGTAAACCGGAGTTGGGAGAGTGGGCTTGTCAACCGGTGGGGTATAAACAGGAGGTGAAAGAGTTGGTTTGTAAGCCGGTGGAGTGTAAACCGGAGGTGGGAGAGTGGGCTTGTCAACCGGTGGGGTATAAACCGGAGGTGAAAGAGTTGGTTTGTAAGCCGGTGGAGTGTAAACCGGAGGTGGGAGAGTGGGTTTGTCAACCGGTGGGGTATAAACAGGAGGTGAAAGAGTTGGTTTGTAAGCCGGTGGAGTGTAAACCGGAGGTGGGAGAGTGGGCTTGTCAACCGGTGGGGTATAAACCGGAGGTGAAAGAGTTGGTTTATAAGCCGGTGGAGTGTAAACCGGAGGTGGGAGAGTGGGCTTGTCAACCGGTGGAGTATAAACTGGAGGTGGGAGAGTTGGTTTGTAAGCCGGTGGCGTGTAAACCGGAGGAGATGAGGGAGAGTAGTAATCAGCGGTGGCTATGGTGGCAAAAGAGAGGAGGAGGCAAATGGCCACGGATGCGTGTGTTATCGCCATTGCAGAGCGAGTGGCCTGTGTTTTGCCTTTCGCTACTTCGTTTTCTTCGTATTCTTTGTGTTTGAAATGGGATGAGAAAAATGATTCATCAAATGGGGTTTTATAAGAAAATGTTAATGAGTATAAGAATTTGAAAATGTTATCATCAAAAGGTGAATAATCGAAAATCATGTTTGGGATTCATAACAGTGTGATGCACGATCAAAAACATGCTCGCCATACACAACGCCGACCAAACGTCTGTAATTGAAAAGGACTTTAATTGGGCTCGAAGATTTTGATAGGCCCATTAAACAATACGAGCATGGGGTGGTCTAGTTTGCAAATAGATGAGTCAAGTCGGACAAAATCTACAGCCAAGGCCATCATAGCTTGCTTAATTATTATAGGCTTAAATCACCAATGTGTATTTATATATCCAACGAATTATGGGCTACATTAAATCCAAAGGCCCAATTGTTTTGAAGCCCAAAACATTAAAAACTGAAAACCCTAATCATAAGGAGGAAAAAAACTATATATTTGTCGTTGCCTCAAATTTAAGACGAAGCCGTAGCGATGAATCACTCATCGTTGATTTGATAGGCACACGTTTTTGCGTTCTTCGATTAGATCTTGCTCTTGGTGTTCTTCTTCTTTGTTTTCTCATATGAAAGTGAAAATCTTTACGGCATATAGTTCGATTAATGGTTTTAATTGTTAGTTTTTGAAATTGAGAAGAGAAATTAGAGATTGAAGGGCCTTCATAATCCCAGCTAAGTTGATGAGGTACTTATCTGATTCATGGGAGGCCTAAACCAAAGTTGCAAGTTTCGCTGATAATACCTTCTTTCTTTTCTTTTTTAATCCCAGAAGGTGTTTTATTAGTAACTTCGCTTACATTTTATTCTACCACCAATCTCAATTCTAAACTCAACTGTGTAAAACTATTATTTACTCTCTCTCTCTCTACTTGGTTACTAACTACACCCGATTTCACTTTGTAATTGATTTGGTTTTGTTAAATATTTTTTGTTTAGTGTCACTGATGGTATTTTGTTTTTTTCGTATTATCATTGCAACTAATGCAGAGAAAGCTAATTTATACATAATGATTAGTAGCTTGTCTTTGTTGTAATAATATAATATATTTAGACTCACTTAACATTACTAAACTCAGAAGCTCAAAATTAAGCTTGAAACTGAATCATATAAAAATGGTTCCACAATCTAAAACACTTGACCAAGTCAACCACCAGACAAGCTTTCTTCAGGCAAAAGCCTTCCAAACGTTATAAACTTGCTCGGATAGTCTTGGTTTCCTCATCGTCGTCTACTTCCAAGGCTTGCGTTGTCTTTCCCGTTATGTTTAATAAATTTTGACAAGGCGTTTCTAACAATTACTTAATCAAACTCTACACCTCAACTAAGCTCTCGTCTCATATCTCTACTTCATCTATCAACTTCTTTACAATTACTTTTATGGCATCTCAATAGTCAACTTGTTGAGACTGCGGCAAGAATCCATACCAGATAGTAGTTTGCTTATTAAATCAAAGCTCCAACAAGCCTAGTGGATATGATTGCTCCTCCTTGCCACACATTCTTCTACATCGTCTTCATCTCTCTGCTTGTGTCTTTCTCTCAAAGACGTGGATTCAAGTTCTCTGCTAGACGTGGGCCAGCTTAAGGAGCAACGGATAGTTATGACTGGGCACATACACTTCAATCTGCATAACAGCAGCCGAGTGTGCATTGGCGCACTCATTATTCTTGCCATCCTCACCGGAGCTATTGGCTCAGGGTCCGGAATCTTGCTTGCCGTCACAACCATCTATGAGTTTCTTAACACTTTTGACAAGGAACAGTCATGAATCTTCGTATATACACCATACTGAAATTGAAACATAAAATTACTACTTCATGCTCTTTGTCAAGTGCACTCTCCTTAAATCTATCTTATATGTCAATAAATAAAAAAAGTCCTTAGGATATATATATATAAACCCCAAATAGAATAAGCATTGCAATTACATCTAACAACAATAGCAATGTTAAGGCATCAACTACCCCACTGAAATAATTTGTACAACATGCAAAAATACAAAAAAAAAGTATAACGAAATAGCAAAAAAAAAAATAAGATAGGGCATGTGACAACCAAACTGGAATGACTATTAGCTTATTATTTACGTTCAAATAATAATTTCAGAGATTAATCATTTTAATCTCCTCTTATTTTACTTTAGTTCAATGTGATTTGTTATATATATATATAATTTAAATTTTGTTTTTGTTGGCAGTTTTCTAAAAGGTGTGCTTGTTTACGACAGGTTCTGAAACTAAGTATTGTAATTGTAGTACATAAAAGTGTTTCGCCCGAAGCAATGAATCAAATTTAATTTACACATTTCAATGATAAGTAATCAAATTTGTACTATTAAAAAGTATGATGACTTATTTTAGTTTGAGTTACAAATTATTACTATTATAAAAATTTAATATATTATAACTCAATCAAATCTATAAACAGAATTTTAAATAATGAAAAGGTGACATAAGAACATAAAAATGTATAAACATAGTCTATTTTCATTTTTTCTAGAAAAGAGAAATATAGTATATATATATGCGCTACGGATTAAACATGTTTATTTTTAAACTCTAAACAGATTTTAAACGAATTTTTATAATCAACAAATCACTTCTAAATCTATTAAAAATAGATTTGTTTACACATTTTTATTACCAACCCACAAAAAACCTACAAAATTCACAATTTACCATGGTGGATTTGCAAAACCCACAAACGACCATGACGAATTTGCAAAACCCACATCTTCTAAAATTTTAAATTTACGGATAATCATTCCACATGAGTTAGACTTGGTTGAGTTTCATGATCATTTAATACATTTAATTTTAACTATACTTTTAAGTAAATAAACAAACCCACGTTTATGGAAATTATGTGTTAAAATTATAGTCACTTCTAAAATTTATCATACATGTCTAAGATTTGAATTTAGCATCAAAGGTAAATTAACAAAAAAAAAAAATACATATTCAAATTCTTACATTTGCCATAAACGCTGTTTCCAATTTTCACATTAAAAATATATGGATAAGTATATAGAAAATGGAAGTCTATAAGCTAACAATTAATATAGTATATTTACTTTCCAATATTCAATTTTTCGCACGTGATCCATATATATACACACCTTGTTTTTCGCACGCTCATAAAATTATCTCTCAACCTTCTTTAATTCAATCTCTCTTACTCTCCCTCTCCTTCCTTGCGCTTCAAGAGCTCGTAATTTTTATTGTTAATGTCAGTCTCATCAAACATACACAAAGAGGATTCTCACGACTTGTTGCGAGAAGAAGAACATTGTGATGTTGAAATTGAATCCCCCATCGAGGACGAAGAGTTCCCGGCGACGAGTATTAGAGTTATTTTGGTCGACTCAGATCCCAAATCCTTACTTCTCATGAAGAACCTCATGACACAATTCTCTTACCAAGGTATCAAATCACAGTTAATTAGAGGTTCTTTTATTATTTTCCTTGACGGATAAGGTTAAACTAGGGTTTTAGGTTTTAAATTACGGTGTATGATTATGTTTTGATTAATTTGATGTTTCAGTAACGGTTTTTAAAAATGGAGATGAAGCTATTGATTTCTTGAAGAAGAGTAAGCATGAGACCGATTTAGTAATTTGGGATTTTCATGTGCCCGAGATTAATGGACTCGAAGCTCTCAATATCATTGGTAAAGAGATGGATTTACCCGTAGTAAGTAAGTATGTAAAATACTACCGATATTTTTCTCGATATATAACCTAAATGGAACATCTATCATCTTTTATTCGACCTAATGTGAAATTATTCGTGGCAAGTCATGTCTCATGATCACAAGAAAGAAACGGTGATGAAATCGACGAAACACGGCGCGTGTAACTTTCTTGTGAAGCCGCTGAGCAAAGAGGTGACTGCAGTTCTATGGCAACATGTTTACCGCAAGAGGATGTCCTCCGGTTTAGATTCAGTTGAATCAAATCTGGAAGAAGACGGCGGTTTAGGGCAAGACAATAATGATATCTATCAGAGCAACGAAGAAGGCTCCAAGAACGTCGATGATAGCGGGGAACAAAACACTTCCTACCAAAAAGGACACAAGAAGAAAAAACAGCGGATGACTTGGACTCCTGAACTTCACCACAAGTTTGAAAAGGCCATCGAAACAGTCGGCAGCGTTGACAGTAATTATTCACACTGCTCTCGACTGAATATTCAGTTTCTTGGTTGTTAATTTATTATCTTACTTTTTGCGTTTCGACAATGCTTAACGCAGAGGCTGTTCCGAAGCTGATTCTCAAATGTATGCAAGAACACATGAATGTCCAAGGACTCACTAGAAACAATGTAGCCAGTCATCTTCAGGTAATTATTATCTATATCAGAAACGTTTACTTGTTATTTGCTATTCTAGGGTTTTGGTTCTTGTGCAACAAGAAACCATTAAGTATAGGGCTAACAATTTACAGCGATTGCGATGGCAGAAGTACCGTCAAAATGCCGAGAAAAGGTCCTACGTTTCCCAGGAGACTCGACAAGATTCTTGCTGTCCTAACGCTGGACCAAACACCTCTGTCCCGGCTTCTCAATCGTTCCGAAACTCGAGCTTCGATCTCCATACTAGAGTACCGTATTTTACGAACGATCAAGCTGCAGCAAACACCCCGATGCAGTATCCATCAAACAATTATCTCACAATGAACAATAGCCATTTCATGACCAACCCTTTGGCTAATCTACCTTATACTGAATCGTTTCACCAGCCACAACAACAACAACAATATCAACGTCAGCAGTACTACCATTCTTCTCTTCAGTTACCTTCCTTGATAACCAAGCAAGAATCTGCGTACGTGTCAGCAGCCATGGAAATCCCCGATCTCGTCACTAATCAAAATTCACCCTTCTTTGATCACGACGAGTATTTCCCACCAGGATTAAGCAATTTCGATCAGATTAATCGATATTGATCCGTCCATCGGATGTGATATATGAATCCATCTCTCTGTCGTAGCTTTTTCCCTGCCCCTTTGATTTATATTTGCTTGTTTTTTATTGAGGTTTTTTAATCACACAAACGCCAATCGCAATACCTTTTTGCGAATTGCGTTTAATTGGCCTGGTAGTATTTCTGTTACTTTGGTGGAACTATATGGTTTTAATTGTGAGTGATCTATAAGACTATAACTACTTGCGTAGATATAATTGATTTAGTCTTAATGGCAAAAATTGATCATACTCGTACGATTTCGTATGTACTTCTAATTTTTATTACAGAAACTAGACATAGTACCTTATAACTGTGATGATTTTCAATTATGCAAAATCATTTTAGTTTTCCATGCATGCTTTCGTTTTATACATTTGTTATGTTTTGAGAATAAAATTTCCAAGATATATATTACTGGGCTAACCTATTTATTAGTTATGCCTGAATATGGGCCTTACGGGACTGTTAGCTTCTGGTAATTAAAAAAAAAAAAAAAAATCTTAGGGCTAATCTTGGAAATATATCTGTGTAGGAACCAGGCAGTAAGCCATTATTTATTACTTATATAGGAAAAACAATTCCGAATTATTAGACAAACGACCCGCAGTGTTATAATCTGGGTTACACTAGTATATTTCTACACTACAATAACTCTTCATTCCTCTAAATGAAGATTGATAACGATAAGAACTAAGAATTATACCCTTTCTAAAAAAAATAAAAAAAAAAAACTAAGAACGATGACCACAAATTTATATGATTCATTTATTTTTAGGTTAAAAATAATATATAGGGAAGAGTGGAGGAAGTCAAACAAAACAATAATAATACTATACTATATTGTTACCGAAGAGAGACAGCTCGGAGAGTGACACGGAGCACATGGAACCAGCTGATTCCAGGAGAAGGTTACAGCAACTTGGCCACGTGGGATTACCATGAGAACACTTTTATGGGACTCATTTACAAGAACTCAAACAAAAATAATGAGTTTATTAAAGTCTTATATTACTACACTAGTAATTTTTAAGGGTCTCGCCAAGAGCCATAGTAGCCGTCAAATAAACTTTCTGAGCCTGGATGATTCCAAAAATCAAACCAAGTCTTCCGTATTACATACGCAAATGAAGGAGAAGATTTTGATAAATACGTTTTACTTCTGAAATAAACAGGAACTTGCCACCTTTGCGATTAGTCAAAATTATCTAAAAAAAACCGCACAGAACACCTAATCAATGAGTAATCAATAATTTCCACTAGCGTAACAAATGTCGAAATACAAAGTAAAAGTGCTTTACTTTCTGGTTATGAACCAACCAGAAGACGACAAACAAAAAATAAAGAAAATTAACGAAGTACGACACTCTTGTATTTGGCTCTAAAGTTTGACACTTTATATAATAATGTAAGGCTTATTAATATTAAATCACTTATACTAACAATCATCCAACTCATAAAAAAAAAAAAAAAAAGGTGAAGTAAGCAAAGAGACCGACACAATCTTTCAACCTGAATGTACTCTTTTCAAGTGTCGTGTCCTTCTTCCCTCTTTCATTTTGCCATGCTTCGATCATTTTCCAACTTGAAGGCATATTTTTTTTTTGGGGGGGGGGGGGGGGGCAATTTCAAGCATTAAAAAAGGAAATTAAAAACAAGATCGAACCCATAAAAAAAAAAACTGTAGACTAAAATTCATCAAGAAGAAACAAAATAGAAATCGTCGGTGAATTCTAGAGTTAACCGTTAATTTGGACAATCAGAGTTGACATTAAAAAAAAAACATGAGGTAAAACAAATATATGTACAAGGAAGATTCTTAACAATTCTGAATGTATCCTATGGTTTTCTTTTGATGATTTTTATTTATTTATTTGATGCACAGAAGAGGAACAATGGAATAAAATACACAGGAAGAACAAATTCCAAAGAGGGAAAAATGAAAGAGAAAATGGTGAAAGAAAAGAATTAATTATGGGGGAGTAGTAAAAAGATTTTCATTTTTTTTTTTTTGTTGTTGTGAGGAGATGAGAGAATTTACCAGCTGAGACTATTAAACGTAACAGAGAATTGAGGAAGAAGATAGGATTGGATGAATCTTATCAGCGTGATTGTCCATACAAATCATAAGGTGCCCATAGAGTATCGAGTGGACATGGCCGTCTCGAGTCTAACCGGAACCACGGTTTACCACTACCGGACCAGTGTAGCAAGCTAACCGGACCTGGATGTAAGTCTCTGCAGCTCCCTCTCACGTTATCTCCACCGAGACCGTGCTGGTTCCACCTATGCTCAATCGGCGCCACTTCTCCGGCGAATACCAGCAGGAACGGAGGCAATGACCCCAGCTCGTAAATCCTATCGCTCTTCTGAATCTCCATCCATTTCTCTATCACCTCCGTGTACCCCACGCGCCTCCATCTTTGCAGATCCATCACCATCACTCCGGTGTTGAAGTAGCACGGGTTCCTCCCTCTGAACGCTCCGGAAAACCTCTCGTCCGACCAGAAAGCCGTTGTGAAATACTTGGTGAAGTTGGCGTGGCAGTACTCGGGAGCTCCGATGGTTTTCGATCCCAATCTCGTCCTCCACAGCTTGGCGATATCATCGACGACGATTAGATCCGAGTCAAGGTAAATCACGCGGCGCACGCAGGGCTCCAGCAGATCGGCCAGGTAATTTCTAGCGTAATTTAACGGCTGCTCGAGGGCTTGCCTGACCGAGGACGAGATCAGTCTCCGCACAATCTCCGGATCGAAGAAGTAAACCTTGAATTTCAATTCGGGGAAGCTCGAGCGAACCAAGGACTCTAGGAGGTCAGTCTCGGAGACGAGGAAATGGAAGAAGACGCTCTCGGGACACGACGAATGCTGGAGAATCGAATGGACGGCTGCGATCGAGCCACGGAGGTACTCGAAATCCAGAGTAATGGCGACGTGGACCAGCGAAGGGTTGCACACTCCGGAGTCCACGTCGGCGGTGGCGCAATCGGCGGCATTGCGGAAGACGGGGGATCTCCCGAAGGAGAATCTATGAGGCGGAGTGTCGGAGGTGGGAAATCGGAGGTAAGCGTCCAGGTGAGAGGATCTGATAGCTTCGGCGGGAGGAAAGGATTGGAGAGAAGGAGAGAGGACGATGATAACCAAAGCGGCGGAGAATGAACCGGAGAATCGCATGATCCAGAGCATCCTGAGACGATGAATCGCACCTCTCCGTTTCTTCTTCTTGGATTTGAAATCGAACCACCGATCGGCGGCGATAGAGGCGAGGTACGATCGAAGGAAAGCTACGGTTCCTTTTATGTCCGCCAGAGTTTTTCAAAAAACCACCGCACTGAGATTGAGAGATTTTTTACAAGGTGAATAATGCATCTGAGGGTACACAAAATCCAAAATCGCAAGTAAGAATCAGAATTTTTTATTTTTTTCTTTTCTGGGAAAAATCAAAATCGGAAACTATGCCGTGGGATCGAAGCGACCTGAGAGAGAGGAGAAGAAGAATAATCCGAAATCGGAAAAGAATGAAGAAGAAAGGCGCAAGTTAAGGAGGGGCGGTGCTACAGTGCGCCACCGTCTGCTCTTTTACGCCCTCTCCTCTTTCTCTTCTTTTGGCTCTCTATTTTCGTATTATAGAGAGATTATTGAAAGAAGATAGAAGCACAGAGAGAGAGAGAGAGAGATTGCTTTTTTCCTTTAATTTCTCCTTCGCCAACAAACACTTTCTGTATTCTACTACTTGGTTGTATCGTCTAATCATAGAAATTTTGTATTTTGTCTAGATTTAACTATTATCTCAAATAATATTTGTAACGTGTGACTTAATAATTGACGTATTTAATGCATACTTATTTTATACAAATACATTTAATTCAATTCGTATACCCATATAACGGAGTAATATCATAATCCGCATTTCTTTTAATTGAGTTTGTTTCAAAATAAATATCGGTACAAGTGTCACAAACATTTATAAACTAAAGACTGGATGATTCATAAAAAGAAACAGATACTGGATCTTCGTTACATTACATTAGGTGCTTATTACACTATGTTTATTTTATAGTTAATACTGTTCGGCAGCTAATGTGTCATTTCAACACCAAAACCTTCGCTTACCTTTGACCAGCAATCCGGATAACCCGGTCTGGTTTTTTTTTTTAAACCAAAATTTAGTGGTCATGTATTTGTGTGTTACTTCTGAATTCTGATGATGTGTATTTCTTTACTCATACGAAGCGTATAGAGGCCAAGCACATTCGCTAATTACTTCCCTGCTAAATACTACATTTGATACTAATTAACGATGTTCCAATTAAGATGGAACAAGTAATTGTTAGTTAGTGATCATTTAGCACACAACCAGTCTTTATGATAATTGATTCGGTGCCAAGATTACTTAATTACATTCATATCTCAAGGGATTCATTTAAAACTTTATACTATTAATTTTTTTTAGTAATGCGATAAAGTGGATTTTCGGATCAAGTGAACCCCATGAGTCATGATTTATGACTTATGAAGTGGTAGATTATAGGAACATTACTTTCAGGTGAACTATTTTTGTCGACTTGTTGTGTTTTATATTTTGTTCGTGTTGGGAAATAAGATCTGAAACACACATTTGACTGGGCTATTGTGTTAACAAATCATTGTTATATACGGATATCATGCGTGACTGAGTATCACTACGTATATTTATATAACTGGATTATGATATAGCAATTAACATGGAGAAAAACGTCGGTAACATAAAAATTCTTTTTATAACCATTAGGTACATGTAACCTACTTAACACCTCGTCTTCTTCTTCTTCTTCTTTTTTGAATATTAATACTATAGTTGGAAATACAAATAATATCCCAATCTTACAGTTGAAATGTCCCATTTTCTTAAAATTTAAAATATTACTATAAGACAACTACGCTCATTCGGAAAGACAAAGACGATTCAATATTACATAAGTAAACTCACGTTTCACTATTGATAACAACTATGAATGGTTCATATGTCATTGTATAACTATAGTATATATATTTCAAGAGATCAGTAGAAAATGAATCGGACAAGTCACTTAATCTAATGAAACTATTCATGACAAAAGATTATAGAATAAATACACAAATGTTTCATATTATGCAACTTGTTTTCTTTTATGGACCGACCACGAAACTTCATGTGCCAAGTATTCGGCCACCACTCAGCTAAAGAGACTTTATAATACTTTATGTTATTTTTGCTTTTAGACTTTATTTTATTTGGTCAACTCCCAGATGAATAACTTATATCCTCTGTTTTATTAATTTGAACATTACTTCAAAAGTACACATGTAAACATATGTATTATAGAGATAACTTTAGTATATAAACAAAGCACTAATATTCGTTTTAATACATGTTTTTCGTTTTAATACATCTATATAGTGTTTTTTTAGATATTTAACTAAGTAAAATAAATGATGATTTTGACAAAGGTTTTCGTTTAATTTAAAAATTTTATACCGTTTTGCTTTAAATATTAGCTCCTTTTAGAATCTTAGCTTAAAAGAATTGATCATTCCATTTCCCAATTTTTTTTCATAGATTATCCAAAAGGTCACAGTTACTCATAAACATACATATATGCAAAATTAAAAGGAATGTATATAATCTAGCAAATTATTAAATGGAAGTTATGGTGCTATCAATTTAATTTGAGTGCACTGACTCGTTTAGACACATACATTGGACCAATCAATGGTGAGGGGGATAAAATAATAGCCGCGAAAGTAACACTTCGGTTACGGAGACACGACGATGGTTAAGTTACTTGACTTGGAATCCCACGGGGCACGTGGAAATTTGTTATGTTCATTGCTTGCGCCGTAGGTAAAGAACCTAGTTAAAATGTTGAGGTTTTAGCGCGCTGTTCTTACATTTTATTAACTTTGAGGAGAATAATATCAGTCGATTAATTGATCAGACGTAAAACTGTCGTATGTCGTTGATTGATAACAACATCAAACCTTGTGCTTTTGTGTACTTCAGACTTACTGTGATCAATCGAACAAACTTTTCATCATCTAACTTTAGGCTTAAATATGATTAAAAACAAAAATTTGAATATGAAATTTTAGAATACCATTCGTTTTACACGACTCCTGCAGTTTCTAGGCTATTTTAATATCCATATACCCTTTAGGCCCATTGTAGGTTTGAAACTTCAGAAGCCCAAGTAGTAAAGATTAGAATGTCCATTTTCAAAGGACCATTTTGACAAGTCCAAGAGTTCTTTCTATCTGAGAATACTAACTACGTATATCTTCAGATATATAAGATTTCCATCATATACCAAACCAGAACCCTCCCTAGTATTCAGAAGGTTTCCGTACGATTGGAAGATTAAATAACCCAACTAATAACACTTTTATTCAGCAAAAGTGGTCAATTGATTTTCCACAAAATTAGATATATTATAGGGTCGGTTCTTAATATAACAAAATGTAGACGTAGGGCATGAATGGTACAACAAGGAGGTATGCAACCATAAATAATTATTGATTACGATGTAAATGCGAATCTTTATATTTCAGAAGCATAGATTCAACAAAACTTGATCAATAAATGAAACCCCCCCCAATATTAAATAAACATTAGTATTTGGACCCACAGTCTACCATATATTACTTATTTCTTTCTTTTCTTTTTGCTGTAAATTTGATAGAGATAAAAAATCACAAACTTTTTGCTTTCAGCAATCTCCAAAAGTATGTATATCAAACAAGTCAAGAATTTTGATTCTCTTTTATTACAATGATAATAGGATAATTGTTTTTAAAAAAAAAAAAAAAAAGTTACCTAACAAAAGGAGAGACAGATACAACGGCTGGTTCGGAAGGAAGCTTGTCAGCTGTGTCGCGGTGCACGAGAT
The DNA here is from genome assembly GCA_039880935.1 of Streptanthus diversifolius. Lineage (NCBI taxonomy): Eukaryota > Viridiplantae > Streptophyta > Magnoliopsida > Brassicales > Brassicaceae > Streptanthus > Streptanthus diversifolius. The sequence continues at coordinate 1,342,549 of JAXGFM010000016.1, read as the reverse complement.
TCCCCTGCGACTGCGCCATCAAAATCGACTTGTAAATCTCTACAAGCACTTTCTCATCGTACTCCTTCATATGACCCGCCCCGAAACCGGATCCACCGTATCCAGAAGATCCAACGACCCGAGAGTTCGCCAACCGCATCATCATGTTAACATAAGAATCGCGTAACAAAACCATAAGCTTTTTAGGCGACGCCGTCCTGAGGATCTTCAGTTTCGGCATAATCTTGATCCTCCAAAAGCGTTTCTTCCGAGTCGGATCCATTTTGACCCGTTTTCCATTTCTTCCACCAGCCGTCGATGAACCATCAAGCTTCTCGTAACCTCTCCACCTCCGCCAGTACCTTTTCGGCGTTATCTCCATCACACTCTCTCTCTCTCTCTCTCTCGCTCGCTCGCTCTCTGATCAATATGTACGTATATTTGTTTCTGTATTTATATATTTAGAGAGAGACAGGGACAGAGACAGAAACAGAGAGAGAGAGAGAGAGAGAGAGAGAGAGAGAGAGAGAGATTATAACGAACGAAGGAATTTAAGAAAGAGAGAGGAGAGAGGAGAGAGGAGAGAGGAGAGAGGATGGGATCTATAATAATGACTACGAATACATAATTGGCTAAATCCACAGTGTGTATGAAGCAGCAGACACGTGCTTAGAGCACCTCCATCACAGAAACAGTTTTCTAAAACAAATAAAAATAAACTATTTTAATAAAAATAAACTATTTAATTAAATCAAATATTTATTTAAAAATTTGATGCTATAAATAAATTTGACAATGTGATATGAGCTTCTTTAACTCAATTCCTAAAACTCATAATCCCTTTATTAATTTGGTTTTGATTTGTTAATCGTTCATATAAGAAGATTTGAGATACAAATTTCAGTCACTTAACAATTCGACATATTCTTAATTCGTATATCGACAGTCGGCACGATATGTCTAGAATTTTAAAATATCTACTTCTACGTAATAAATAATTTTCAACGCTGAATTAATTTTTATCCAAAACGAATGGTCAAATAGTGAATGAATCAGCGTTATCGTTGATTCTTTGGTCAACTATCGGTGATTATTGTCTCGAAGTAATGTTATTCAATTTCACAGTATTTGCTGCTCTTTGGGTTCTAACGAATATTTCATTCATTAGTTTAAAATAATAAGCGATAAGCGCAATGGCTTTTAGCGAAGTCCATCGCTATTGCAATAATGGCGATCTGTGAGGACACTACCACGGGCCCATGTGACAACACTCCACCAAATCGTGACTGTTGGATCTCTCTCATTGTCACTCGTCATCGCAAGTCGATTGCAAGATAGAAAGTGAGTAATGCACGCATGTATATGTAATATGACGTAAGAGTATTATTTGCTGCATGCTATTTTTTCCCGGATTTTTGTTTGTTTGTAAGTTACTTGTATATTTTAAGTGCTTATATCATAACCAAAATTAATTGTACCATGTTTTAGGTACAGACATGGCATTTGAAAATTAACAAAATAATAATAATAATAATTTGGGAACTTACAGTTGTAAAGATAACTGACCTAACTCACGGGGACTAAAAAGAAGCAAAAACATACGAACCATAACGTTTATTTTCCGAAGGTTTGTTTCATCAAGTATCCATACACAAAAACATAGTTTTTCTTTTTTTCCCAAGATTTTGTGCCGCTGCACTCTGCTTATGCCTTGGGACAAAATTCTGTTGTGTCCGGAAATTTCCTTTTTTGGAATATTAAGCCAAGGAAGCAGCTTGTAGTAAGTAATAAATGACTCTTTTCATGCCGGGGTTTGATTAAATCGGTAATCAAACTGTACCAAGTAATCTCATCTCTATTCACTTTTTTGTTAAGCTCTGTCTCTCTTTTCTTTTATAATTACCAACCAATCAAACTTTTATTAATATTTAAAGTTGCAGTCATAATATTTACTGCTAAAACTTTTGAAAGCCAGATATCTAAAAACAAAATTTATATAAAAAAAGTTATTGCTAAATAGCCCATTTGAAAAAAATAAAATAAAAGAAGTTATCCCATGCTATTTGAGTTTACATGAGATAAATATTTACATTACCTATTTTCTCTTCTTCTTTTTTTTTTTTGTTGTCGTAAATTATTAGCCATCGTTCAAAAATAAAAAAGAAGAAGAAAATGTGGCCTCAACAATCGCAGAGCCTCTCACCGTCTATAACACTTTCCCCATTTATTAATTTGACTTCCAAATTCAAAACCATCAGATCTCATACAACCCTAACCGCTGCTCTTTCCAATTCGGACGGAGCTCCAGCTTAAGGGCAATGGCCGGGTTTGGGTCGAATCAGAGGACTCTCGCCGTTGATCGATGGGTTGAGGTCGTTAACGGCAAGTGTTACGGCGTTGGTGGAGCACCCCAGTTCCACTCGACCCGCTCCGACTCGTCTGATTTTCAGCTGTCTATTCCGCCTCCGCCGGGACCAGTTACGACGGCGCATACGAGTGCTCCTGCTCCGTGGAGATTCATTGACCCGGAAACGAAGAGAAAGAAGAGAATCGCTACGTACAAGGCTTACGCGATGGAAGGGAAAGTTAAATCCACGGTTAAGAAAGGGTTTCGCTGGATCAAGAGCAGGTACTCTCAGATTATACATTGCTAGTCAATTTTTTTTTTGTTTCTTTAAAGTCCGGTGGATCGTGCCTTGGGCTGTCGCCGGCAATAATCTCCGGCGACTACTTTTTTCTGGTGTAAAAGGTAAAGAGAGTTTTAGGGATTGTTTTGTATTTGATCGTCAAATTGAGACGACGTCGTTGTATATGAGTATAATTAGTCAACAACGGTTAAGGTCCTAACATGGTCCAGGTTTGTGGCTTGAATTATTCTTTTTACATCTTATTTAAGCCCAATTAATACTTAAATTGTTCTGGCCCATTAAGTTACATACGAGTAGTATAAAAATGGGTATAAGGCCCATTAAGTTACATACGACGAGAGAGGGAGATTAATGGGCATTGGAAATCGTATTTTATTAACAAGAGACGAAGCACCTTCTACGCACGATCATAGCTTAGCACGTGAAGCCACGTCTTCTCTTTATTCACTTTACCGAAATAGCCTTTTGCCGATTTACTATATTGCCCCGCTACTTCGGTTAATCATTTCATTTGTTAACAAGGTATTATTTATTTATTTTTATTTAGATCCTCCGCGCCCCCTCTATTATTTAAAATGTATAGAAGTGATGATATATAATAGAGAAATTTCTACATTTCCAAAACGAAAAAGGTCCAGATAAATTTATATATATATCTCTTCGTGAGTAATTTTAATTCTAATATAAAAAAAATTCGTATGACAGTTAACTAGTTTCATCTTACTTATTTATTATTATCCAATAGATACATGGACAACAAAATTAAATTCAAATAAGAAACTGATTCGACATAAATACACACGATCATGGTATTTTCTGGTTTCATTTATGGAGATCAGAACTTGTTATTGAAATTCAAATGAATTCTTTAAGCCGTTAGAAAATAATTCGAAGTACTAAATTGCGAAAGGGTATTGATATAATGAGAAGAAAAATTATAAGCCGACTTCAATTGATTTTTTTGTTTTTCCTTGAATGTGACTTGAGGATTGGTCATTAATATTGTGCAAAACATAAATTGTTTTATTTATCTCAAACAATAAATCGAGGGTATTCCAAAATGGGTAAACTAGTAAAATGGCAATGTAAATTCCAAAAATATCTGTAGATCCTTCTTCTTTATTCTATTGGATCAGCCTGCAGAATCCTAAGCAACAACCATACCATTACCTACATTATTTAATTCACAAAAAATAATTAATTAGGTAACACTAATAATTTATTTTCAGTAGATATTTCAACTTTTTATTCATGCAAACAACATGTCAGACGATAAAACAATTTTTAAATTAGTGCAAAAGATCGAGAATCGCATAAGAATATTTAGGAAAATAGCATAAGAATATTTTTATGCAAATAATTAATTAATAAAAATAAAGTTTTTGAGAATAGCAATTTTAATTTATTTAAAAAGTGTCAATAAATACTACTAGTAAGAATAAAAAAGAAGCTTGATACATACATACACTGCATATCTGCTCCTCTCACCTCGCTCCTCGCGCTCTCTTTCTCTCTTTCTCTCTTTCTCTCTCTTTTCTACAGAAAAATATTTTTCTTGAGAAACAAGCCACAGTCACAATCGATCTACTCTCTGATCTCACGTAGAACAATGGTTCTTGTCGAGAGTTTTGGTCATGGCGAGCCAGAAACCGTCGATTTCTCAGAGACGCCGCGTTTCAGCGACGACCTTGGCTCTGGCTCAGCTTGTTCCACGCCGTTCGTCAGCGCTCCGTCTAGTCCTGGTCGTGGTCCACCTCCGGGTTATTTCTTCAGCGCACCGTCGAGTCCTATGCATTTCTTCCTGTGCTCTGCTGCACCATCGGAGAAATCGAAGCTCGACTCATCTGCTTCCGGCGACTTTGAGTTTGACTTCTCGTCACGGTTGTCTTCGAGCAGCGGTCCTCTGGGCGGCGTACCAATGATTTCTGCTGAGGAACTCTTCTCTAACGGTCAGATCAAGCCGATGAAGCTCTCTTCCCACCTCCAGAGGCCTCAGATCTTAGCGCCGCTTCTAGATCTGGAAACCGAGGAAGAAGACGACGAAGAGGCGAAACAAGACGGTGGTTCTGACAGGCGTGGGAGGGACCTGAAGTTGAGAAGCAGATCTGTTCACCGCAAAGCTAGATCTCTCTCTCCACTTCGGAACGCAGCGTATCAATGGAACGAGGAGGAAGAGGAAGAGGAAGTAGTAGTCGCCGGAGAGAGAGATGTGAAGGAGTGTATACGGAAGCTTCAGGAAGATTACGAAGACGAAGCGAAGAGTAACGAGAATGTGCCGTCAGCTGAAACGACGCCGTCTTGTTCGGCTTCTTCTTCTCGATCGTCGTCTTACGGTAGAAACTCGAAGAAATGGATCTTCCTCAAGGATCTTCTTCACCGAAGCAAAAGCGAAGGTAGAGGAAACGGCAAGGAGAAGTTCTGGTCCAACATTTCATTCTCTCCTTCCAATTTCAAAGACAAGAAACTCAAATCTCAACCTCCCGCTGTCTCAAAGGAAGATAAACCACTACCGGAAACAGAGAACGCAGCCGTCGAGAACAAAAAGCAGAAACAGAAACAACCAGCACCGGTTAAGAAATATCCGATCGCCGGAAAACCGACAAACGGAATAGCAAAACGGCGAGGAATGCAGCCGTCGGCTCACGAGCTACATTACACGACTAACAGAGCTCAAGCAGAGGAGTTGAAGAAGAGGACATATTTGCCTTACCGGCATGGACTCTTCGGCTGTTTAGGGTTTAGTTCCAAAGGTTACAGTGCGTTGAACGGTTTAGCCCGAAGCTTAAACCCGGTTTCATCCGGTTAAATTCGAGCTTGAGTCATAGATTAATCATTATTATTATTATTGTTAAGCAAATGTTTTCGTGTATAGGTTATGGATTCAGTAATCCTTGAGAGTTATAAATAGTATATGTAAGAAAGTCACTGCAACTCTGTTCTTAGATTTGATTACTATGATTTTCTCTAGTTCTTGGGAATGCTTTTAGAATCTAATTTTTTTACAGTGATGTTGTAATACTTTTGTGACTTGTATTATTCTTATGGCCAAGATGTTAAGTTTAAGAAACAACAATGGTGATGGGTTTTTTTTTTTTTTTTTTTTTTTGCAATAATTGTTTGTTAGTACTCTGAGATCGGCAGAAGAGAAAATAGAAAAATAAGATTGGGGCCATGAGTGAGTTGTTGTTTGTTTTTTGGAGTAAAGTGTGTGTTGAGTTAAGAGAGAGCATCTTCATCATTTTACATGATGACCCATTTGTGCTTTGTCTTATTAAACATTTCGTGATTGAAACTGCATCTTTCAAGTCTTATCTAATTGGCCTTTTGCTATATAACTTATGCTTTTTATAGTTAATATATCCACTCGTTGTTTGGATTTTTGTTTTGGATATTATCTTTACACTTAATTAAAGTAAACAATATACATCATCATCCTTTCTTGACAAGAACCCTACGGTGTTGTAATGTAGGACATTTTTGTTTTCATACTCACTTGATTAACACGAGATCTGCTTATCGAACTTTTAGTTGTTCCCATATGATCTTTTGCTTTTCATGACCATCGTTTTAGACATTCTCACTAAATAAATCAAGCCAAAATGCAAAACCCAAATTGCGTCGTTACTTGATTTGATAAATGAAAAGCAAATCCCAATTGTGTATATAACATTATAAAATGTCAGTTAATCGAAACTGCATGTGTTACATCAAGTCATACTAACTAAGTTAGATTTTGGTTGTTAAAATAAGAAAACTAAAAAGACCTAAAATGAAAATGGAATTTCAATCTGAATGGGATACAAAATGTTCTATGATTGATCGGATTTATATAAAATTGTGAAGCTAATCTCTCCTTGCTAGATGTGGTAGGGGTTTTTTATTTTTTTAATGACTTGCGGTTTTGCTCCACAAACCATGGTTGCAGAAACTCCAAATGCAACGGAGTTATCAAGACAATTAATAACGAGTTATCAAGAATGTAACGGTGTCGTTTCTGCTTGCCACGGCTGCTGCAATAGTTGTCGTTGAAAAAGAAAAGAACCGAATATTATTAAATGAGATTACGTGCACGTATAGCGACCTAAGAAGATCCACACCGCACATCAACTAACATATTTAGCTGTCTTATCTATCTGAAATATACGGGTTGTGATTCAACCCACATGAGCTTGTCTTCATCTTGGGCCCTATGCTGCATCTACACTCGCTTATACACAATATATATGTAACTTCTCTGATTATTATTTTTTATTTTTGGGGAAATTATAAAGAATAAAAAAAGGCCACGTGAGTTGTCGTAAGAGAAGAGTATTAAGAACAGAGGAGGTCCATACTTAACATGACCCACTCCTCTAAAAAGTGAAAATCTCACTCCTTTTTTTATTTTCTTTCTTTCTCCTCCATAAATCTCCAATGAGAGTAATAATTTGGGCCAAACTACATTAAAGACAGTCATGTCATGGGACCTTAATGCTTTTTTAACGCATTTGAGAGTTTTTATAGGAGATATTTAAATTTTTAAGAATCATCACTCCTCATGTCATATGTATATATAATTCTTTTTAGAAATAATCGGATTAACTGTGAGGAAGCATATTTTAAATGGCTAAATATACAAGTTGCAAATGGTGACGTGGGATGAGTCACTTCAATCAATCGTCCACAGCTCTCTATTATATGTAACTGTTCACTTCATCACTTAGCTGTGCTGATCTGATCTGTCTCACTGTTTATGTGTGAGAACTTTCTTTTTCCAATTAAACCAATATTGTCAGCTGTAATTTATGCTAAATTTTATTTCTATTATGAAAATGACAAAACGTTATTTATTTTTTTAAAATCACAACTTATAAGTTAAAAAGATTGGGAAAAAAATATGAGATAGTTTTAAATATAGTGTAACGTATAAGAATTATGTGATGATAGAGGTGAAGTACAATCTCAGAGCTCTAGATTCATTCTCAAGTTCAGTTTTGTTTATTGAAAACGTAGTCATTTTAATGGGCTTAACATTACTAAACTAAATTAACAGGTCAAGCAAAATTTGGCCCAAAATAGTTATACGCAACACCATTAACCATCCCGCGATTGCTAACGGGCTTATTCTTCCGGTAATTCGTGATAGTTAGTCCTAACTTTAAAACTTTACCACACTAACCACATTGTAAACCTTTAGTTCCTTCTCGAGCCATTGGATGATTCTCCAGATGTATTACTGAGTGCACCAGAACTTCCAAGTCTTTCACAAGAATCTGTCGCACGCTTAGTTGCTTCCCTATATCTTCGAATGAACTACTGACCCTCCTACCCATTTGATCTCTAGAAGCTTCTTCGGCTTCTGATTCAATCTTAGCCGTCCACTGAGAGTGATCTATGGTTGCATTGTTTAGCCTAGAAGGAAAAGATAACAAGAATTTAAGTAACAGTGTAATTCCACAATAGCTTCAAGGATTCTGAATCAAGAACCAAACAGCTTCAGTTTTATACTTACTTCTCCAGTATAGAATTTGCCTCGTTCACGTTTCTCGCTCGAAACAATACGTCAACACTGTCCTCACTAACCCTAGCAAGCCCCTCGAGAGAGCCAATCGACAAGCACGTCGAGTGTATCTCTGAATCAGTTGTTTTCGAATTTAGATTACCAATCCTTATAACCAGAACCGAAGAGGAATGGCTTGAGGGTGTATTGGAGGTAGAAGAACCATTAAAGCTAGTTTTGTTTTTCGCCTCGGAACTGGGACTGATAAGGCTTTGAGCCTTGGATTTGTGTTCTGGAATTGGAGAGGATGACTCGGTTGGCTTGGAGAATGATTTCGTAACATTTCTTGCTGGCGAAGAACCATGTGTTTCCGCCTTGCTCTTGCCATTAGTCTTCTGATAAGAAAATAGTCTCAGATCAGTTAAGAGCATTCATTCAATCTCTTTTGAATCAAACAACACTGCTGCATAAAGCAACAATCTTGGCCAGCCAGGAATCATAAATGACAGTGTGTTCTCTCTTAACCCTGAAAAAAAAAAAGTGTGAATAAATATTATAAACGTATTCATACCCACGAAGCTTCAGGCTTTTCTGTCAACAACTTTGAAATCGAATCAGAAGCTTGTTCATGTTTCTTCTTTTTCCCTTTAGTTTTCTGGTAACAAAAAATTAAACTCAGCTCGCTTACAAAACCATTGCTGCTAAAAGCACCAAGATAAGGATATAGTGAACGAAACTTGACTTTCACTTAAATTAAGAACACTGAAGGAGGTTATAAACGTACCTGAGAAAGCTCTGGTATCTCAACCTGAGAAGTCTCTGGCATTTTAGTTAACAGCTCCACAATCATATTATGGTTCCGGCCTTTTTGTACAGAACCCAACTCTGAGAAAACATCATCGTCGAGAGAACTAAATAACGCACATGTGTGAGTTTTCACTCCTGGAAGTTCACAGATAAGAAGACAGTCTCAAAATCTATTGTTGTCAAGACTCAAGACCACAAGTTTTTATCTTTTTCCCAAATCATATAAGTTCTATATTAAAACAAGCGTACCTACATCAGATTCCGAGGAATAACCCTGTGGCGAACTACTATGAAATGCCCGGTGGAAAATTTTGGTTCTTACTCCGTTTACATTTAATCGTAAGTTAATCAGATTCCGCTCTCCGCCATTGAATCTATCAACCAGAAGAAACTCCATTGTTTGTAAGGTAAAATATCTTAAACCCCAAGAAATCAAAACCTCACCTATAAAGTAAAGCACGCCTCGAAATCGCTGCAATTTCACCTGAAAAACACCTAATTAGCCATTTCGAAAAATTTCGTTTCCAGGGATTCTCAAATATCTGAAAATATCCAGAGTAACGAGTTAACGTACAATTCCCGCTTAGAGAGTAGCTATGTCTTCCGTGGAGCAAAGGTTTAAGGGAAGCTCGCACTCTCGCCGCAAACATCGTCGTCGCTCCGCCGGCAAGAAAGAGAAGAAGAACAGGAATCCCAAGCAAGTATCGAGCGCGGAGGGAACACTCAGAAATCGACGCCGTGTAGCAATCACTGGGCCTTATTCACTGAGCCCAATATCAGGTTTCCTGAGCCTTATTCATTGGGCCCACTGTAGGGTTACACCTAGAAACATGAATAACGGCGTCTTGGTTTCTTCTCTTGGCGCCGACAGATTTAAGAAATATGGATGGTTCGGACTTTATTGCACGTAGGCTACTTTATAATTTCGTTTAACTGTTTTGCAATCGGCCGTGTAACATTAGCATAGTAATGTGATTGAATAAAATGTATTATTCGGATGTTTCTTGCATGTGACGAAATGACGAAAATAACACATTTCAAAATAAAAATAATCCACTTGGGCTTCCATCGTTTATCCTAACACAGAGATGCTGAAGATAGCAGCACATCTTGGTGTCACGCCTCTTTTAAACAGTAGGTACAAAAGAAAACGGAGAAGCGTACTTCGTTATAGCTACTTAGCTAGTACTATAGATTTACTGGAAATAAGTGTGATGGACTCTTACAAACGATCTATGCATTCATAGACGAAGATAAACTTTATTTTGCTTTATTTTTGACTAGAGAGAGAGAGAGATGGATATTTGAAGTATATGAATTAGTAAAGTGACGACACCACATAAAATCGTTGATTCGGTCTTTAATATTTTATTGGGGAAACAAGAGGAGACAGATCGAGAGTACTAAAGGGGGGGGGGAGAGAGGAGGGCTAAGTTGATGGTGACGCGTCTCAGGTTATAGAATAAGCCACGTAATTCTAAGCTGAGACCGAAGTCGTGGCTCATCCACGGTCGAAAGCTTGTGAACAGTCCATGCTGGCTCGTTCTTGCCACTACTATATCTTACAAATCACTTCTATTACAGTATAAACTTTCTGATATTAACTTACTTAATGTGTTCATTAAAGGGACATGAAGGATAGATACTAATTAAAGTTGTACGCGGACGAAAATCAGAAGGCAGTCGTATAATTTCCGTAAATTCACCGTATAAAATATATCGCATTGTAGTATTTGAATCATAAGACTTATGCATCTATACTCACATGTGGATCTACTGTTTTATTCACGCTTCATCCAACCTGATACTTAAACTTCTTATTATCATATAAATAATATTACATCTAAGTTGTAAGTCTACGTATCAAAACAAAACAATATACAGTATCAGTATGAGTGCCAGCCCTTGGCTAATTTAAGCACATCAAGCATGTGCTTTAAGCCTCATCGTAACATATTGAATACAAGGGTCACATTATTGACATGGATTAAGATCAAAATGGTCCTTGTTTGTCATACTTATGTTCGCCCTTTTTCTAATTTAATTTTAATCCAACTATACTAATAAATTTTCTTTTTGTATGCAGATTATCTAACTAGTGGGTCTTCCAGAAATGGCCCATTCAAAGAATTCAATCCATTATTTAGTGGATCTCCAAAATATGAGCCATATATAAAATGAATAATGTACACAATTGTAAATGGGCCTTGTTAAGACATTTCTCAGAACGGCGCCGTACTGGTAAAGTCGAATAAAAAAGAACAGTCAGCGATTCTGCATTGAGTTTTACACGTGGCACATATTCATTGGTTATATTTGTCAAAGACTTAGTCCTGATTGGTTAGGAGTTGCAATGTACACGTAACCCGACCACGAAGTTTGAATTCTAAAATGGTTTTGGAATCGTTCCGAGAAAGGGGAAGTAGGAGATTCGTCTTCTTAATCGGGGGAAAAAATACGCAAAAGGAGATCTTCCTTCTTTTTTTTTTTTTTTTAAATCTGAGTGCTTTCTATTATCATTGAATCTCAGGTAAGAGTTGAGAAAGTCTCTTGGGGAGAGATCCGACTCTCTCCTGATTTCCGTTTCTATGGCGATTCGGTGGTCGAAGCTATGTATCGTATTGTTCGCACTCTCTTACACCATCTGCGTCTTTGCCGGGTAAGCACATCTCTCTCGACACCTAAGACGTGTCTGTGAATGCTTGTATCTGGTGCATTGCGAATTCTTATAAAAAAAATACTGTGGTGTGAATTCAGGAAGAGCTACTATGATGTGTTGCAAGTGCCGAAAGGTGCGTCTGACGAACAGATTAAGAGAGCTTACAGGAAGCTCGCTTTGAAGTATCATCCCGATAAGAATCAAGGAAACGAGGAAGCCAATCGCAAATTCGCCGAGATCAACAACGGTATTATTATTATTCTTTCCTGTCGCAACTTTTAATTCTGCACTCAAGATAACTCTTTTCCGTTTTGAAATTTGACTTGATGGTGTCTGTGTTGATGTAAACAGCTTATGAAGTGCTGTCGGATGAGGAAAAGAGGGAGATATACAACAAGTATGGTGAAGAAGGGCTAAAACAGTTTGCTGCTAATGGAGGACGAGGTGGTGGAGGCGGGGGCATGAATATGCAGGACATATTTAGCCAGTAAGTTTTTTTTTTTTCGTAACCATTAAAGGAATTTATGGAATAAAGACCAATGATATCGGAGACATCTTGCTTGTTAGTTCTTGTCCCCTCTTTTCTTGGAAGATCATAATGGTTACTCTTTAGGATCCGAATGAATTTGGTAATGTTAAAAGGGTCGTTACTTTAGTGAATAGTTCCTAAATTTTGATAATGTTTTACATTCGTGTCAAAATGTAACTGATTGCTAATTTACTGATATTATTATTGTGCTTTTTAGGTTTTTTGGTGGTGGTGGTTCGACGGAGGAAGAAGAGAAGGTTGTCAAAGGTGATGACGTGATTGTGGAACTTGAGGCCACTTTAGAAGATTTATACATGGGAGGCTCTGTGAAGGTATGTTCAGCTCCCTGTAAGGATGTTATTACTATCACTTGGTCTTCATACATGGAACTCGTCTGGTAATTGTTGCTTTGATTCAAATATGCCTAGCCATCATAACTTAGCTAGTGACCTTGCTTTCATTGCGTCTTTCCGGTATTCGTTACGTTTGAGAAAAGTTTTGGTTAGACTAGGTCGGTTCTAAGACAAATGCACATGAAATGAGTTGCCTTAACTTTAGGTTTCTTAATGAGTATGTCCGTCGTTAAACTATCAGGTATGGAGGGAGAAGAATGTAATAAAACCAGCTCCTGGAAAGAGAAAGTGCAACTGCAGGAATGAGGTTTATCACAGACAAATTGGTCCTGGAATGTTCCAACAGATGACAGAGCAGGTAAGGCAGCTCTATTGAAGTCTCTCAAAACATCTTCTTGGGTCCAATATTAAGCCCACCTGTTTCCTCTGGTTCCTGTCAGGTCTGTGACAAATGCCCAAATGTTAAATACGAACGTGAAGGATACTTTGTCACAGTTGATATTGAGAAAGGAATGAAAGACGGAGAAGTAAGTCTCAAAAGTCTACTCTACACCCTTATATTGTCAACCGTAGATACTACATTTCTCTGTCGCTCTCAAACTCACTTTGAGCTTATCGATCTCTCAGGAAGTGTCTTTCTATGAAGATGGTGAACCCATTCTGGACGGTGAACCTGGTGACCTTAAGGTCAGCCTCTTTCCTAAGTTTCCCTGATACTTTGCTTTCACTAAACTCGAAGGTCAGACAATTAACCAGTATTTTACATTTGGCAGTTCCGTATCAAAACTGCACCACATGCCCGTTTCCGGAGAGATGGCAACGATCTACACATGACCGTTAACATTACACTGGTAAATGAATTCCATAGACATGTTCTGTATTTCTACATCATAAACCAACAATTCATTCATTTACTGACTCTACGTGAAATGATCACCTTCAGGTTGAGGCGCTAGTTGGTTTTGAGAAATCATTCAAACATTTGGATGATCACGAAGTGGACATCAGTTCGAAGGTACCACTAACATTTTCTACAACACAAATCGCCCGAGACTGATGTTTATGATCTAATGGCTTTTTTTTTGGGGTTGAATATTGTGTGTAAAACAGGGAATTACAAAGCCCAAGGAAGTGAAGAAGTTCAAAGGAGAAGGAATGCCACTTCACTACAGCACAAAGAAAGGCAACCTCTTTGTCACTTTTGAGGTTTTGTTTCCTTCGTCTCTCACGGAGGATCAGAAGAAGAAGATTAAAGAAGTCTTGGCTTAGTATTTCTCTCTTCATCTTTTTAGAAATTTGGGGTTTAAAGAGAACTTGTGATGTAACATGGCTAGATTTTAATATAAAATGGAAAGAAAAGAAATGGGGAGACAAAGAGCAAGATAAGAAGTTTTGATCAAATTTGTCTTAATTATGCTTTTGTTAATCAAATTAGTGCATATTTTTGAGTCGTCTAAGCCTTTTTTTATCGATGTGAATTCTATTTCAAGTACCCTTCTTTTGCGTGCTAGTTACTATTGAATCCGTCAAGAATATTGTATGATTAAAGAATATCTTTTCTTCTATGATAAAAAAAAAAAAAATGTAATAGCAGTTGTGTCCTCTAACGAAATTGAGAATTATTATTTAGATTTTGAAGCCCAAAAAAATAAATGATTTAATAGGCGAGGAAAGTCCAAAGAGTACATCCACCACCTGATTTGTTCCAAGAAACGTGGGAGAGTCAGGCTCTTAGACACTTGATCACCGTCCACGTGTCCTCAACAACTCATAATTAAACCTTAAATCAACCGAGCAGCTTCAAATTTTAACCTCAGGGAAATAGTTATATTTATGTGTTTAGAGACATCTCTGTTTGATCGGAGGAAAAGACTGAGAAGAGACCAAAAACGACGACAAATTCATTTCAAACTTGCACGCTAACGCCGGGAAATTCCGCCACTCGTATACATGTCCGTACACGTTATGTATAACGTATCTACAGTCCTTAAGACGAAGAAGGAAATTTAACCAATACGGACTTTTCATGGACTGCGTTTTCTTAAAAATGTCGGTGCAAGGCGTATTTCCGAAGATTCTGGTGGGACCCTCCCTGATACGTGCGATCGGAGGTTCTGTGGATGAGACACCAACGACTGGATCTCTGCCGCGCCGGGTTTAACGGTGAGAGACGACACCGTTATGTTGGAGAGAGAGGAGCGAAATGGAAACTGGGTTTTCAAGATTCTGGAGGTTGGTTCAATCTGTAAAGGGAAGAGACAACGATCAGGAGGCGGTGATGGAGAGGATGAAGGCGAAAATACAGAACCGAAGACGAAGAGCGAGTTATAGACGAATGCGACTTCTGCAGGATCGATAACGTTGAAGAAGAAAAGGAGGAGATGGTGTTTGATAGAGAACACTTCTCGAAGATGCTCATGAAAATTCATCTGGATGATGCACAGATGTTTGCGAAACTTTTCTATTTGGGGAATCTGGCTTATTCAATCCCTAATATCAAGGTGACCGTAAAGGGATTGAAACAAAACCTCAATTCTGTGTTTCTGAATATTGATCCTTATGTTTTGACTTTGTTTTCCGATTGTTACAGCCTGAGACTCTGTTGAAATATCAGAAACTGAGATCGTGACTTCCTCAATGGAGAAGAGGGCGAGTTGTAAGGTTTCTTCTGATCAACAGGAGGAGAATAACAATGGCGACAAGGAGGAGGAGAAGAAGCTTATTAACCCAGCTGCTACTTATAGAATAGCTGCTTCTGCAGCATCTCGTCTCTTTTCCCACTCAAAAAATGTGCTTCCTTTTGGGTCCTCTAAACGTCAAGAGAACGAAGCATCTCTAATGGCCACTGCTGATTCGGTTACAGCAGTCGTGGCAGCGAATAAGGAAGTTAAGCAGGCTGTCGCGGATGATCTCAAATCCAACCATTCACCACCTTGTGAGTGGTTCGTATGCGACGATGATAAAAGTGGCACGAGGTTCTTCTTTATTCAGGTAATTTGCTCTTTGTGGTCAGTCTTTAATGGTCTGAGATTTGCCAAAAGATCGTTAAAAAAGGTAACACTCATCTTTACAGGGATCACATTCCTTGGCCTCATAGCAAGCTAACCTTCTGTTCGAGCCAGTCCCATTTGAGGACCTTTATGTGGTTGTCCACAGAGGCATATACGAAGCTGCAAAAGGAATCTACGAACAGATGTTACCGGAAGTTCACGCTCACCTCAATTCCCGTGGCAAGAACCGTGCTTTTCTTCGCTTTAGCGGACACTCTCTAGGAGGAAGCTTATCATTGTTAGTGAACCTCATGCTTCTCATCAGAGGTCAAGTCCCGGCTTCTGCTCTGCTTCCGGTGATCACCTTTGGTTCACCTTGCATCATGTGCGGAGGCGATAGGCTTCTTCAGAAACTCGGCTTGCCTAAGTCTCATCTTCTTGGAATCTCAATGCACAGAGATATTGTCCCCGAGCATTCTCCTGCAGTTACCCGAACCGAGCCGCAAAACTTCTCAAGGCATTGAATAGAAACTTCCGGAACCATCCTTGTCTGAATAATCAGGTACTGTGAAAGAAGACATCTTAAGCTGTTTTGCTTCAGATCGTTGTTTCTTGGCTTACTCTTGTCTTTTTCTGCAGAATTTATTGTATTCTCCAATGGGAAAGCTTCTAATTCTGCAACCATCCGAGAGATTCTCACTCCCACACCCTCTGCTTCCACCGGGAAGTGGTCTCTATGTCTTAACATCTAAGAACACCGATGAAAAAGAAAAAAGACTAAGGGCTGCAAAGTTCTTTAATTCACCGCACCCTCTAGAGATTCTCAACGATCGTCGCTCGTATGGGTCTGAAGGAAAAATTAAAAGAAACCATGACATGAGCTCTTACCTGAAAGCATTGAGGCACGTGATCCGGAAGGAGCTGAAGCAGATAAAGGCTGAGCGGGATCAATGGCGAGTCAAGTTCGTACTCATAAACATCATATGTACTGGGAGAGATTCCTTAAAACTCATAGCTAGATTTGTCGCATCAAGGAGTAGTCAACTAGTGATCATCTTCTTTCTCCCAAATAGATTGTTAATTATCAGTGTCTATGGTGTAATATTTCACCATTCACAAGCACATTTTAGTTTCTTCAAAAATGAAACTTAGGCATACTATTCTGTAATAGAATCCACACATCAATTATTTCAGAGAAGAAGGAAACTATCTAGTGATTAAGAAAGGAAAAACGAAATTGCTGTAGCCAATTCTTTCATTTCACTGGAAAACGTTCTTACTTATATAATCTTACAAAGGGGTTGGCAAAGGAATGCAAGAGATTTTATTCATGAAGGGGGCGTAAAAGCTCAGACCTTTGTGACAAGAATCACCGGAGAGAGATGAGTAAAAGAGAGAAACTTAGAGATCCATCTTTCCAGCTAGATACCAAGAATGCATAGCAAGGCTTCCAAATGAAAAGATGTTAGCCAGCGATGATAAACCGTGAATCATTCCGAACTTCTTGTTCATGGAAGCTAGCTTTGGGATA
Organism: Streptanthus diversifolius; assembly: GCA_039880935.1. Classification (NCBI taxonomy): domain Eukaryota; kingdom Viridiplantae; phylum Streptophyta; class Magnoliopsida; order Brassicales; family Brassicaceae; genus Streptanthus; species Streptanthus diversifolius. The sequence continues at coordinate 1,325,574 of JAXGFM010000016.1, read as the reverse complement.
GTCTTTGCCTTTTCCCTGTTCTTGGACCAACCAACTTCATCTCCTATGTTGTTTTCTCTCTCTACTTTGTGCCTTTGCTTCATCATCTACACTCAAAAGTAAAGAAACACCATTGGTACATAGGCATCTTTCTTGCATGCATTGTTCTACGCATTTGAAGAAATCAGGGAAGAAAAAAGGAACTTACATCGATGGTCATGGGAGTGAAAACGAACAAATTGGTGAGATTGAAAGTAAAAGCCGATACAAGGAACCCTAGCTGATACTTCTCTACGGCAGAAGAAGACTTCCATGGATGCAAATACCCAAAAGCAGAGAGTGAAATTGCGCAGCAAGAGCCAACCAGAGTGAAATACGCTGGAAACATCTTGCTCTGAAGATTACCGAACTGATGCCTCGGTAAATTCCTAATCAATCAAAAGACAATTGAATCACAACTTCACACAGAACCCTAATTTGCCTAATTCGACGAAACTGAACAAGATGAACGGTTTTTTAGTGCTTAATTCGACTAAATTTAGATTGAGAGAAGAAGAGTGTACTTGAACATGATGATTCCGCCGATGAAGGTAGCCCAGAGAGCAGCTCCCCAAGCTGTAGCGAAGCTGAGTAGATGAGCTAGCTTCAGGAAGATCAATACCTTCGCCGAATTCTCGCCCTTCGACAGCGATCCGAATGTCTCCGGTGAAAATATAACTCCAGCAGCTAAAAAAGCCACCGCTGCCAGAAATCTCGTCAGCCAACTCATCGCCGATGATGTTTCCGATCACGCTTCTCGAAAATGAAATTGTCGTCGACAGTCTTCAAAGATACAAGACGCGACACGTTTTGTTCACGTCGAATTTTGGTAGGTAACCATCGCATTTACAGAAGTACCCCCGAGTTTTAATATTATACCGAACCCAACATAACGCAGATCTTCGGGATATTTAATGTCAACTAATTGTATTGAACGCCGTAAAAGTCCATTAACCAACGAGCCCCATGCCGCAGAAATTTATACTTTTCTTTTTATGCATCATATTGGGCCAGAGAATAAGACTAAGGCCCATAAATGTAACAAACTCATCATCGGGTGTCAAGTGTAGGTTTTCGGTCCATAATATGATGGTTTAGGATTTCTTTTATAAAACAAAAAAATGTTTATTAAGTAAGGCCATCTCCAAAAAAAACTTCAAATTTGAAGTTTGAGAGTGTTGGTCTCCAAAAAATAACTTCAGATATAACTTTAAAATTTTTTGTGAATTGCATTAAAATCTTTACTATGGTTTGTGTTTCCATCGGATAAGGTTGATATAGCTACAAATGTATTCTATTACGATTATAGTAACGTCACTTTGGCCATACCCATTTTAAAAAAGGCGTTCAGATTCACATTTTAGATAAAATTTATATACAATGGTAGTTGGATACCACGGACATGTTCAACATGTTTGGTTGTGTAACTTGAAAGGTACTTCAGATTGGAAAACTCGATCTAGTTTCTGTCATGCACTAAACATACTGTAATAATATATTAGCTATCAAAATCATGGGTGGAGTGGACTAGTTACGCTTGTTTTTTTTTTTTTTTTTGTTGGCTAACAGTCTAATCACCAAAGGCTAACAGTCTAATACCTAATTATTTAAATATACATTCTTAACTTTTCAAGATATTGTGTATGAAAATGATATAAAGTGGTATTAAACAAGTAATAAGTAGACATGATAGGCTCACATGGATACACACTGACATCATCATATTCATTGACCTGGCCACGACGGATCCTCTTTCCGATGTCTCCAACATCTCCTATACATCACGTGCTTTTTTATTTATTTTAACTTTCACCCCCTCAGTTTTCTTACTTGTCATTTTCCCATCTTGTATGTTAATTGGACCAACATTCACTCAAATGAACCAATTCCTTTACGATGAAACTATGACCAAAACTATGTTTCCACGAATCGATCACCACGGCAAGATACATGTGCGTCTATGTATGTATGTATACACAAGAGGAAGATTTAATTTTTTTTAATAAATAGGTTGCACCTTGCATAGTATTCCCTGTGGCGCTCATTGATTATGGCAGATAAATAATTGCATCTCGCACCCGCTTTGAAGAATTTGCCCATTCCGAAATCATTTCCTAAATCTTATCAAGATTCTAATAAATGAATTTATTACAGATTGTTGCTAAACTAAAATCGTTATTTATCTAATTTCACTAAACTAAACCATACCAATACCACATTCACATTATATGGCAGCCAAACCTTGTAGATAATTATTCTATGGAATATTAATTTGTTGTGTCAGACGTCTGACAAATCTAAGAGGAACATCTCTTAAATAAATTAGAAATAATCGACTAGTGTTCATATGCATGTCACTTTTTTAAAAAAATGCAGCAGTAATTTCAATTTTAATACGACACTAATTATCCAAAGCATTATCTTTGCAGAAATAAAGACAAAAGTAGGGGAAGAAACTAGAAAGAGACGAATATTTAAAGTGACAAAAATATTATTACATGCATATATTGATAGATACATAACGGATTTTCAATCGTCTGGGAACGGAGTCGTTTCCACTTTCGTGGTTTGTGAATTTTCCGGTTAATCATTTAACAAGTGAGGGCTTCGTATTTCATTGGAATCGTTTGGTTAAAACCGGTCCTAGATAGTAAATTCCCGACCGCCGCAAGATCTCGGCAAAAAACTCCTTGATACGCGCTTGAATTTCCCGGTTTTATTTCTGAGAATCCGTTTATATTTATTGAACCAGGTTTCTCAACCGGTACGTGTTCTTCAACCATTTTCGTTGACTTTTGGGTCAACACCATCGTCTTCTTCCTCTGTTCCTCCTCCACTACTTTAGCCGTCAAAACAGAGTAACCTTTCTGAATCAAACGGTAAAGTAGCAACGATGACATCTTCGCTCGATCTTTGACGGCATCAATCTCCTTTTGATCGGTGAAATCACAACGATCGATGAACGACAAGGCCTTATCAGGTTTATGTCTGAGACACAACAAGAGATTCGCTCGATCGAGCTCCGATCTCGTGCATCCGCGTCTAACTCCGATCAATCCGTAGCAATCAACATTCCCGATTTCTCCATTGGCAATTTTCGCCTTCAAAAACTTCGACTTGGTTGTCAAAACGCACAGTTTTCCCGGGATTTCTCTGTACTTCACATTATTTCGTTTCCACGGGGGTCCGGGAAGTTTCCGGTCTCGTAAGATCGTGTTGTATAGAATCTTTAAGTGCTCTAAATCGTGAAGCGAATCCGGTAAACATCGAACCGTTTCCAAAAGCGCGGCTCTAGTCTCCAACGCGTGGATGCGCGACGGCTCGAGGGCTAGCGTTTTGTTGCAATCAGCGATTGCTTCCGCGATTTTTCCGGCGGATCTGTAAGCGGCGGCGCGATGCATATAGCAATCGGCGAGGAATCCTTGCGGCGCCGGACGACGACGTCCGTCAAGGATTTTGGAGAAGTGACGGATCGACTCTGAGAAATGTCCGGCATCAAATGCGGCGAATGCGGCGGCACGACGACGGAGGAGGAGTTTAGTGTGGGCGAGAAGGCGAGAGACGGTTTCGCAGTCGGTGACTTTGCGTGGAGGAGAAGGAGAAGAGGATGGTGAGTCGGAGAGAAGGAGACAGAAGCTATCATCGGACCAGCATATACTCTGACGACGAAACTCGGCGGTTGCAAGGCGTTTTCCGGTTTGAAGAAGAACCAGTGCGTCCTCCATTAATCCTAGGTGGCAACAAGCTTGTCCCAGTACAGAATATCTGAAAATTTCAAAATGAAAACATTAATATGATTACTATATTCATAATAACACTATCTGATTGGTCCCAAAAGAAAATTGTCTAAAAAACTAGAATTGTTGTTACAGAAACGATAAAACTGTAAAATTGTTTTAACTTGACTCACACTTTCACTAAAGGAAAATATAATTTACCTCCACTGTCGTTTTTCCTTATCGTCATTTCTACATATCCCTGCCATAACTTTCTTCTTCAAGTCAGAAAGAGAGAAGCACGTGAATGGGGTGGAGGAGGAGGAGGAGTCACGGCCAGGAGAGAGAAGTTTCCGGGAGAGTTGAGAGGAAGAGGAGGAAGAGTAAGAGCCGTCGGATGAAACGGATCCGTCTTCGTCCTTCGCGGCGAGCTTGAGGCTGGGAATGTAATCTTGAAGCATATCAGCTACGTCCTTATAGCGACGAAGAAAAAGCAAAGCTCTAGCTTTAAGCTCTAACGCAATTTCTGAACGCGGCGATATCGATAAAGCCGCGTCGAGTATATGAATGGCTGAAGTAGCGTCGTTTGGCTCTTCACTCGCCATTAGAGACCTTGCGTCTTTAATGTACTTATCAACAAGCTGAAAGATTATATAAAAAACAAAGTGAACGTCTTTTGAGTGAAAACTCGAATCCCATTACAAAAATAATCGAACAAATGAAGAAAGTTTGATGATTTGAGGGTTTTTATATACCTTCTTGTGAGTGAACCACCAATGCTTCTTGTCTCCCTTACGGAGAGGATGAACAGCCATTGTTGCAGAGGTAGATTTGTAGACAAAAAAAAAAAAGGTTTTGAATTGCTGATTTGGTCAATAGATCGAACTATCCAAAAAAACTAGATTTAACTTATTGTGTGTTTTTACTCTTTCCACCAAAAATTATTTGCTTCTTTCTCCTCCAATATTTGAGAAAAGAATGAGAGACAAGTGTTTATAAAGAAACAGAGAGATAAAGACAGAGAAGAGATGACAGCTTTGAGACCTGAGACAAAACTTTTGATCACTTTAAAGTTAATAGCTGGCACCATTTTCCTTTTACATATTTTCTGTTAAGTAAATACTAAGTTCCTCTGTCAATCTCGTGTTTTATCTTAATTAACATCATATCTCTTAGTAATTTTTTGTCTGATAGAAAACCATATCTCTTGTAATTACTTCGAACTAATAGTTAAGCTCGCGTATATCTCAGATTGTATATCTTATCTCTTGTAATTACTCTTACCCTTCATCTCCTATATGTTAATATACTTTTTTTTTTTTATCTATATCGATATTATTTTATCCCTCTCCTATTAATATTCTCAATTATCTACTAAGCCAGGGTTTTAACTAATTTCTTAGCTTTCAATTGTGATCTCAATCAACTATGAACTAGAAGTCTATCACACATCGAGTTGAGATATATAGTTATGGATTTGACATTCACCCTAACATTTCGTGAGACCTAGCGTTCTCTGTATGTATAAACTGAGATATTTTACCGATTTAAAACTAAGACTACGAAACTTTTGAGAAGACTTCTGTAATTTATATAACATCATTGTGATTTGTCATATTGTTCTTTATGAAATCGTCATAGTATGACGAATGATTGCATTATTTCAACACCCATCTCTTCAGTAATCATGTTCAATAATTTCTTACTATATACTTCAGGTTTTATTTTCTTCGATAGATTCTCAGGCTATCATCGTTTTCCAAAACAATAGAACGGAGCCTATAACACATTGATCATAATGAGATCAAAATGTTTACATTTTGTTCCTTTGGATTCTTTTTATTGTATTCTTGTAGCAAGGCAAGAGACGGTTAGCCTTTATGATTGGGAACTGCATTTCTTGAATAAATATTACAACAACAACAATAATAATAATAATAATAATAATAATAAAATGATCTATATTATAAATACAACCTCCTTCCACAATTTTTTGGACGTATAGCCAAAATGTGTGTGTGTTGGCCACAAATTATAGCCTTATTGTTAATCATCCAGAAATGTAATATTAATCTTTTATTTATGCTTACATTTTTTTACACCTCGTAGTATATTATATATCTCTAACACTAGCTAGATGTATTGGTAGACACAAAAACTTGTAGTATATATATATATATAATTAAGTTAAATATATGGTTGAGAAATGGGTATACCTAAGGGTATCGGTCCCCATTCTTTAAACATGTTAGCATCTCAAGAGGCATATCACGAGTCATGATAGATACCCAATATAATATGCACATACATGCATCTTCATAGTCCATAGATACACATTATTATACTGCTATCTATTAATTTTCAAACAATACACATTAGCCTTTGCTTATATAACAATTTCTCCTATCACATATGGAACTTTATTAAACGAATTTCAAACACCGTCCAATGAGTTTTATATAAATTCATAGAAAGCTATTAGTTCAACGTATTAACCAAACTACGATTTACAATTAGCAAGTCATTTATTTCAATTTGATCACTTCCTGTGGTTATTGATTACGGTATGTTGATGTTCTGATACATTTTCTTAAGATAATTAGTACGTATCATATATGCTTATATAATCCTGTTAAGTTTATCTTCATAACATGTAGTCATATATTTTCGTTAAATTCCTTCTATAATATAATTTTGTGTTTTTATTTCTAAATTTAATCTCATTATACTTTACAAGTTATTTGAAAACATGGAACTGTCTTACAAAACCCACTTTTGTTAAAAAAAGGATCATATGATATTAAGATTTCTTCAAGTGGACGTAAAAAAATATTTTAGTTATCTTTGTTTTACGTACATACACTATTAAGTGTTTGGACTTTGCAAGACGATGGGTGCATTGTCTCGACTTTTACCAAGATATGGGTTTTATATAGAGAAATTTCAAAGTCGTGCAAATTTTAAATACTAATAGTGTAGTGTAAGTAATTATTTAGTTTTCGAATATGGAGTAAAAGATAGGGAATATTGCGTTGGGCATCAAACCAATCATCTAGTTTGGCTCAAATTCATACGATAGAGACCTCTTTTCAATCCAAATGCTTTGGGTTTCGAACCAAAACTGAAACCAATCAAATAAAAGTCAGAGAGAATTTGGGACGTGTTCTTGGCTTAGATATCACGTGGGAATGAGTGATCCATGTGCATCCCTTTACCCCAAAAACCAACTCAACTAGTCTTTTTTTTTTATATACATATTAGTATTATTTTCTTTGTATCTTTACGCTAATCAAATATTCAAATGTAACTAGTTTTTAAAATTCATCTTATTAACTTTTTTTTTTTTTTTTCACTCGAGTTAAAATTAAACTATCCTTTGGTCCCATGTTTTTCCATTACACATACCCAAGACTATAACTCGTAATGCAAATTAAATAAAAAACATATTAACCAATAAAATATATATTTGTGGCAAAGTAAAGAGGAGATTATGTATTTGATAAGGAAGTTACGAGAATAGAATATGGATAAAGAGAGGGGAAACAGGACCAGTGTCTACTCTCCAGCTCGGCTGTGCTTTGCTCAAAAGTTGCGAATAATAAAAACAGACAGCCATAAAATCGTAACAAATAAAAGTAACTAAACTACGAATTTTATTCGAATCTTTATAGTAATAATATATCATTTAACTTTGGGTCACTTAGACAAAGAATCGATCCAAAGAATAAATTCTGAAAAAAAAGTTATAAAAAGTGAAAGTGTGCAAATAATCGAAAATATTGTGAAAAAAGTTTGTTATTGGCACATTAGTTACTTAGAGTCGCAAAATCTACACTATTAGCTTTAGCACTGATATGCATGGATATTGAGTTGCGACTGAGATTAAGGACGTATTGTGAGTGATGGATCAGAAACATGTTTCTTTTTTTTTCTCTCTAATTTTTAAATTAATTTTATATTGAAACTATTATTGTTCACATATTTTTAGATGGTTATCCAAAGTTTCGTCTGTTTTCGTTTCCCTTTACATGAAAAGACGATAAGGAACCAAATGATGAGCTCTCACAAATAGACATAACACATGTAAAACAATATATACGAACACACATTATGGTACATCTGTATGTCAAATTGATTGGTCTTCATTGTAGGACATTGTGATTGTTTAAAGTCAAACTGTATTCACATGGGGTTTTCTATATACATTATTAAAATCTTTAGTCTTCCTCTTTCAAAATTTCGGGAAAAGCTTAGAGACAGCCATTGCCTTAGACCCACACAGTTACAGTGTCACAGACAAAGATAGGCTCACACACTTCATTGTATCTGAGTTTTAAAGTCGTCAAAAATAGGAATAATCTTGCTGTATCAAACATATATACACACAGTTACTTACTTCATTTAACAACTTGGAATCAATCGTAACCACACATCAAATATATAGCGAGAGCAGACAGAGTTGCATTGATACCATCTAGTTGATATATTGAGAAACCCATTTGAATCCTTCACCGTAACCCATCTTCCTGACAATGCTGCACATGAACACCTCAAGGGGACGAACATTTGATTCCGCTAGATTCACATTACCTTTCCCGGTGGTGAAGTTGGTTAGGCCAAGATGATAACGCAGCTCGTCTTCTGATGCAGCATAGGGAATGTCAATCTTGTTTCCAAGAACGAGGAAAGGAACATTTGCTAAGGATTCATCCGAGAGAAGTGCGTCAAGTTCTTTCTTGGACTCTGCAAACCTCTCCTTGTCATATGCATCCACCAAGTAAACCACTGCATCGACCTAATAAGAACGAAAGATAACAACAATAATGCTACAAAGGTATATACTTTGACATCAAAGTCTATTGATCTCTGAATCATTCAAATCATCAGCAATCAAACACACAAAGAGACCAAATTTCAGTAAGATTCAATCAGAGATTAGTGTCTACATAGAATTATTATGATTACCAATTAAAATACTTTCCTAATTGATTGACCTATAATTCTTATCTATAAACACAAAAGGTGATACCTTGGCATAATAGTCTTTCCAGACTCTACGTGCAATTTGGTGACCTCCTAGATCGAAAGCTTTGAACTTGATTTTCCCGATGCTAAGCTCCTCCGATGTCGGATGCTGGGTCGGCTGATGCTGGACCAGTCTCTGAAACCAAAAATCAAACCATGATCGTGGAAGCTTAAAAATTTGACCGATCGTACTAACTTATGAAGAAAACTCAGACTCTAAACCACTATTACTAATCTGGTCGAAGAAGAAGAAGAAAACGAACCTCGTCCTTCAGCATGTGAAGCAAAGTGGTTTTTCCGGCGTTGTCGAGGCCTAAAAACAGGATTTTCGCTTCCTTCTGCCACAATCCGAGGGATGCGAGAACTCCATAGAACCAATCGACGAGGAACATCGCTTCGTCTTCTTCTCGTCAAAGTTTAACGGAGATTGAAGACTGTATAAGGAAAACAGCTTCACGGAGATTGGCGTGAGTACACGGCGTCGTTTCTGATTTCGGGTGAGTATTGTAAACAATATATAAGAAATCGCTAACAACGACGCCATTTTAGGATCAGTGTGATGTAAAGCAACATATAGTATTTTGCCAATTTGCTAAGAGGCCCAATACTATATCCAGTGTATTGGGTCTTATTTGTAACAAACAATAAATTAGCGTGCAAACAGTAATTTAGACTCAATTAGACATCTCAAATGCAAATATCCAAAATTGTTATTTTCTTGTACGTAAATCCAATGTTACGTTCAGAAAATTTGTTGCATTAGGTTAACTTTAGTGGTCATTTTAGGATCAGTGTGATGTAAAGCAACATATAGTATTTTGCCAATTTGCTAAGAGGCCCAATACTATATCCAGTGTATTGGGTCTTATTTGTAACAAACAATAAATTAGCGTGCAAACAGTAATTTAGACTCAATTAGACATCTCAAATGCAAATATCCAAAATTGTTATTTTCTTGTACGTAAATCCAATGTTACGTTCAGAAAATTTGTTGCATTAGGTTAACTTTAGTGGTGCTCTATTAAAGTCCTTAGTGAAAATTAATACGTAAAAGTAATTGATTAATATCCACCATAGTATTTTTACGTTTTCATTATGTCTCTACTTGATCAATTTAAAATAGATATCCGTCATCAACATTTCTGTCATATTCCGGTATTATTATTTAGAATTATATTATTTCATACGAAGATTGATATAACTGTTTACATCAATTGCTTTGAAATATACAGAATCATAAAAGTTATGACTTTTGAGCTCAATTATTTGGAGGAATATTCTTCTTCACGATAATCACAGGACATTTCACTCGTTTGGCGCAGTACTCGCTCACACTGCCTAGCAAAGCCCTATCAATGAAACATAAATAAATCATATCGAATATCAATAAACCATTAAACTATATTAATTAAGAATAAAAAGAGTAAGGCCTTAAATTACCTTTTGAAGAAGCCATAGTCATGTGTGCCAATAACTAACATATCAGCCTTAAGTTTCTGAACTGCGTTACATATAACTTCCTTAGCATCTCCTCTTCCAACTCTTCTCTCTATATGAATCTGCACATTAACAATAGCTTTAGTTACTTGTATTCCATTGTTTTCGTCAAATATTTGGAAAATTATACATCGCTAATTTTGATGCGGGTTTTGCATTAACTATATTACTATATTTGATTATGTTCTGTTAATCTGTCAAAGCTTTTTTGATAAAATCCAACAAAATTTATAGGGAAGAAACTTACATCGGACTCAAAATCTTGGTAGACGGTCCGAGATCGAGCCATGACCGATTCCACGAGCTCGTGTTCGTATTTCTTCAAGGCTGCAACCGGATCTCCGGTCACTATAAACCCTGAAAGTCGACCAAACAAAATCCATAAGCTGAAAAGAATTATATCAGTTAATCAAAAGATTTTGTGAAATCAAGAGACTAACCTGCGGCATCAATGGAAGAGTAAACGGGAAGAGGGGGCTTGACGTAAAGTAGGATTAGGGTATTATTGGAACCATATGGAAATAGATTGTCTATACTCCATGAAAGTGCTTCCATGCTCTCTTCGCTTTCGTCCACTGCTACTACAATCTTCCTCTCCTTCGTTTCCTCCATTTCTTTACTATAGAAAACTGTTTTGTTTGCTTTAAAATATTAGAGAAGAAATATCTAACGAAGACAAGGTTTGATGGAAGAAGAGATTGAGGTTTTGTTTCTATTTATACAAATATCAAAACCTAATTAACAAAAAAAAATAAGTAGCAAAACCTAAAAGGCTAAAACCCACTTGATATCCGGTCTTGGAATTACGTGTTTTAATTTAGATATTGTTTTGGATTTTTTAAGTAATTAGTAATATCTCAAAAGGCTTGCAGACACCTTCTCGTGACTAATTATTTCACAGCTGAAGTTTTTAGTGTGATGGCTTTCTTAATGTAAAGATAAGATTTAAAACTACATTTTGCTTGATAACCAATAATAGAAGATCTTGTAGATGTAAATCTAAACTACAATATTTAACCTTTTTCATACTTTAGTGTTATACGACATTTACATATATAGAGGTAATTTATGTTTTATATATAGAATTACAGCACCCTTTGGAACTATATATATGTTATATATATGGTAGATTATGAACTGAAAGTTCTTGAACTTTAACAGGACAAAAGTAATCTACAAATAATGGTTGAACATCTCATTTTCCTCATATATATATATATATATATATATATATATAAGTTCTTGTAGTTACACTGATTGACAGATCATGATTTTCAGATTTGTATCATCCATAAACGTATACAAAGATAACGTAAACTAAGTGACGTGTATGATTGAAGCAAAAATAACCTAAAAATAATTGGTCCCCCAGAAAAAACTCGAGAAAATATCATGAGTTCATGACCCTAAAATGAAGATAAGATGCATACATTCCAGCTAATAAATTGACATCTTTTATGATCTTTATGCGCGCTTTAATGCTCCTGGTGGTCCAAGGGTTAAAACGGTAATATGACCATGTAATCCGCTTAATGGGCCTATAATGATGAAACTTTTCATTAAAAGTAAGACTTAATGGGCCTAAATGAGAAGCAGAGTCTCTGATTTAGCTCCGCCGTTAATCAGCCGCTTTTCACTAAGGTTCGCCATTGCTAATTGCCGTCGACGCTCTCGATGGCTGCTCCTCCATGGCTACATCTCTACCTGAGAAGAAGCTCCACTAAATCTCATCGCAGCTCTCAACGAGTCCAATGCATCTTCGTTCGCTCTTCTTCTTCATCGAGTTTCGGCGAATTCATTTTCAGTGAAAGCCGCGTGATTGGCGGGACCGAGATATGCGACGGCAGGAGAGGAGGAGAGGAAGTACGATCACTTTGTGATTGCTCTTTGCCCTTCTATCTTTTGAATCGTTATTCTACTTATCATCCTCACACACACGCCTCTATAGGTTTTAAAAGTTTCTCTAGTATTACTTCTCATGGTAGTAGTGGAGGATGTCATGAAGAAATCGAATCTGAATGCGATAAAGATGAAGAAGATGATGATGTTGTTGGTGATGAAATTTGTGTCAGTTGTGTTGTTGATTCAAGTACTAACCCCGAAGAAGTAGAGGGAGTCTGCAAAGTGATTGATGAATTGTTTGCGTTAGATAGAAACATGGAAGCTGTTCTTGATGAAATGAATGTAGATTTGTCGCACGATCTGATCGTTGATGTTTTAGAACGGTTCCGACATGCTAGGAAGCCTGCATTTAGGTTCTTCTGCTGGGCTGCAGAGAAACCAGGTTTTGCTCATGATTCAAGAACTTACAACTCCATGATGAGTATTTTAGCGAAGACAAGACAGTTCGAAACGATGGTTTCGTTGCTTGAAGAAATGGGTGCAAAAGGGTTATTGACGATGGAGACATTCACTATCGCGATGAAAGCTTTTGCTGCTTCCAAAGAGAGGAAGAAAGCTGTTGGTATCTTTGAGTTGATGAAGAAGTACAAGTTTAAAATTGGTGTGGAAACGATTAACTGTTTGCTAGATAGTCTTGGGAGGGCTAAGCTTGGGAAAGAAGCTCAGGTTCTGTTTGATAAGCTGAAGGAGAGGTTTACACCTAACCTGATGACTTACACTGTTCTACTCAATGGTTGGTGCAGAGTGAAGAACTTGATGGAAGCTGCTAGAATCTGGAACAATATGATTGATCAAGGCTTGAAACCAGACATTGTAGCTCACAATGTTATGCTTGAAGGATTGTTGAGGAGCAGGAAAAAATCAGATGCGATCAAATTGTTTCATGTCATGAAATCCAAGGGACCTTGTCCCAATGTCCGTAGCTATACAATCATGATCCGTGACTTCTGCAAACAGTCGAGCATGGAAACTGCCATTGAGTACTTCGATGACATGGTTGATTTAGGTTTGCAACCAGATGCTGCGGTTTACACGTGTCTGATCACAGGTTTTGGTACTCAGAAGAAGCTGGATACGGTTTACGAACTGCTCAAGGAGATGCAAGAAAAGGGACATCCTCCGGATGGCAAAACGTACAACGCTCTGATCAAGCTGATGGCGAGTCGGAAGATGCCGGAACACGCCACAAGGATCTACAATAAAATGATCCAGAATGGGATCGAGCCATCGATACACACATTCAACATGATAATGAAATCTTACTTCATTGCCAGAAACTACGAGATGGGAAGAGCGGTTTGGGACGAGATGATCAAGAAAGGGATTTGCCCTGACGACAACTCGTACACGGTTTTGATCAGAGGGCTCATAGGTGAAGGGAAGTCAAGAGAGGCATGTAGATACTTGGAGGAGATGCTTGACAAAGGAATGAAGACCCCTTTGATTGATTACAACAAGTTTGCTGCTGATTTTCACAGAGGAGGACAACCGGATATATTTGAGGAATTGGCACAGAGAGCTAAGTTCTCTGGTAAGTTTGCTGCTGCAGAGATTTTTGCAAGATGGGCTCAGATGACTAGAAGGAAATTTAAACAGAGATTTATGGAAGATTGAGAGATTTATAAAAAGATTGATGACTTGGGGCTCTTAACTGGCTGGATCTTTCGACTCACTCACTCGGAGAAAGCTTCTTCTCATCAGTAAACTGGTTATACTTGATATCATCTGCGAATTCTTGGTTTGAGCCAGAAGTCTTACTTCAATCAAGAACATGACTTCATTTGCACTGCGTGCGTGGACTTACCTTAACCACAGGGTTTTGCTTTGAGGCAACAATTGTGGTTCTGATGGCTCAACGAGAACCAATTGAGAATTGCATTAAGAAGGCAATATTTGGAATTGAGAGAACACAAGTTGTTACGAATCATCAAAACAAAATGTATGGTTTACTTATAAAGGCCGAGCCTCAAACATGTTTCCGCTCTTTGTACTGTAACATTTGTCTGAACGACACCTTATTATTAGTGATTTCATTTTAACATGTTACATCGGGTTAATGTTTATATTTTTCAAAAACTCTGTTCAACTTTCAAAACACAGATCTTCATCCATATATATGAATATATGTATGTGTCTATGCATACTTTCAGAATGTATTTTCGCAAAATTCAAAACCTGACTATATATTTTCTTCTGGTTTATTTTAGATAAAGAACTTGTGCTACACAAGTTATGAAAGAAGTATATACAAACATAAGACCAAAGAGAGAGGAGATGAAATAGTGTCAAGTGCAAAAGGATGTTACTGTATATGGTTTGGTTCAATACTTGCATCTCCCATATTCATTTCATAAGATGTAAATGTGTTCAAAGTTGCTACATTTAGCAAATGGAGAAATGGTAAAACGAAAAATTTCATATCTCAAAACAGCAGAGATTGAAGCAGCATTTGCAAGTTTGAGAAAGAGAGAGAGTGAAAGGAGGAACTGTACGAGTTCATCATTGATCTATGGACTTTTGCTAGCTTCGACGTCCTTGTTTCTCCAGGGATTAAGAGCTTCTCTCATTGCTTGAGCTTCAGGAGAATTTTCATAGGCTCGTTTCTCTGCTTCTATTACAGTAACTTTGTCGTCTGCAAGTTTTGGTAATTAAAAATCATTTCATTAAGCTTTTTTTCATTAGGACAAAAAAAAAAAACCAAAAACAGTGTAATGTAGAAAGTAGAAGCTGAAAATTAATAAAGATTACAAACTGCACAAGAAAGTAATAAACCTCAACCTCAATCAGCATCCTCTAATAAGATGTTTAACAGAAGGCAAACAATAATGTCTTTCCAAAATCAATGATATCAACCATGCCAATCGATTGTTGCTAGTTCGAAGAAAAACGAAAAGAGTTCAGAGCTTTGATCAATGGCGAGAGAAAGAAGGAATTTACAGAAGCCAGTCTTGATCATGAAGAACTCCATTCCTCCGCCGATGATAGCCGATCCAATCGCGATCTTCAGATACCAATCCAGAAATTTCGACTGCTTCATCCTCCCTTTGTCTTAATTTTATCCGGCAGAGGATTCTAATAAGGAATACAAGAGATGAAGCAAAGCTTCCAGAATTTAACAATCAATTACAATCCACAGTTTTAGTCCGGAGGCGGAGGGGTTTTAGTTCACTGTGGTCGGCATGGGTTTTAAAACCGGTCCAAATCAAATCAATTAACAAAAAGTGTAACGTTGGTTTGATTTGGTTTATTACGTTGAAAACCAGTGCAAGCCAAAACAATCCGGACCAAGAAATTAGAATCAAAACCTAAACAGCATCAGTTTCGTACTTCAAGTTATGTATAATCGGTCTCTAACAATTTTGGTTAGAATTATTAATGGACAGGAACATTTGCCATTTGATAATGTGTTCGTGTTACGAATAAAATATAATAAAATTAGTTTATTTTTATTTTTTCCTCCAAGCACTTGTGGGATTTCAAAGGCAGGGGTGAGAAAACCATCTTCTTGAGTAGGCTACTTTTCTCTATCGTCTTCATTGTTCATTGTTGGTGACGTTCCCGTTGTTGAGAGTGGCAGCGATTCGAAAGTTGTTAGACTGATGATGATGAAGATGAAGACCAAATCAATTCCGGTCAGGTCTTGCCGCAAGTCTCTCGCTCCCTATCCATCCCTTCCGGTAATTCTATTGATTAATTCGGATGAATTTAGAAGCTGGGTTTGAAATTAGTAATTCTTATTAAGTTGATAATGTTTTGTGCATAAATCTAATTTCACAGAAAAGATCTGGCTCTGGAGAGGTCGTTCCAGATACTACTGGTGGAGATGAAAGACATGTGCCACCACAAGAAGCGTCATTGTCGTCTTGGGACAGATAGAGGAGGATCAGAGCCGTTGTCATCCGATGCTTGTTTTTCAGACATGTTGGTGTCCCGTTGCTCTGGGATTGACTGTCCTGTTCGGTTTCACGGAGATTGTTTGACTCCTGCGTTCGGTGGTAGTGAGGATCTCGCAAATCCATTCTGTCCTTATTGCTGGTTCAATTTTGTAGCACTCAAATCCAAATCATGTAGAGACAAGGCCATCGGTATGGAAAAGGCAGTCTCCCAGTATCTACATAAAGACATTGCAAGTGATCACGGGTTACGAGGACAGAATGCTGATTGTTCATCAAAAGAGGATCAAGTACGAGTTGACAAGGATTCTCATCAACCAGAAGAGGATGAACGGAAGTTACAAGTGTGTACTGGTATGAAAGAAGATAAAGCGATAGACGGCAACGTTCAAGCATCAGCAGAAGACGAAGAGAGGGTAGCTACAGACAACGTTCAAGACGCTGAGGATGATGACGAATCACCTGAAGTTCAAACTAAAGTCATCACAGATGTTTCACTGTTTTTGTCTATCCAAGAAACGTATTCGGGAAAAGAACTCGACCTGGTCCAACAGAATGAGAAGCGAAGAAGAAGACGGGTTGAAATGAATGCAACTGATAGTGAAATCTCATTAACGAAGGAACGAAATGGAGAAGATGTAACTGAGCGGAGAAAACTCAGCGCAGCAACCAAAATGGCTTCTAAGTCAAAGACAGTGAGGTGATTCCCTTTTTTTCTGCTTCATTCACTGGAACATGGTCCATACTAGTAGTATCTTCTCTCATTTCCACACTAAATGTACAAAGCAAATTACCTTATTGGGATTTGTAGGGACTTTACGTTTTTTTTTGACAAGAATCAGAGAAGGAGACTACTTTGGACATCCGAGGAAGAAGAAATGCTCAGGGTATATGAATAATAATGCTAAGCTGTTTTATTTTTATTTTCTGTCACATAAAAATAGTTGTTGGCTCAGGTGGGAGTGGAAAAATTTGCAGGGGAAGCAAAGAGGAACATGCCATGGAGGAAGATTCTTGAAATGGGAGAGAATGTGTTCCACTAAACACGTACTCCGGCTCATCTCAAAGACAAATGGACGAACATGCTCAAGGCACCACACTAGCCCCCAGAGCTATGGTATATTGGTATGTAAACCAGTACTATTAGTGACTCGTTTTGGAGATGAAGCCCGACTTTAGTCAGAATTGACTTCTACTTTAAGCCCATCAGGTCAATCAAGCCCATTAAAAAGCCAACTTCCCAACTCTGTATTTAAATATTTTTAAAACAAATTGTGTGGCATTAAAATGATGTAATCATCATGTCGTCATGTAACCAAAGAGAGCCGCATATATATATTTTCAGAAAACCTATATAGTAGTAGACTTTGGTTAGAACTAATGGCTGTTTTATATATTTTAATGAATTTACACTTGTGAAATGTGTGTTCGACATAGCTTTCGGATGGAAATATTAAAAATAAAGCAAGAGCATGTACAAAATACACATTTGATAATTTCTTGGAGGCATCTTCACGGAATATTCCACGCGTGAAAGGACAGAGAACACAAACGTGCTTAGCTTATAAAATTCCAGCTGGCGCCACAGCTAACGTCAGTCTCCAATTTTGCTTTAATAATAAAAACATTTACCGAAAAGTTATAATATTATCTTATAAAAAAAAATTATTTAAATAAGGCTTTGACAGCTCATCATCATCATCATCTCGTCCTTTAAAAAGAGCCCTCGGGGTTACTTCATCGCCTTCTTTCGTTTGGCCTTTGATCTATAGCTTTTCTTGATTTTTCGTCTTCTCTCTCGATCAGCTGAGTAATTTATCCATTCTTTTTCTCGCCTTTTCAAACTTTTTTCCTCCTTCGTTCGATTCCTCTTCTGTCCTCGGATCTATTCTCTGTTGTATTCAGATCTAGATCTATAGGGGTTTTGATTGAAGAAAATTTGGGGATTCTGAGAAAGCAGGAATGATTCTAGGTTTTCTATGAGCTACTCAATTCTGTTTCGTCGGATTCGCATTGTACACTCTTTCTCCGTCGTTTATCTTTACTATTCTTACGTTTTCTCATGAAGTAATCGTTTTCCCGATCTGATTTTGTTGAGCTCTCTCGATTAAGATTTCAGAGTTTTTTTTTTTTTTTCGTTTGGAGCTAACAGATTCTTTTGATAGATTAGAGGGCGGGGAATTTGAATTTTGTGTCTAGAATTTTGGGGGTAATCATCGTATTTTATAGGAATCTAGAAGAAGAAGGTATATTATTCTATTGTTCAACTTTGGTGTTGAAAAAGTCGACGGAAATGGGGTCGTTGCAAAGGCAGACAAGTCCTGATTCCGACAATGATCCGAGGTACGCTTCGGTCACAGATGAGAGGAAAAGGAAGAGAATGATCTCCAACAGAGAATCCGCTCGGAGATCAAGGATGAGGAAACAGAAGCAACTCGGTGATCTGATCAACGAAGTGACTGTTCTCAAGAACGATAACTCCAAAATCACCGACCAGGTTGAAGCAGCTACAAAGAAGTACGTCGAAATGGAGTCTAAGAACGACGTCTTGAGAGCGCAAGCCGTGGAGTTGACGGACAGGTTAAGGTCGTTGAACTCTGTGCTTGAGATGGTTGAAGAGATTAGTGGTCAGGCTTTGGATATTCCAGAGATTCCTGAATCTACGCAGAACCCCTGGCAGATTCCTTGTCCATTGCAACCAATCATGGCTTCTGCTGATATGTTTGAGTGCTGAAGATTTCATATCTAAATGATCCAAACAAGCATTGAGATTGCGTCTTGCTCGGTTTTCGTATTTTGTTTTTCGTTTTGGTGGTGTTTTGAGTTTTGTAACAGCTAAGAGTCATTGTGTGTGTCATCTTTATGAAACTTCTGTCTCTTGTTTTCCCGTTTGTCTGGTCCTGCCGTAGTCATCTAGACTCGTGTCGTGTATACATAAGATAAGTTTGTCATGTAATTTGGTTACTTATGTAATGAATTCAAAGCTTTGTGTTATTTTTCTCTGCCATTTGCCACAACTGAGATCAAATGTTTTGTTGGACTTTCGCTTCCCAAATTACAATGTTTGTAGAGCTACTTGAGGCTCAAAGACAGCATTAATATCATATCACATTACGAAATTGCCAAATTGACCGGAACAAAGATGTGTACATAATATACGGACGGAATCAGGAACAAAGATCGGCTTCAGTTGTCGTAAGTACGACACTCGCTAGTCTCAGGATTGTCTTTGCAGTATACCTCCAATGGGTCGGAGCCACCAGCTTTCTTCTTATCTCTAGCGTGGCTAGCTGCTGCGCTAAGCTCCTCAACCTCGTCCCACGCAGCTACACACTCTCCGCTGACTGGATCGCCAGCACAAGTTTCCTCTGCGTCCTTAATGCTCTTCTCCACTTTATCCGATATCCCTCCTTCTGGCGTTGCTTTAACCGGCCTAACTTTCACCATGCAGTTCGTTGTTCTTGAACCAAGATACCACGGATTGTTCAAACGGACCGGACCTGCGAGACGAACCGGTCGATTGTGGCTGTTGATGACGGCTCGTTGGGTTGCCATGTTAAGGCTAGTAGTTATAGTTGCCATCGTTGGATGAATAAAAAACTACAGGCGGGATTTGAATGCTGTGTTGTTGATAGAACGAAGATATTTCAGATAAATTGGAGCGAAAGGACATATATATAAAGCGTGCGTGAATTTAATTCTGTGAACCCCATTTCTTATCCCCTTTTGGCCAACTACAGAATTACACGTGTTTTTGAATACTCTTGAGATATTTTTTTGTTTTCTTCGATCGTACTATGAATTGTTTTTCGCGATAAACAAAATTTGTGTGTAACCAGTACGACGTTGAAAAATTTGTAGCCGTCCACTCCAAACAGTATTTCAAGAACATCGCCACTGCTCATCAGATATTTTATCCCAAAAATAGTTCTTTCTAAATTTATAATTAAAGACGAGAAAAGAGAAGCCGGTAAAATATAATATGTCTCCGTAGGATAAGATAAAGGAGACGAAAAAACAGATTAGTGGAAGGGAAAAGTCAAGAAAGATGTCTTAAATTTAACCATTGGAACAGTGGGAAAACAATATATTATTGTTTAACAAACCCACAAAAATCAGATCTCAGATTTGTTGTTTATTTCTTGAGCAACCCTTTTCTCAGGTAACTTGGTGTCATGAAACCATATATTAACTTTAAAACAATAGAGCGCGACAACAATGATGAGAGTGTTGTTGAATTGAATCACTCTTCAGCGTGGACAACGCTGATCTCACCTCTCTCAAGCAAGTCATAGAAAGCTCTGGTTTTCCTCTGCTCGTTCCAATGGTGCATCTTCCAGAGACCACCAGCGGCTAAACCGAGTGCAAAACCGATAACTAATTCCTTCACGACACTCGGACCTTTCAGTGTGGCATGCGCAACCTTGTGTCCTGCCATTTCTTCTCTCAACCTAACACAAATCCTCGGCATAGAGTCAAAGTTATTAACATAACTGAAAACTTCAAAATCCCCACGAAGCTAAAGCTGAAGACATTATTGACAACTAATAAACATCTCGCTCTAATATATAGTCTCTCTTATGGATCAAATATATTCTGAAAGCAATTTCTTATTTTTAGTATGCATATAGGTACATTTACACTTTTCGAGTCTATATATATACACACACACATTATTCTGGATCAAATATGTTGTGAAAGCAATTATGAATGAGTCTAAAGACACACACATGTGACGTGTAAGAATTTCTATCAATTTTGCATCTAATCTTCTTTCTGTAGTATTGAACGGATTATATAATCAAAGGCTTCGAATTCATTACCAAAAAGGGTAAAAAAAACCACAAAAATTGCAAAATGAAATTGGCATTTTTTCCGAATAAACTGATTTATTTTTCAGAGATCGATACCCTAAGAGATTCAATCAAAACAGCGACAGTGAAAAAAACAAAAAACAAAAACTAGAAATTTCGATGTTAATCTAATCGATCCCTACTAAAATAAAAGAAATCGATCCGAATCTGATGAAGTCAATCCTAACTTGAATCAGCTACATATCTACATAGCCAATCAAATCATAAACTCTTTAAAGGAAACGACAGATTTGGATGGAAGAATTTACCGAGTCTGATTGCGTAAGAGAAGAGCTAGAGAGAACTATCGACGAACGAAATGGGATTAGAAACTGCGGAAGCAGAGAGAATCCAATGGCTCTGTCCTCTAGTCCATCTATCCAGCTCTTATTGGACTTACATATGGGCTTGAGAAAGTCGGAATGTATGGGCCTCGTCTTCTTTGAAAAATTCCAGCGAAAATAAGTGTGTCCCCACCACGTCCAAATCCAAATCCTGACTTTAAAATCGTCATTATCTTTCCTTTTTTTCCTCTCTTTTCTTTAATTATTGAAATTTCATGAGCTCACGAGTTTGTCAGAACGTAATTATCATTTCTTTACCGAATACCCCACGACTTGGATTCTCATCAATATATTAATTCACATTCTAATAATTCTCAGTTAATACAAAAGAATGTAACTGATCTCTTGCTTTGATGAATTGTTGGACAACATCAACTTTGAAATTTTCTTTGACTGTCTGTAATGCAGCAGCCACAAAAACTATATAAAAAGAAGAGAAGAATCTCTCTCAACGTGTTACCAAAACCAAATAAATATCAGCCATGTGACCGTGTAAACTCCTATTTCTCCTACAGATTGTTTTCCATGGGTGTGAATGGAACGTTCCTGGGGCTAAATAACCTATATGCAATAAAACCCGAAACAACAAGAGAAATCATTGACATCACAATGGCAGAAATGCTGGTTCCATCACTAGATCCCTTCACAGTTGAAGATGTGAGACCCGAAGAAGAGCCCGAGGAGATATCTAGCGAGACCCAATCACAGTTGATCGTATAGTGTCCTGATCCGTGCCACGGTTTGCTGTCCATTGGGTACCAGAATGCAACCGACATTTTGGCCTGCGAGCCAAGCCTGAACTGAACATCCTGTAGATAAAGAAGATGTCTTTCTTTAAATAGAACTTCTCTTTAAACACATGATATCCCGTCAAGTGTTTTACTAAGGTGGATCTGGTGTAAGAGTAAAAAATACTGATTCACAGTGGTAAGAGCGCTTGTAGGCGTGGTTGACACGAGTTACTGACCTGTTGGAGACGGTCCATAGTCCTCAAAGGCCTTGAGAACTCAAAATAGTAAGTTCCTTTTTGGCCATTAGGCGTGTAAGGGCTGTCTTCCTCTACATAACCTGTTGAGAACTTCAAAGATAAGTGATCAGAGGAGATGTCTAAGGCTACGAGATGGCTACAAACACCGAGCTTTAATTCAATTCCACATTTTTTTTTCCAGTTAAAAGCATGATACCATATCTCTGTTTTGGGAACTCATGGAACTGATTATGTATATATGTAAGACTGACCTGATTGGGTAGTGAAGCTGCTGTGCCACCACGCTCCATGCCAGTCGTTCTGTGCACTAGAATCATTTCCTGCCAGAATAGGATCACATATTTGTAATTTGCATAGGAGAAAGAGATCGCTCTTCAATCTCTCGAGTACCTAGCATCCAACTAAATAGTTTATAATCTAAGGAATTTAAGGGAGTCTTATACTGGGGGAAACACATTAGAGGATTGAGAAATAAGAACATACAATATCTGAATTATATAATTGACAATACATAATTAATTACTAAGTCAAGCTTCCATGAATCAAAGCAAAAGAAGTAGGTACCTGAGGGTCCAAGACCATCAAGGTATTGACAATGTGGATTCCACGCATAAATGTCAACCAGATGACCAAATCTGTTCATATAAAAAACAGAGGTAAAATAAGACACTTGACAGACATATAAGGAATTGAACTAGATTAATAAAATTGGTACAATATCAGATCAAAGTATGAGAGAGACAAAACAAATTGTATATACTGCACTACAACTCACCTGTCACCTCCATTTCCTTCCCCGTTGTCTATTGGATTACCACCGTAAAGGCGTCCTGGAATAGCATTTCCAATGGAGAAATGCATAATATCAACCTCGAAGCCTCTGCAAGCCTTGCTGGTACATGAGTCTGTTCCTTCTTTACAGCCACCCATCTTACAAAGCAAAAGGTTGACATCAGCTACTTGATATTATTTATGAATCAATATATTTGAACAAAATACTCTAGTCACCTGGAAAACTTACATTGTGATAAGTAGCTTGATCGCCAATTTGAAACATGAGAGCCACTGAAGGACACTTCTTGTTTTCACTGGATTTAAAGAAGCAAGCAGTTCAGTACAGTAGTGATAGAGTTACAGTTTGAAGTTATGTAGAATCAATTAAATCAAGGATCATTTCAGTATCATCTGAAGCAATAGTACAGAAATGTATTTTGACACCTCTGTATCTAAGAGACTAACAGATGCCAGTTTCAACAATCCCAGCTCACACAAAACATAGACAGAAATCTTTCAGGAAGATCAAGCAAAATATAAATAGAAATGAGATGCATCAAACCCAAACTTGCATTGGATAACTCTTTCGTCGAAGAACCCATAGTCTAAAAGTTAGAAGCAGAGACATCTCCTAAAACTTGGGAACAGTTACTATAACTCTCGGATACTATACGGTTCTGTTCACCAGTTCTTAGATCTTGCAGAGGTCCAGAAAGGGATTGTGCAATATAGAATCGCGACAAGGATAACCAAACTAGAAAAGAAAACACACTTACCCTTTATCGTAAGCGTAATTTCCATCAATCTCCAGCATGAAGTACATATCTCGACCATCATGCAATGCCTACAAAGAAAGATCCATCCATTAAACGTTAGGACCAAAATAAAAAGCGATTCATCAAACTCAAAACTTCACAACAAAATCGAGATATATCAATCGAAATCAAAACGTCGCAATGAGGTCTCTGTATCACAAGTACTCTGGTCAAACCCACCAAATAGATCTTGGCATATCATAAATTTCAGCGCGAATCTCATCAATTCATAAAAACAAGAATTAGTTTCGCAACCAATATATAATGCATATTTGATTCAACCAATCAGCACATTACCTTGACTGTCATCTGGCCGGCGGCATACTCGTGGTCGACGTCAGGATCAAGTGCAGGTCGGAGAGGGAACTTAGAGCCGTCAATGTCCTTCCAGTCATCGTTGTGACCATCGAGGGTGATGATCCCCGGTCTGTAATCAGCCATGACCTGGATCTCCGAGTCCGATCCACAACTCCATTCGCCGGATTCCTGGTGCGACTCGACCGTCTCTGTCCCGAAGATAAAAAGCGAAGCTATAACCAGGAGCTGAAGCATTTTTCCGAATCTCCGAAAACTTTCACTTCTGGGAATGGTTTCCACAGTTGACCGCCGATTTACTTATCAAAACATTTCTCCCACTCATTCGCTTTAACTCGACTCTTCAAACGGTAAGCAGATCTCGACAGCTGTATTTTCGATATATATTATTTGTAATTAATTAATCACACGAACGTATCGGCTTAGTGGGTTTTGTTTATAATGGGCCTCATAATATTGTAAAAGCCCATTAAATCATCGAGAGTCCAAGGACCTTATTAAAAACCAACGTCGATATTCAGGTCCGAGATTTTGGATCCGTGCTCCATTGACGAACATAACTCTTTGTTTTTCCTAAGTTCAACCATTAACCTCCGTGACTGGAGCTTCACATCGGGAAAAATGGCGGCCTATACGAAGATTCTTCATTCTCTGATCTTCTTCCTCGTAGCGATTTCTACAGTCTGCGATGTTTCCGCGGATTCGATAAAAGGCTGCGGTGGTTTTGTCGAGGTTTATCTCTCTTTCTTTCCCGATTCGTTTTTTCCCCCATCGTCTTGCTTGGTTCCTATTCGATTACTAGAGAGTGTGTGAAATGCTTGCTTGTAAGCTAGATTCAGTTTAGTGCAATATGTTTATACACTTGTATCGGAGATTCTACATTTCGAGGATGGTTTTCGTTGGGAATTATCGTGGGTCTCAGTAGTGGATAGTCCGATCGGATCTGGAATTTTCGGGTGTGACGTATTATTTAACGCCGCTGAATTACTAAACGTGCAGGCGAGTTCGTCTTTGGTCAGGTCACGGAAAGGAGCCGATGGCAAATTGGATTATTCTCACATCACGGTAAGCATTCTATCTGTTGGCTACTACTTTTTATCTTATCTTTTGCAAGATTTCTCTGATTTGTTTTTTTTTCCTTCCAAATGACAAGGTTGAGCTTCAAACAGTAGATGGATTGGTAAAAGACAGTACACAGTGTGCCCCAAATGGTTACTATTTTATCCCAGTATATGACAAGGTATTCATCAAACATCTTCATCTTTCTTTCGATTGGGCTTGTTAAAGATGTATTTGTTGGATGAATCAATGTTGCAAGTAATTTTGTACGCTTTCTTCTCATAGGGCTCATTCATTCTCAAGATTAATGGACCTGAAGGATGGTCATGGAATCCAGATCAGGTTTTATCTTCTCTTCATTTTTTTCCTTTTTTCTTGAGGAGTATGCATCCAGGATGTCTATTGAAACACCAGGCTTGTAGCTAGCTCTGACATAAAATTTGGTGTGGCAGGTCCCTGTTGTCCTTGACGACTATAGTTGCAACAACAATGAGGATATTAACTTTCGCTTCACGGGGTTAGTCTTTTAGTTGATGAGTTTACTTTTTTTCATTTTTATTTAATAGGTGGTTTAGATCTTTCTTCTTCCTTCAAAATTATGTTAGTGTACTCGTTTATATGTTGCAGTTTTTCATTATCTGGTAAAGTCCTTGGAGCTGTTGGTGGGGAGAGTTGTATGATTAAGAATGGAGGCCCTGCTGATGTCAATGTTGAATTATTGTCTTCTGATGGAGATCCCATTGCTTCCGTTCTCACATCGTCAGATGGGAGCTACATATTCAAGAATATTATCCCAGGTAAGGAGTCTCATTAAGCTTTCATCATCAGTCTCTTCTCTGTCCTAGATCACTTTTGTTATTCTTGTGATAATCAACTTACGAGTCTGTCTGATTGGTTTCAGGAAAATACAATATCCGTGCATCCCATCCAGAGCTGCAAGTTGAAGCTCGCAGTTCAACAGAGGTCTCACATCTCTTTGGCTTTGCCTTCTTTTTATTTAACATTTCCATTTAAATTATCCTTGATGAACCTCTTTTCTTTTCATTTTATTCGTTGTTTCAATATATTTGGCATGTAATTTTTTATTCTGCATGCTCATAGTTAAATGTCTCTGTTTACCTGTAGGTGGAACTTGGATTTGCAAATGGCTTGGTGGATGACATATTCTTTGTCCTTGGTTATGATCTCAAGGGATCTGTTGTTGCTCAGGTGATCCCTCTATAGCTCTCTTTTCTTTTTAATTTGCTATTAGAAACTTGCTTCCGTCCTCTGCTTTTTTTTTATTATGATCTTCGTTGGAAACAGCGGTTGGTGTATCTTTAAGTTGATTGGGTCCCTGTCCATCAAGTACTTGTAGAATATTCTCAGTTCTGAGTTTGGTATAAAAAATTTGTTTCCTTCTGTAGGGAAATCCAATCCTGGGCGTTCATATATATTTGCATTCAGATGATGTTTCCACGGTAGATTGTCCCCAAGGGTTTGGTGACGCTTCGGGAGAAAGGAAGCCCCTCTGCCATGCTGTATCTGATGTGGACGGAATATTCAGTTTCAAGTCCATCCCATGTGGTAAATCAGTGTTGAATTATCCACGATCAATTACTTTAATAACATTGTTCATTGAGCTTTTATTTTACATTAAGCTTTAGCCTGATGAATTATGTATTGTGCAACACAAGTTAATTGAACATGTTAAACTTCTTTTATAATAAAAAACATGTTAAACTTCAAGGACACTTGAAATTGTGGTTGCATGATCTAAGTTTAGGCTGCCGAAAAAATCGAAGTGATGCTATATTGAGCTTTTTTATCACTTTGAATTTTCGTCCTCAGGAAAATACGAACTGATACCGCATTATAAGGGCGAGAACACGGTCTTTGATGTTTCACCTCCTGTGATGCCTGTTTCTGTAGAGCATCAACATGTCACTGTTCCCAAAAAGTTTCAGGTCTGACAGAATAACTGCAAAATTTTATAATGCTCTTTGTTTCTATACTTGGACTCTGCTTACATGTTTCTTCCTCTAACTATTGAACTGAATGCTCCTTTAGGTAACAGGATTCTCCATCGGTGGTCGTGTAGTTGACGGCAATTCCAAGGGAGTTGAGGGCGTTAAAATCTTAGTAGATGGTAGTCTAAGATCTGTCACGGACAACGAAGGTTATTACAAGCTTGACCAGGTATATTTATGCTATTTACAAGTTTATGCTTCATACCTTGTTCCAGTTGTAAGCCTGGTAAATTGGTTGTTATCCAACTTGTCCTAGTGAATGTTTCAAAGCTACCTAGAGTAAAGGATTGGCTAGAATGCTGAAGTCCGTGTACTAAAAAAAGCAAAAGATTATTTTTATATTTCAAATATTTTACCATCTGGTTGTCTTTCCACCAATCCTTCAGTCTCTTTTTTCTTGCTGTCGTGATCAATCATTGAGACGGCGGGGATGTAACGCAATGTTGGTTAAATTTCTTAGGTTACATCAAATCGATATACGATAGATGCAGTCAAGGAGCATTACAAGTTCGACAAACTGAAGAAGTTCATGGTATCATTCTCAGTTATTTTTGTTTTCTTATTGTGGTGTGCTAATTTAATTGCTCCATAACTCGATAAACTTGTTTGCTTAGGTCTTACCAAATATGGCTTCACTTCCAGATATCAGTGCTGTATCCTATGATATCTGTGGTTTGGTGCAAATGTATGGTTCTGGTCATAAGGCAAAGGTAAATCTTGTTCATAGTTGGGCATATGTTGCTCTGTTATATAAATTTCATGCTTAACGTTTTAGCATTTTAAATGTAGGTAGCTTTGACTCATGGACCCACAAATGTCAGACCGCAAATGAAGCATACAGATGAGAGTGGAACGTTCTGCTTTGAGGTTTGTTGATGCAAACATGTATCTGTAGTAAATCCATTAGCTAAAGTGAACTATATTATGTTGACCCCCTTGAACCTTTGGAGAGTTTTTTCTGGCTTATGTGGGTCCTTGTTGCTTTTCTGTTTGTGGACGAATTCTCTGTTTTTTACCCTATAGCAAATATCGTATGTATTCCAGGTTCCACCAGGCGAATATAGGCTATCTGCTTCGGCTGCTACACCAAATAGTGCTTCTGAGCTGTTTTTGCCAGCTTATGTGGATGTTGCCGTCAAAAGTCCATTGTTGAACATAGAATTTTCCCAGGTAGTTTACTGTGAATGATACCACTCTCTTAAGTGTTTCTGTATCATTTCAAAATATGAGGTTGGAATGTTTTATCGAAAATATACTTCCACCTGTTGAAGAGGCCTTTTTAACTCTTTTTTTGGTGTTAATGTAGGCCCGAGTCAATGTGCATGGTTCTGTTACTTGCAAGGAGAAATGTGGTCTTTCTGTCTCAGTGGCGCTTGTGGGAGTGGCTGGCTGCCGTGAAACGAGGACAGTTCTCTTAACCGATGAGAGCAGTCAATTTCACTTTTCAGACATATTGCCTGGAAAGTATAGAGTTGAGGTGGGGAGTGCATTGTTTATTCTCAACTTCTTTTCTCCTCTTGGCCACTTCTGTTAGAGATGGAAAAAAAGTCACAGTACTAGCTAAATATATTCACTAATTTCTTGTCATGGTTGATTTATTTTAGGTCAAAAGCATTTCACCGGAAGTCGCATCTAAGGAAGACAGTTGGTGCTGGGACCGTAGCTCCATCGATGTGGATGTCGGGACTGAGGATATCAAAGGGATCGAATTTGTCCAGAAAGGTTACTGGATTAACATTGTCTCCACCCATGAGGTGGATGCTAAAATTGTTCATCCTAATGGATCACCTACTAATTTGAAAATCAAGGTATTTTTTGTCCTGTGGATTATCCATAGCTGTTGCTATATTTAGAATCTTTTAAAACCAATTATTTTCTTCATTGTGGTATCCACAGAAAGGTTTGCAGAAAATATGCGTTGAGTCACCTGGAGGGCATCACCTTCAACTTTCTGACTCCTGCATATCCTTTGGGAGCAATTCAGTAAAGATAGATGTCTCAAATCCACAGGTTTTAGTTTGTAATCTTGTCTCTTTTGTTTCAACATTCTTTGGCTCGTCCTTCACTGGGCATCTCTATGCTTTTCTTTCTGTAGCCTATTCATCTGAGAGCAGAAAAGTACCTCCTCAAAGGTCTCGTAAATGTGGAGTCTAGTTCAACCGAGATTGAATCTGAGTTGCCAGAAAATCTCATTGTTGACATGCAAGACAAGGGTGGAAGAGTTATCAATAGTATTTCTGCCAAACTTGCATCTGATGGGCGTGGCGTTTATGAGTACTATACCTGGGCAAATCTTGGTGAAACGATTAGCTTTGTTCCTCGGGATTCTAGGTATGATCTTCTAATTTTGTTATCAGAGGATCTGTGAGCTACACTTCAAATGTTTAGAGTAAAATTTATAAGGAATGTATCATAGGAGAGAACTACTTGTTTCATAGCAAACAACCAAAAGAGTAATGTTCATATCAAGTTATTGTTCATTTCAAGTTACTTCAGCTATAGCTGTTTTCTTTTTCAGGGGTAATGTGGAGAAGAAGATGTTGTTTTATCCTAAAGAGCTTCGTGTAAGTATGGATCAGAAGTAATGCTCGCGATAAAATATTCTATTCTGGGCACATCAAACTAACTTTATGTTGTTCTAATAGGCGGTAGTATCAAATGATGGATGCCAAGCTGCAGTTTCCCCATTTACTGGTCGACTTGGTCTTTACATTCATGGATCGGTCTCTCCTCCTCTTTCCGGTGTTAACATTAAGGTCTCTGCTGCAAAAGACAGCTTTATTTCTTTGCTTAAGAAGGGTGAAGTAGCTGTTGAAACAAGCACATCGCCAGATGGTTCATTTATTGCCGGGCCTTTGTATGATGATATACCATATGACACCGAAGCTTCAAAGGTTGGTGTATCTTACTGATATCGTTTCATGTGTATGTAAATTGACTTTGAGACTATGTTTTTCTTCTCGTTTGTTATCTTAGGTTAGATCTCATGCATTGTAACTCGCATTCATTTGTTTTGAAATACTGTGTTCCTGATCGTTGTCTTATATATGCAGCCTGGCTACCATATTAAAAGACTAGGACCATATTCCTTCTCTTGCCAGAAGCTTGGTCAGATCTCTGTGCGTGTTTTCTCAAAGGACAATTCCGAGGCATCAATCCCTCCACTGTTGTTATCATTAAGTGGCGATCATGGTTACAGAAATAATTCTATATCTGGCGCTGGTGGACTCTTTGTATTTGATAGCTTATTTCCTGGAAATTTCTACTTGCGTCCCCTTCTTAAGGTAATTAACCCATTCCCTCCTGCATTCTTAGCAAAGGACTGTCGGAGAATTATATGACCGGCAGTATGCTGAAGTATAAATGCTGCGTTCCTTCCTGAGATGAGTTATCTGATTTATATATGTTTCGTCAGGAATATTCATTCAAACCTTCAACACTGGCGATAGAATTGGGTTCTGGGGAGTCCAGCGAAGCTGTCTTTGAGGCTAAACGTGTTGCCTACAGGTTTAGTCTAATTTTAATTTTCCTTTCTCTTACTCATGTCAAAGAATACTGTTGTAAATTGCTTAGGAATCCTAAAGATTTGTAGGTTCGTTTCTTGAAGCATGATTGCACCAGGAATCAGTTCTCCTGTAGTAAAATTATAGCGACACACTTTATTTGATACGTACAATAATTCACAATGAGCAGAGTTACATGTCACTTCAAAGTTCTATTTCAGTTGCAATCTCATATATCTCTACTATCAGTGCATTCTGATTTGGAATGTTTGGATTTTGGTCTGATTGCGTTCTCTTGCAATTTGAGCAATTACACATATTGTAGGCTTAGATTGCATTCCATTAAATCGTCTTTGTTCCTGTAACAATATACCTTGTCAATTCCTTTGCAGTGCAATGGGTAGAGTCGCTCTCCTATCTGGCCAATCACAAGAAGGCGTTGCAATTGAAGCTCGCTCTGATTCCAAAGGATACTATGAGGAGACTACAAGTGATGTTAGTGGAAATTACCGTCTGAGAGGGTTACATCCAGATGCAACATATGTCATCAAAGTGTCAAAAAAAAATGGTTCAGGCAATAATAGAATTGAACGTGCATCTCCAGAGTCGGTTTCTCTCCAGGTTTGTTTCTGCTTTTTCCATAATTTCATTCTTGTCGGTTACTAGATGACGCAGAGACTTTAGTTTTTAAAATTAAAATTATTTTAGTTAGAATTGAAAACTTATTTTTATAATTTGATTCATTTTTGGCAATTACATATAATAATTATAATTTTATTATTAATGAATTCATTAATGATATAGGAAAGTGACTTCAAAAATAATATTATAGAGATCATCCGCAGTTTGAACAAGAGAATTTAACTGACAGTTCTTATTCTTATAGATTGGTTATGAAGATATCCACGGGCTCGACTTTTTGGTGTTTGAACAACCAGAAACGACCATATTAACATGCCATGTAGAAGGAAAACAGAACGAAGAATTAAACTCGAATCTGCTAGTGGAGATCAAATCAGCCACTGATGATTCTAAAACAGAGAATGTCTTTCCACTACCACTTTCCAACTTCTTCCAAGTAAAAGGCTTATCTCGAGGTAAACACCTTGTGCAGCTTAAATCCAAGCGCCCTTCAGGTTCCCACAAGGTAGTATCAGAGATCATCGAAGTGGATTTCGAGACAACTGCACAAATCCATGTCGGTCCACTTCGATACAGCATCGTGGCAGATCATCAGAGTCAGGTACATTATATATTAATTTAATTACACAAACAATCTTCCACATTTTCAATTTTGCATTCCAATAGAGTCAGCTTTCTCATTGGGATTATTTTGATTTTGTATCGGTTTCAGGAAGTGACTCCTGCAGCTATATTGCCACTGGTTATTGGCGTTTCGGCAATTGCTCTGTTCATCAGCATCCCCAGGTAATATACCTAATTTACATGTAGCCAAAATTGTAATTTTTTTTTTCTTTCTAAATTTGAAAGCTTTTATATGATTAGTAAGTAAATTCACATAACTTGACATGCGTATAGGTTGAAAGACATCTACCAATCCACGGTTGGGATTTCGTCTCCCGGGTTCACTGCATCTACCAAGAGAGAACCTCGAAAAGCTATTGCTAGAAAGAAGACATTCTGAAGCATTCATCTTCGGTTATATCTTTTTTTTTTTTGGTTATATATATCGGTAGAGTGAATTAGAGTGAATTATTCAAAACCTTCCGATTTCAGAAACTCCTCTCTAATCCACCCATTTCAAATTTAAGATAAACACTTCACTCAACGGGTAATTCAGTCTTTTCTTTTCTTTTTACAATTTAGTGATTTATGTTAGAACCTTTTTCTGTATTATAACTCTGTTATCTGACAATTATTGTTTTCAGATTTAATTTTCCAATGATACACCAGGTAATAAATTGGAGCGTCTGAAATAAATTAAAAAGTTACTAAATTCTTGTATGATCTCTACATTTATTTATTTTCGCTTAGTTATTAAGTGTTAAATCTTTAACAGTCGAAACCGACCTAACTATAAAGTATCATTGTTAAAAGAATGTAAGAAAAGATAAAATCAATCCTCAGACTATTACATCGGAGGATAAAGTATGGAAGAGATGCTTTAAACATCTTCAGGTTAAATCGCTCGCTAGAAAAAAGGCTTTGTCGAAGCAATGGAGATGGATGATTGAATCAACCTATTTTGTCCCACAAAGGTCTTTTTCGTTTAAGATTACTTAAACCCAAACATGAAGCGTCTTCATGTTCATATCAACCTACTCAAGTCTTGGGGTCTTGCGACAGATTGGTCTTGGCGAGCGAGCCCTTAAATCGCAGTTACCATAGTTAAATAAACAGTCCAACGACGAGAAAGGACCGGACACTTGCATCACGTAAATTTTACGATATATAGAGGATGTATGAAAGATATAGAGATTAGTATTCGAATACCAATCGTCGTGAATGTGGTTGGTATATGTTTTACATGACTATGAACTTTGCCATGGGCAAACACCAGTCTACGCAAACAAATCACTAATTTTGTTGACGTTATTTACTTGGAGATATCAAACTTTCAAAGATACCCTCATATCTAGCTATATATATATATATACTAGCTATTAATCGCACATCAAAACAGATTCAATAAGTATCATTACCAAATTGTTACACCAACTACCCTGGCGTAGTATGAAAATGTAGAGAATAAGTGAACGTTTGTGCCTACAATGTTCAGATCTGGGCGTTTGGAGTCTACAACAAGAAGTCCCAATCAGAAATAAGAGAAGTAAAGAACATTTTTTAATAAATATATTGAATTTTGGTCGATAAGATGCAAAATATATTTTTACTCATTTACATCTTTAATTTGTTTTGTTATATTTTTCCTTACCTATTCTTTTTCAACTGAGAGAGTAAGACATTTAACGGTCGGAAATAAGATTCAAAAATGTAATTTACTTATGAAAGAATGGGACAAGAGCAAATTGCAAGCAAATTAATCGGTGTGGGTCAGTTCACATACGTGCGTAACCTTTTATTATTTTTCACCGTTTTTTTATAAGAATATATACAAAATCGAGGAAGAAAGAAAAAAAAGCCATGACGATAGCAATTCTTTTTACATAGAAAAAAACAGTTTTTAAATTGCAACAAATAAACAAAAGGAGGGAAAATCAAATTCTACCTTTTACTTCTTTTTTTCCATCGGGATCACCATTGTCTATAAAGACAGGAAACTCAGGAGCATGCAAGAGTTATATTATTAATCTGGTCCCTTTTTTTTTCATTGGGATTTGTTTTTCCTTTATTTAAAATTAATACAGCTACTTGATTGACGGTATAAAACGAAACAAATGCAAATTTTATGGTTTTCTTATAGTATCAATGCATCCACAATATGTAGCCCATCTAAAAGAATCTGAAAAAATACCAATACACTTTTTTAATAAGGAATACAATACAGATTTAAATCAAAAGTAATAAAAATATGGGCATTATTTTTGTGTGTTCACACCATAAATTAAAGAGTAATTATTGTAGTCTATTTATTCCTTTAAGTCTTTCACGTACGGTAAAGCTCGTTCACACGATGGGGGTTCCCTCGGTTTAAAGGCTTAACCGGTCAAAACCAAACGTACGAAAGCGCATTACCGTCTTGTCAGGTTACCGTTTAAAACATTGTCAACCTATAATTGCCGGTCACCAATTCATGGCATTTATTTAGCAAGAACCCATGTTTACTTCCTCACCTCTCCGCCTCTAGCCAAATCTCACTCTTTCTCTTTTCTAAACCCTAAAATCTCTTTCTCTCTTTGGTTGATTTTTTCTTTTTTTTGTGGAAAGGGAGAAAAATGGAGAAAATTGGTGTTGGGATGGCATTTTCAGACATAGGGCAAACGAGAGTTTACTCGTCGTTGTCCGATTCATCGGCGGAGATGTATCCGGTAGGGTTCATGGACTTAGTGGGTGTTCATCATCAAGACAGCTCTCGCTATGCCTTGATCCATATGCCGCCCATGCAGCTACCGGCGACACCTAACCCGTCGTCTTTGATCTCAAATGCTTGTTGCGAAGCTGTGACTGGAGATGAAAAGAATAGTGACTTCCAGGAATACGAAGTTGAAGAAGAACAGCAACACAAGAGAAGTAAGCGGTAAGTTTTGGTTTCCCTTCGTCCAAAGTTTTTGTTTTTTCAATGAGATCTGTTCGACAAAAGAAAGACTCAGAGAAATTTGGGATCATATAGGTTTAGATCAACGAAGATTAGTGAACCGACGAATATGAGAGTGCCAAAAGTGTCATTCATCACGAAGAGCCAAGTTAATAACCTAGACGATGGTTATAAATGGAGAAAATACGGTCAAAAACCTGTCAGAAACAGCCCTTTCCCAAGGTAAGCTTTAATCTCCATAATTTGTGTATTCTTATAATGATGATGATCTCAAACCTTACGAAATTTATAAATTTAATTAATGGTTTCAAGGAGTTACTACCGTTGCACTACATCTTGGTGTAACGTGAAGAAGAGAGTGGAGAGATCATTCAGTGATCCAAGCAGTGTAATCACCACTTACGAAGGTCAACACACGCATCCTAGACCACTCATATTGTCTAAACAAGGCAGTTTTGGATCCAATGGCTCAGCTTCTGGGTCCCACTTTGACCTGATCCCTACACTCCCTCCTCAACTTCATCAGCTTTTCGATTACAACAACCATCAACAACAAGAACAACAAGAGCTGTCTCTTTTTGGAACCGAGTACCTTAACAGGAAAGAAAAGGGATTTGATCATGATGTTGAAGATGATGATCATGTGATTAAGACGAGTCGAACTCAGGATCTGCTTGATCAAGCTAGTTTAGTCAAAGACCATGGCCTTCTTCAAGATGTTGTTCCAGCTCATATCATTAAGGAGGAGTATTAATTAATCACATAATGAAGTGGCTAGCTTGCTAGAATTTAATTTTTATAATTGCCAACAACGAACAAAAAAAAATTCATTTACTTTGCAATCTTGAATGAAGCATGTAGATGTAAAAATTTCCAAAGAATTTTAATAGTAGTGTCCTGTCACTTGTATTTGATCAAGATGAGTTTTAATTGAGATTTCTTTAGTACCCGCTTTATCCAGGATCAAAACATTAAGCTTGTTTAGTTGTTTTTTAAACTCTATCAATGCTATGTTTTAACTAGGGATTTTGAGGTTTTGTTTTTCCATAGAGACGAGGCAATTTATTATGTTTAGGATTACTATATATATGTGTGTAGAAATGATTAACTAAAGATTAGTTGATTTCTGAATTTCTTTTGTTACTACAATTAATTTTTGAGTAATGGCCTTTTAACAGAGATGCAGAACATTAATTATGAGTTTAAGGGAAGATTAATGTGAAAAATTAATTCAATTATATGTGACAAATTGTGTATGCATGGAAAAGGAAATGGGAAGGATCAGTTTTAGTCAAGGAAATAGAAAAAAAAATTCACAACTTATAAATCATTGATTATCCCATAATGCGCGCGTTGAAAAAAATAGTATGCACTGTCAACGTCGTTTGCTATTTTAAAATTTAACGTTTTCTTTTCGGTTTTTATTTTGCTCTTATTCTTCTTCTTATGGGTTCTTCTAAAACCCAAAAACAAATTCAAATTCTAACCTAACCTCTCTTAAATGTTTTTTAGTTTTAAGAAGAACAATGACGTGTGGTGTGTGGACTATGATACTCTCTCTCTATTCTTCTTCTTCTTTTGCTTGAAATGATACTCGAATTTATGTTTGTTAATATTTGAGATTCCTTCCGTCTTCAAGCTTTTTGGAAGCAGCTTTAAAGATGTTATTTAAATTAGGAGTCACACTATATTTATAGAAAATGTTTGGTTTCATCACTCTGTCCCCACATGTCACCTAGTCGATCGTATCACATGGTCTTTGCTTCAAACGGCTAAAATCCGAAGAGTTTTATTCGTTGATAGTCTAATACAACAACATAGCATAAAGCCTGTTGATACAAAGTATCACTGGTGCCAAGAGCCGGACAAGCATTAACTGCAGGACAAGTATCACTTATGTTGCATAACCAAAACGACTGCGTATATGATCAAAACGTGAAGATCAAATCGACGACGTTTTTCTTAAGGGTTGATGTGTTATTTTCAGAAATTGAAGGTTCAAAACGAGAATATTAAAATTTGGATTTGTGGGAGCCGTCGATTTCATTGCTTACGAACCCTAGCTAATTGTCTCGTTCAGCGTCTTTTTCTTCTCGATTTCGAGAAATTCGGTCGCCATTGATTCGCACTTGGCAAGGTAACGATGAACCCCTAACACTAGATATCTTGATAAACTCTTCTCGTTCTCTTTCTTAGTCGCTCTTTATTTGTGTTTACATGATTTGCTTTGAGCTATTTACATCGTGACAGTCAGCGAGTTTGGTACCATGGT
The DNA here is from genome assembly GCA_039880935.1 of Streptanthus diversifolius. Taxonomy (NCBI): domain Eukaryota; kingdom Viridiplantae; phylum Streptophyta; class Magnoliopsida; order Brassicales; family Brassicaceae; genus Streptanthus; species Streptanthus diversifolius. The sequence continues at coordinate 1,288,414 of JAXGFM010000016.1, read as the reverse complement.
CATTCGAATTTCCACGCAAGTTCTGTATATTTCCAGGAAAAAAGTTCACTTTTTTTTTGGTTTATTCGTATCGAGCAATGGATTACTTATCATCATTATGTTATGTGTCTGATGCAAATATGTGACTTCTTTCACCTAATTTCACAAATTTTTTTCCTAATCTTTGTATTTTGTATTTGTGCTAGTCTTCAACTCGATGAGCTTAGTTTTTATTGATGCGAATCTTTGCCTTTCAGACTCTTTCTGGAGATTGAAGTGAAAAACTTGTGCTAGTTCGTTTTCAGATGGCAAGCATTAGATCGGACGACCCAGAGCTTGATGACGACTTTAGTGAAATCTACAAGGAGTATACAGGTCCTCCATGTACGGTGACCAACAATGTCCAAGAAAAAGACAAACCTATCAAACGTCCTGAAGATGGATGTGATGAAGAAGAGCAGCAGCTCCCTGACCCCAACTCTGTACCAACCGATTTCACTAGCCGAGAGGCTAAGGTTTGGGAGGCAAAGTCGAAAGCCACTGAGAGGAATTGGAAGAAGAGGAAAGAAGAAGAAATGATTTGTAAAATCTGTGGCGAGTCTGGTCATTTTACTCAGGTAATACTCAAATTTCCTCTGCCTAACTCCTTTGTAGTTTTATTATACTTCGTTTCTGATTGTTGCATCATTGTTGCTTGTTTAGGGATGTCCATCCACGCTTGGTGCCAACAGAAAGTCTCAAGAATTTCTTGAGAGAGTACCAGCTCGGGACAAGAACGTTAGAGTTTTGTTTACTGAGGAAGTTATGGAAAGGATTGAGAGGGAGAACGGCTGCAAGATTAAAATGGATGACAAGTTCATTATTGTCAGTGGCAAGGACAGATTAATCTTGAGGAAAGGTGTAGATGCTGTTCACAAGGTTAAAGAGGATGGTGAGATTAAAACTTCTTCTGCCTCTCACAGGAGCAGATCCAGGTCACCTAGACGATCTTCTGTTGGTCCACCTCCACTGCGTGCTCGAAACTCTGAACCTCAAAGGCAACACCCGCCATCACATGGTTCATCAAGTTTCTCAGAGCGCTCCGGAAGGCAAGATAAGTTTGTGGATAATCTTGTGCGCGAAGAGAACCGTGTTTGTGAGGAAAATCATGTTCGTGAGAACCAGCGAAATCCTTCCCGAGGATCTCCACAAGGTAGGGAGAGGATAGGATACCTTAGAGAGCTGGTTATTGACTCTTTTTAGTCTGTTTTGGGGAAAGTTGATTGGTCTTTTCCGGCGTTTTTGGCCGAAAAATGTCCTTTTCTTATCTTTATTTTGCAGCCAAAGGTAAGTCCTTATGTTCAAGCATTTTGTACAGTACTGAATCAAATAAATTAGTTACTGAACTTTTGCCCCCAAGACTGCATCTTATCTGATTGAAGATGAGGTCATGTGTCTTACTGTAGCTGTAACCTTTAATTTAGTGGCGTGATCAAGCAGTTAACATTATTATTCGTTTTATGAAGCTTATGGTAGTGACAGAACTCGGAGTCGTTCCACACATTCGAAATCTCCAGGGCGGCCACGATATAGTGGATGGGATAAACCGTATGATAGGCAAAAGTATGAGGTGAGTGGCTATAGGTCTGAAAGATGGGATCAAGAGAGAATGGATGGCTCTAGTGACATTCCGATGAGTCATCAGTTTGAACGCCCTGCTTTCCCACAGAGTTTAGAAGAACTAGAATTGGAATATACGAGGGATGTGATGGAGCTTGGAAAGAAACGCGATAAGGAAGAAGATGAGGAGAACAACAAGCATCGAGAGGTAAGAGATCCAGTGACTGTTGTGTCCCTTTTAGATTCAAACGGAATTTTAGGTGCTGTCACCTCAGAAATGACAACTCCTGGAACTATGAAACTTTCATAATACTTTATAACATTTTAGTTGCTCATAGAGTATTAGATGGCAGCTGATATCTCCTCGACTTTAGTCCCTAGTCTCCTTGTGAATATACAAACTCCTTTTGAGGAACTTCAGCTTCTGACATCAGTTTGTGCGAGTTTTTAGACAATACGGGAACTGAGAGAGAGTTACATGAAGAAACTGGCTGGGCTAAGGGGTATGAATGCTAAACAATGGGAAGAATTCCTTCAAGTCGATGCTCAGAGACGTCAGCAGCAAGCTCGGCAGCAAATCTCTGGTGTGGGTTATGGTAGTAACTATAGACAGTTTCCTTATGCCGAGTTTGATGATGGTTACTCTTCCAATCCTCCTCCCTATGTTGGAAACAATGTGCCAATGGATTCTGAAGGCAGATACCCTAACCATGTAAAGAACTATCCCTCAAGGCATCAAGATAACAATTACGGTGGGTTCCAACGCCCGAGACGTGAAGACTATGGAAAAAACTACAATCGCTATTAGACCCGTTTTTAGTCAGCTCTTGTTTGGTAAGTTGTCTCTCCCCTGTTTGAAGACAAGTTAGTAATGTTCTGCTCTGGTTCTTAAAGTTTTATTATGGGTTTGATTGAGTAGCAGCAGATCAAAGTGTAGTGGTCTTGAAGGGCCTCATCTTTGTTTCTCTCTACTTTGTGGCCTAAAAAGCTTTATGAAAATTTCAGGGTTTTGGTGGAACTGGGTTGATACAAACAGGTGTGCAACCGAGGTTTGTTCCTCGCTGTTAAAGCAACTCTCATATCTGGCAACGTTGAATCATATCCCGTGCAACGAGCACCTGTAACTTATAGCTATTATGTTTCTCTTTTGGGTTTGTTGTTTACATTCTAGAGATTTCTTATCGCGATAAAACAATTTTCATGTAATCATATAGTTCAGCTATCACAAACAAGATTTTTTTTTTACAGGCGTTCTCTCTTCTAAGAGTTGTTGGGAATCGTTTCTGTATGGGCATGAATAAATTGTTGACGATAATATCACAGTAACAATAATAGTACTATTATAATGCCTCGTGAATAGTCGAGACAGCTTTCAGCTGGCATGCGTTTAACTTTAGTCTCTTCGTTTTCCTCCTCAAAGGTTGCGACTTTTGCAATTCCCTTTTACGTCTATATAGACTGTTTATATCTTCAATGTTTGAAACCATCCGCTTCCTCTCCCCTGTACTCTAGATATGCCTTCGTCAATTGTAGACATTGGAGTTGCTCGAATCAAAACGACTGTTACTGAAACAACCAGCGACATCAACCGTCTTGTCAAGACATTCTTGTCTAACAATAATAACAGGAAGAAAATCATTGGTCTTGACACAGAACGAGCACAAAAGGGAAGAAGGCAAAATAGAACCGCCTTCCTCCAGCTTTGCGATGGTGACCATTGCCTAGTAGTTCAACTTCCCTCTGATGAAGATGAAGAAGATGATGAACTTCCTCTCTCTCTCTTCAATTTTCTCAATCTCCCTGATTTCACATTTGTGGGGATTGGCATAAACAAGTCTGATGAAGCTGGAGAGTTTAACCTGCAAGAATGCTGTTGAGGTCGGTCCCGCTACGTGCAACCTGACCAACAAGCCGGCTGATTTGAAGTTTCTGATGTGTAATGTTGCTCCGACTAAGAAACCAACAAGCCCCGTCATGGACGACTGGGACGCATTTGCTATCAACAAGAACCAGATTAAGCTCGCAGTCTCGAATGCTTACTTGGCTTTTGGCATGGGGAACATTCTAATGGATGGTTTCGGAATTTAAGTTAACGAATCTAAGCATCTGTTTGGTTTTTTTTCTGTTTCATTTGGTTCTTTAGTTATGTTCTTCAGTCTTTTGCATTCAGAAACGATCTTGTCACTTCAGTCTTTTGGAACGTTACCTTCGTTTTGCTTTTCGTGACATTCGTAACTCACATAGAGACACCTTGTCTCAAGTGGTCAGATATTACAGTGAAAACGAGCATCTTTAGTTCGTTGGTTACGTATTTTAAGCACTTCTTGGGTAGATGTAGTAACAAAATAAGCAGTAAGAGATCCAGTGACTGATATGTTTCTTTTAGATTCAAAACGGAATTTTAGGCGGTCACCTCAGAAATGATAACTTTCGTACTAATTGATATAACTTTAGTTGCTCATAGAGTATAAATGGCAGCGGATATCTCCTCGATTTGTTACTAGTTGAGTGTCAAATATAAACAAAAACCAGATACTAGTCCCTAGCTAGTCTTCTAGTGTAATGCACACTCCTTTTGAGGAACTTCAGCTTCTGACCTGTATTTGTGCGTCAATACGGGAACTGAGAGAGAGAGAGAGAGAGATACATTGAAGAAACTGGCTGGGCTAAGGGGTATGAATGCTAAACAATGGGAAGAATTCCTTCAAGTCGATGCTCAGAGACGTCAGCAGCAAGCACGACAGCAAATCTCTGGTCTGAGATATGGTAGTAACTACAGACAGTTTCCTTATGCTGAGTTTGATGATGGTTGCCCTGCCCGGCCTCCTCTCTATGGTGCCAAAGGATATTCAAACCATGTAAAAAACTATTCCTCAGGGCATCAAGACAACAGTTGTGGTGCTGAGTTCCAAACGCCAGAGACGTGGGTACTATGGGAAAGCCTACAATCGTTATTAGACCCATTTGTAGTCAGATCTTGTTTGGTGAGTTGTTTCTCCCTTGTTTGAAGACAAAAGCAAAAGTTTCGTAACTTGCTGTTCTTGGAGTTCATTGGTTTTGATTGTGTAAATGTGGATCACTCTCATGAACTATTGGGCTGGCCCTCATAATTTAAACCTTATTACAAGCCTATTATAGCCCACAATCTTGGTTCCTTTCCCTAATGTGGAAGGAGGGCTAAAGTATGTTTTGTTTAAGTTGTGGGGTTAAATTGAAAACTCTACAAAACTTTAGCCGCCTATCTATAAAATTATGACGCTGCCGAACCCTAGTGCCTTCATAATTTTTCCATCATCGTTGTTCTTACTTTTGCTCCTTCTTTCCTCTTACGACCGTCGTTCGTTAAGAAGCGACTCTCGTGATGGGTACCGAAAGAAAGAGGAAAGTTAGTTTGTTCGATGTCATGGACGATCCGTCGGCTCCAGCGAAGACGGCCAAAACCAATGGTCTCGCCGACGGAGGAATAAGCGGCATCAACAATCTGATCAATAAATGGAATGGGAAGCCTTTTTCTCAGAAGTATTACGAAATACTCGAGAAACGGAGGACTTTACCAGTGTGGCTGCAGAAAGAGGAGTTTCTCAGAACTTTAAAAGACAACCAAACCCTTATTCTTGTCGGAGAGACCGGTAGTGGTAAAACTACTCAGGTAAAGTTTCAATCTTTCTATGTTTTTTCCATATTTTTCGAATTTGATCAGTAGACTGTTTTGGAGTATGAGAGGCTAATAGTGGGTTTTTTCCCTCCCTTTATTGTACAGATTCCACAGTTTGTTATAGATGCTGTGGATGCTGAAACCTCGGATAAGCGTAGGAAGTGGTTAGTTGGTTGCACACAGCCTCGTAGAGTTGCAGCAATGTCTGTGTCCCGTCGTGTTGCTGATGAGATGGATGTAGCTATTGGGGAAGAAGTTGGTTACAGCATCCGTTTTGAGGATTGCAGTAGCCCCAGAACGGTGCTCAAGTAAGCATTGTCTATCTTAATCTTTTTTTTTAAAAATTTTATGTACTTGTAGACTTGTATCTAATCATTCACCATGAACAGGTACTTGACTGATGGTATGCTACTGAGAGAAGCAATGGCGGACCCTCTTCTAGAGAGATACAAAGTGATTATTCTCGATGAGGCTCACGAAAGAACTCTAGCCACGGATGTGCTCTTTGGTCTTCTGAAAGAGGTCTTGAGAAATAGACCTGATCTTAAGTTAGTTGTCATGAGTGCAACTCTAGAAGCTGAAAAGTTTCAGGAGTATTTTAGCGGTGCGCCTCTTATGAAAGTTCCTGGTAGGCTTCATCCAGTGGAGATCTTCTACACTCAGGAGCCGGAGAGGGACTACCTTGAGGCTGCTATTAGGACTGTTGTCCAGATACACTTGTGTGAGCCACCTGGTGATATTCTTGTTTTCTTAACTGGAGAGGAGGAAATCGAAGATGCGTGCCGCAAAATCAATAAAGAGGTTGGGAATCTTGGGGATCAAGTGGGGCCTGTCAAAGTTGTGCCACTGTATTCCACTCTTCCACCTGCGATGCAGCAGAAGATTTTCGATCCTGCTCCAGAGCCTGTAACAGAAGGTGGTCTTCCTGGGAGAAAGATTGTTGTCTCGACCAACATTGCTGAGACTTCTTTAACCATAGATGGGATTGTTTACGTCATTGACCCTGGTTTCGCGAAGCAAAAAGTGTACAACCCACGTATCCGTGTTGAGTCACTATTGGTGTCGCCAATATCGAAGGCAAGTGCTCACCAGAGATCAGGTCGTGCCGGTAGAACTCGGCCCGGAAAATGTTTCAGGCTTTACACAGAGAAGAGTTTTAATAATGACTTGCAGCCACAGACGTATCCTGAAATATTGAGATCGAACCTTGCAAACACGGTACTAACGTTGAAGAAACTTGGCATAGACGACTTGGTGCACTTCGATTTTATGGATCCCCCTGCCCCCGAGACACTGATGCGAGCCTTGGAGGTTTTGAATTATTTGGGAGCACTGGATGATGAAGGTAACTTGACAAGGACAGGCGAGATAATGAGCGAGTTCCCCTTGGATCCGCAGATGGCTAAGATGCTCATAGTCAGTCCCGAATTCAACTGCTCAAACGAGATCCTCTCAGTTTCTGCAATGCTCTCAGGTACGTCCTTTGCTTGTATTTTTTTTATTTGTTCTTGTCATCTTGGGGTAGGTGTGTGTGGGTGTGGGTAGGCTTAAGCTTGCTACTAGTTTTCATTGACATGCTTGTTTCTCTGCATCTAGTTTATGTGCATTAGAGCTCATCTTTATGCTGCGTACATGATGTGCGTGCGTGTCTAGACTTAAATAGTCGAGTTAGGTTGTCATCAGCAGTGTCTAGTCTGGGTTCTGCAAAGTGCAAACCCATGGTTAGGGGTATCTTAAGTAAGTGCTGATGCAGATAGTTGCAGTTTCTCAGTTATTCTCTCTCATGACGCAAATGGTATCAGTCTCAATCGCCTCTATGCATCTGCTGACCTCTTCTTCCATGGACCTCTCCTGTGATAAAAACCAATTCTTTCTTTAGTACCGAATTGCTTTATCCGGCCTAGAGAGGCTCAAAAAGCAGCAGATGAAGCTAAAGCTAGGTTTGGACACATTGATGGAGATCACCTCACACTGCTAAACGTCTACCACGCTTTTAAGCAAAACAGTAAGTTATACCTCCCTTTTTCTTTTTTCCTTCCTCGCAGGTTTTAGCCCAAGATAAAATGACAAAAACAAACTCGGGTCAATATGAATTCTTGCAGATGAAGACCCAAATTGGTGCTATGAAAACTTCATCAACAACAGGGCAATGAAATCTGCAGACAATGTTAGACAGCAGCTAGTCAGGATAATGTCAAGATTTAATCTGAAGATGTGCAGCACTGATTTCAACAGCCGCGACTACTACATTAACATAAGAAAGGCCATGCTTGCCGGTTATTTCATGCAAGTGGCTCACCTAGAACGAACTGGCAATTACTTGACCGTCAAAGATAACCAAGTATGTCTAAGCAAAAATCAGCTTTACATTGAGATGCTCTCTTTTTATGTATCTAAATGGTAAAAAAAAAAAAAAAAAAAAATCTTTTGTTTTGCAGGTGGTTCATTTGCATCCATCAAATTGCTTAGATCACAAACCGGAGTGGGTAATCTACAACGAATACGTTTTGACTAGCCGGAATTTCATCAGAACTGTGACAGATATTCGCGGTGAATGGTAAGTTCCTGTTCTTGTTTTCTTGAGTTAGTATCTTCTTTATGAGTTTTTCGTTTCAGAAATAAAATCTTTCCTTTCGCAGGCTAGTAGATGTTGCTCCTCATTATTACGATCTTTCCAACTTTCCCAACTGTGAGGCGAAACGTGTCCTCGAGAAGCTTTATAAGAAGAGAGAGAGGGAGAAGGAAGATAGCAAGAACCGCAAGTGAAGTGATTAATCATATTTCCATTTACTCAAAAAGTTTGTTATTTTTAAAGAGCTTTGATCTTTTAAAGATTCCTATTACTGGTTTTCTCGTCTTTTGGTTATGACAATTTACAATTTTTTTTTTGGAATGTTGTGGTTTTTAAAGCGTAAGGCGCATATACTTTTACTCAACTGGCGGAAGTTATGTTATGTTTATGTTGTATACAAATATAGAATAGTTTAAAACCGTGGGTTATTATGACATTTTTCAAAAACTAAAACAAGTTGCAAATATCAGTGGTGAACGGAGAGAGAAATATATCTTTTATTCATATTAATTTTAGTCGTAATTATATCAATTTCTAAAATTGCAATTAAGCTTTTAAGCGTCAAGGCAATGGATAGAAAGCTTTTAACCATCACCACCATTATCATCATCACCACCATCATCATCATCACCAATATCACTATCACCAATTTTTGATAAAAAAGTTATGGATTAACAATTTTTGACAAAAAACTACATATTTATTTTTTAGAATTATAAGATTATCATTTGTGGCATGAAAAAAAATAGATTTATATGTTTGGCAAAAAATTGTGGAATTATGTTTATGAGGATGTTGAAGATTATGATGATGGTGATGGTTATAATGAAAATGATGATGATGATATGATGATATAATAATGATGATGATGGTGATGATGATATAATAATGATGATGATGTGATGATGCATTAATGATGATGATGATGTGATGATGAAGATATGATGATGATATGATGATGATATGATATGATGATATAATGATAATTATGATAATAATAATGATATGATGATGATATGATAATTATGAAGATGATATGATGATGGTTTGATAATTTTGATAATGATGATGATTATGATGATGATGATAATAATGATGATGGTGTTGATATGGTTGGTTGGTTAGATTTTAAGTTTTAAAATGAAAAGATAAATATGGTGTGGTTTGAGTAAACTCATCCATCATGCTCATTTTAACCCAATTTATTAAATACATTAACCTTTTTAACCCAAATAACTCATTAAAACCCAAATATTTAACCCATTAAATTTATGAATTGGATTGGAACAAATTAATCGACCCATTTTGACACCACTGAAACACAAAGAAGAAGATGAGACAAATATATTATGATTAAATAAATTGAAGAAGATCCTAATAATTAAAGAAAACTAAGAAGAGATATAGTTGAAGTAAAAGAGTTGAAGCATGATCGGCTATTGTCTTGACGGTCATTTCCAATGGGTGGTTTGGAACGTAAAACAACACGAATCTTGAAGAGACGATGGACCAACAACATTTGGTCAGAAACCTCAACAACACAACTCTTCCGTTCGTTTTGGTACTTAGGCAGAACGCAGTTGATGGCATGTGTTGCTTACTGCACATAGGAAGAAGTAGAAAAGCACGAGATGTTTGTCATTTGATGCAGCAATTTTGAATTCATTAGCTTTAGAATCTTGAATAAGAATTCCTGATATGCCATTTCCCGTAAGGGAAATTCGAAATCCTCTGCGCTTGCCTTCAAGCATGAAGACAAAGGCTGTTACCATATCATATTATTGTATATATCGGAGTGGGTAGTCTACAACAAATATTTATGACTAGCCGGAATGGTGAGTTCCTACATTTCCTGTTCTTGCTTTCTTTGGTTAGTTAGTTTCTGCTTTCGGAGTTCTTACATTTTCTGTGTTTTACGTTTGTGATGGATGAATTCGAAGGCTAGTAGATGTGTTGCTCCTCATTATTACGATCTTTCCACCTTTCCCAAGTATTGAGGCGAAACGTGTCCTCGATAAGCTTTATAAGAAGAGAGAGGGAGCAAAACCCGCAAGCGAAAGAGAATCTTATTATCAAACATGTCAAGTTTCAATGTCTGATGATTCTACTTTGACAATCCATAAAGCCTGTCTTATGTCATTATTACCTTTTAGACCAAAAGATTCTAGAAATTATCGTTTTCGTACGTGCTTGCATTTACCCAAAAGTTTGTTCCTTTTAAGATTCCTATTAGCAATAACAATCTTGGAATGTTATCATTTTCCAATGTGATCGACAAATCTGATTACTTAAGACAGACTTTTTTACTTAACTAGTCAAAGTTATCATCTTCTACGAACATACAGCGAACTCAAAACAGTTGATAACACAAAACACTTAGATATATGTATATAGCTTGCTTATTATCACCATGGTGTAGTCACAGTTGCCACAAACTCCTGCTCCACATTCTGAACCTTTCGGTCGAGAACCGCTGCGTGAGACTGTATCCGAGCTATCTCCTTATCCTTTGTCACTTTCTCTTCCTTCAGCAATGCTACTTGTCTCTGCAACTCAACAATCTTCTTTGAGATTTGTTCAATATCTTCTTCCAACTTCCTTCTTTTATTGTCCTTCTCTGTGATCTCTCTCTCCGCAACTTGTAACTCTTCCAATGCCCATGTCTGGCTTTCTTTAATGAACAGTAGCTTGTCTATCCGAGATCGAGGTGCTGTAACATCGAACCCGTGTTTCTCAAGCTTGAGAAAGCCCTCTTTGATCCTGTTTATCGCGCTTACTGAATCGTCCACTTGTATATTGCTGACTTTATCTAAAAGCCCAGTGAACTTCACCATCGCACCAATGGCGTCTCCTTCACGGGACTCTTCCTCGCACTCCAGCAGTGGACTGAAATGTGGACGCTGTGGTACAGCTTTGAAGATCTCCATTGATTCTAGGACTTCCCAACACGGTGACTTCTTTACAAATGGCAGAACCATTGTCGAATCTTTCGCTTTAGGAGTTTCCACAACGTCGACATGCTTTTCCACTACAGCATTAAGCATTGGATCAGGAGACCGAGAAGCGGATTGCCCTGAAGGATCAAAAAAATAAAAAAGCAAAACACAAAAACAATGAGAACCGAACGCTAAAGAGCAGAAACAACTGTTCAAATGACGTGTCAGCACTCAAATCCATCCGTATCCAATAATAAATTTCCACCGTGAATCCATGAAGCGAGTGGCTGATCATCATCAGTCATATCGGAAATATTAATAGTCGGAGTCATTGAACCATTACCAGCCACACCTACAAGTTATATGCCAAGAATGTTTCAAGATTCCAACAAAACAAATGCCGCTTTACTTATCTATTAAAGTTAAGACAACATACCAGTCTTCTGCTTTTGATTAGGCTCTGTGCTTATGAACTTGCGTGGTTGTCTTCCTCTTTTCCTCTTATTAACGCTCTCTCTGTTATTCGACTCCTCATGTGACTGCATAGAGTCAATAGGATGAACAACCAACAAAATGGAATGTTTAACAGTGCTGCGACAAACTAACACTCACCTTCTCTCCGACGGAATCATTCGCAGAGCCCTTTTGATTCTTCATTGCCTGAAGTTTCTTCCTAGGAGATGTTTTTCCTTGTGTTTTCACAGCTGGTTTTGTCAGCCGAATTGCAGCTACACCCAGAACTACCGAATGAAACTCTTTAGCTGGAAATAGTATTACATAGATTCATTTCATGACAAAACCAGTTTTCCAACAAGAATAACCGTCATACTTGTGAAGTTAAAGAACGATAGAACACTTACTTTCTGCTTTCTCCGGTTGCCTTGCGACTAGAGTGTTCCCATTCATCACAGCATTAGCCATTTTACTTCCTAAATCTTCAGATAGCTGCTGCAGAAAGCATACAAAGTTAAACCTAACTCATTTATGTCATTGGAGCCAGATTATCGCGAGCAAGTTAAATTCACTGAAAAAGTTAAAACCTTGACTCCTTGAAATTAAACTTTAACAGTTGAAGTAGCCGTGTAAATAGAGAGAAGAGAGGGGAAGGAAATATCTAACTCACAACTGCAGTTTGGGAGAGCTGTGTTTCATTCTCAGTGACAGCATCTTTACCAACATCAGAGGAGGCAGGAGGAGGATTCTGTATAGCCCCACTAGAAGACCGTGTGGCTCTCAGTTTTACCCTTATGCGGGTTGAACCAGTTGTTTCTTCAGCTGCATGCGGACTCTCCTCTCCATTCGAAACCTAAAATCGGAACACATTCTGATTTCAATGCATGTTCTCCAAAAGATCAAAGATGATCCAGTAATATACACACACAATGGATGTTTCGTTTAAAAACCATTGTAAACAGAGAAGTAACAACTTACCTTTTCTTCTATTTGCCAAGCTCCGTCTTTCCACTCTACAGATGGTCTTAACTGCGAATGGTCAAAGTCCTTACTCTGCTTGCTTCGACCCAAAAGCACAGTGTATCTATCCCCACAAAGAACCATGCTTACTACACTTGGACACCATCCATACTCAAGCAGTGCATCCACATTTTCCATCAACCCAAAAGGTCTTAAACCAAAAGGCGGTGGTGAAGGCCTGATATTGGAGTAAGGAACGTTTGTCTTTCTGCATCCATCCTCTTCACCGCCCAAACTCTTGTACTTCACCAGAACTGTCCCATCTTCATTCTCATTTATGGTTATAGCCGGAGCCCAAATATTGCCAAAAGGTTCTACCTTGGTTCTGACTTCTACAGTCGTTCCGGCGCTAAACTCCGACTCAATCAATTGCTTCACCCACAAAGAAAAAAAAACAGTGAGATGACTTCATGGTATCTTTTGATACCATAATAAAAATGAAAACTTGAAACAAGATCAATAATAATAAAAGGGGAAGACTTACTCGTTTTTCGCAACGAAACCACTCTTCATCTTTCCAGACCAAATGTGGCCGCAAATGCTTTCGATCAAACTCGATGACATCAGGTTCGAATCTGAGGTACACCAAGAAAAGCCTACTACCCAAAACTTTAACAACCCAACCAGAAAACCAGCCACCTTTGTGAGCAGCGTCAATCATGTCACCTTCCTCAAAATCGACTTCAGGAAACGGATCCGGCGGAGGAACTGGACGGATTAGACGATGGAAAGTGGTCGTGACTAGCGGAGGCGAGTAGTCTTCGTCGACCAGAGGCTTCAAGTGGAGAACAGAGAGCCTCTTGCGCTTAGATTTAGCAAGGTTTTCTTGGAGAAGAGCTCGATACCATACATTTCCAATACCATGGTAGTACTGGTCAGAAGAGACTTCAATTTTGGAGCCTTTAGAAACGGAGAGCATCTCCTTTCTCCCTGTAGTTGAAAGCATGCTGCTTTCCTCAGAGTTTTCCGATCCACTAAGCAGAAAGAAAAGAAAACACTTCTTTCTTCTTCACTGGAAACCTAGAATTAGAGAAGAGTAGACAGAAGAGATGAAAGAGAGAGAACAACTTTAGTGTGTGTCAATGCCGCTAATATTTTCCCAGTCAAAACACTGAAAGGTTCTGTTTTTAGATTCATTACTGGTTGAACAAAAAAAAAAAAGAATTGGAGCAAATTTACTCCAAAATGCAGTTTGGAGTAAGAGAAATGAAACGGGGTTGGAAATGTTCTTATAAACTCAATTTATTAGCTTCTTCTTTTTTTTTTCCTTTTTTTCTCTATCGTATTAATTATGATTAGATAGGGAATTGTGTAGCAGTGCCGCCCAATGGTAAAAACTTTAAAACCATTACGAAAAATGGGCACTTCGTCCAATCCGATTTGTGGGTGAGTTGCTGTAATTCCGTCTATCTATATATATAGTTAATAAACTATGGTACATATAACTTAGAATAACAGTCTCTGTCTTTTTTTCCCTGTTGAGGGTACGTTTTAACGAAAAACTATTTTAGTTATCAATTTGGTTTTGCTTTAAGATCAGTAGTACAGTCTCATTATTGTTTAAATCAATCTCACAGAATTCTATAAATAAATTTAAAGAATGTAGGAAACCTAAAGACATTGGAATATCCGCCGGAATATGAGCCCATTCCATAAGCGTCTCAATTTAGGATAAAGGAAAAAGAACTTAAGAATTATTAGAGCGAAGTACAAAGTATGAAATGATAAAGTTTGAGACGAAAAAGCAAAACAGAGACGAAGAAAACAAATTAGACAAGAGTCTCCTCGATCAAACCAAACCCACAACTGCTCTCCTAAGCCTGCATTTAATCACACATTTAGTTTAAGTCATAATCTAAACTATATAAGCTTTGAATCAAAGATTATATTATATACCAAAACGATTTAACAAGTTAGTTGTAAACTTGATATACCTTGTTTGCGATATTGTTGGAGAGCCAGTCAAGTCCCTCATAGAGTCCTTCTCCGGAGGTAGCACATGTGCTCTGTATGTACCTGTTAAAACCAACCAACGATTATATCAGTTCTTCTGGTTACAAGTTCAGGTATCTCGGTTTAGTTTTTTTTTTTTGGCTTACCAGTGTCGTTGACGGAGAGAGTGAAGCCCAAGTTTGTCGGTTATCTCAGCGGCGTTCATGGCGTTTGGAAGATCTTGCTTGTTAGCAAAGACAAGAAGCACAGCATCTCTCAACTCATCCTGCAACAATTAAAAGGAAACATAACAAGACAATGTCAAACCAAAACTGATGCCTCTTGCTTCATGTAAAAACAGAGAGGGAGATTTTGGTTTTGAGTTTTACCTCGTTCAGCATTCTGTGAAGCTCATCTCTAGCTTCCACAACACGGTCACGGTCATTGCTGTCCACCACAAAGATCAGTCCTTGCGTGTTCTGGAAGTAGTGCCTCCACAATGGACGAATCTAGATGAGCAAGCAGAAAAAAAATATTTGTTATATTGAAGTTAGCAAAGCATCTTTCCGCATAAAGGGGCAGTTCTTCGAGAATCAAGGATGATACTAGAAATGCCGGTTGATATGAATTGAGCTTATAAACTGTAAGGGTAATGGTAAAGGAACGTAATGACAATTTACCTTGTCCTGACCCCCGACATCCCACACAGTGAAGCTGATGTTCTTGTATTCCACAGTCTCCACATTGAAACCTAGCAAAAAAAACAAGAATCGTCAATTTCATAGTACAAAGGCATTATTAAGCACTCACTCTGTTAACAATACTCAGAAATACACCGCATGCTAACCAAAAGACAAATATTTGCTCTCAAATTTCTACATAATCCACACGAAACACACCAAAATCAATCATGTAAACATGAAAACTTTAACCAATCCGTTGGGATATGTGCACAACGTATCGATTTCAATTCTAACTTAAGAGAAGACTCAGAAGAGCAAGAAAAGTCAAAGACTCACCAATGGTTGGAATGGTAGTGACGATCTCTCCGAGCTTGAGCTTGTAGAGGATGGTCGTCTTACCAGCTGCATCGAGACCAACCATGAGGATACGCATCTCTTTCTTTGCGAATAATCTGCTGAACAACTTTCCGAAGGACAGACCCATTTTTGCAAAGCCTGTTCGACGTTACACATAAAAATCCTCGATTATAACTTATTCGCAGCATCCACAAAGATTCAATATCCATCAATTGACAAAAAAAACAATTACATAAAAGAAAGCAATTCTGATACATTTCGCTTAAGGAAGCTCCTACGACTACAAAAAATCTCTCAGATCTCATTCGCAACAGCAAGTTTCCGATCAAATCAACATTATCATAAGAGATCTAAATTCCGATTCAGGTGAATACCCGATCTGAAAAAAACAAACATAAATCCCTTGGAAACACGACCATGCAGCTACAGATCTAAGAGAATCACAAGAAATCGTTTCACATCCATTCAGAAATTCTGAGAATACATACAGATCTGGAAATGAAGAATCCAGATCGCGCGATAGATAAACGAACACACGATCGGGTAAACAAAGAGAGCGAGCGAAAGAGAAAGAGACGGATTCAGCGAAGGAAAGGGACTTACCGGGAAAAGAAAAAAAAAAAGCTACGCCGAAGAAGACCTTAGACTTTCACTGTCGCCGATCGTCCAAAGAACAAGCAAATGGTCTTCGAACGTAAGAGGAGAATTGTGCTACGCAACAATTCTCTACTTATGCCACAAAGAGAATTTTTCGCGTCCTTTATTGTTTTCAAGTTAAATACAGAGTTTATATTCTGCAAACAAATCGCGGGGATAGCTCAGTTGGGAGAGCGTCAGACTGAAGATCTGAAGGTCGCGTGTTCGATCCACGCTCACCGCATTTTTATATTTCAGTAATAGACCAATGGGCTTGGACCTGAGTTAAAAAATACATAAACTCAGGCCTTATTTGTAGATGATATTTTGATAATACAATTTTGGCCCAGATGAATTAAAGAGTCAAAGGTCATACGGATAATTTAGTATCTCAACAAGTTCTGACAATCCTAAGAAAATATGTCCGATTGGATCTAACAGTGCTTTGATATTATTAAACATGATAGAATGCAACTTGAAATAACTTTATCAACTGAGTTACAATTTAAAATTTTGACTTTCCTGGGTAAAGATATAGAGTATACATAAAAGCTTAGATCTTATATATTGATGTTATTCTTCTTTGTAAAAATATTTTAAACGAAATGGATCACACTGTTTCTTCTCTCCAATGCTTCTTCTTAGTTTTATGGCTATCTCTCTTGGTTTGTTCTAACTCAAAAGATATATCCAAATCAAGACAGAAACCTATTTTGATAAACTTCGGCGACTCCAACTCCGACACCGGAGGAGTTCTCGCCGGCGTTGGACTCCCGATCGGACTTCCTCATGGCATTACCTTCTTCCATAGAGGCACTGGTCGTCTCGGTGACGGTCGACTCATCGTTGACTTTTTTTGTGAGTTCCATTTCTGTATATATATATATGTACTTTTATGTATACACATATAAATTTACAAAGTTTTGGTTTTGCTATATGATTAAGGTGAGCATTTAAAGATGACATATTTAAGTCCATATTTGGATTCACTCTCACCAAATTTCAAAAGAGGAGTCAATTTCGCAGTCTCCGGAGCCACCGCTCTTCCATTATTTTCCTTTCCACTTGCCGTTCAAATCCGTCAATTCGTCCGTTTCAAAAACCGTTCTCAGGAACTCATCTCTTCCGGTAAGTAACTTTTTATCAAATACTTTCTAGACAGATAGTTTCGTACTTTAATTAGTATTTATACAGTTATGTTTTGTTAACAGGGAGAAGAGATCTTATTGATGATAATGGATTTAAAAATGCATTGTACATGATCGACATCGGACAAAATGATCTTCTACAAGCTTTATACGATTCCAATTTAACTTATACAACCGTCGTAGAAAAGATTCCCTCCATGCTTCTTGAGATTAGAAAGGCTATACAGGTACTCTCACTTCTTTCTCAGGTCTTTCTCGTAATCATAAACTTGAGTTTAAGATAAAATTTGGACGATATATCAATTTGATAAAACTTTTGGGGACATTTTCTAATTAACTAAAAAGGTTGACCCGTTTTTGAATATAAAAAAAAAAAGAATCCTGGAGCATATGGGGTTTTTGAATTGGGCCAGAAATCGTTCCTCCTAATACGGCCTGTTTGTAATTTGGTGTATGTTGTGTGATGAAGACAGTGTATTTATACGGAGGGAGGAAGTTTTGGGTACATAACACAGGCCCATTGGGCTGTGCACCTAAGGAATTGGCAATTAACCCGCACAAGGATTCGGATCTTGACCCGATTGGTTGTTTCCGGATTCACAACGACGTGGCAAAAATATTCAACAAAGGACTTTTAACTCTAATCAATGAAATGAGATCACAATTGAAAGACGCTACTCTAGTCTACGTTGATATCTACTCCATCAAATACAAACTATCCGCCGATTTCAAACGATACGGTGCGTATCGATCCCATTTCAATCATTTTTTTTTAAAAAAATGCTTCATTGCTATGAAAATCAAATCTGGTTTGATTTCATTTTGCGGTTTCAGGATTTGTCAATCCGTTAGTGGCCTGTTGCGGTTTTGGAGGAAGGCCTAACAACTACGATCGTAAAGCTACGTGTGGTCAACCCGGTTCAACCATTTGTCGTGATGTAACCAAAGCTATTGTATGGGACGGGGTTCACTATACCGAAGCTGCCAACAGGTTTGTTGCTGATGCGACTCTATCAAACCGGTATACTTACCCCAAAATCCCTCTTGACCGATTTTGGTAGATCTATACAAATATTAATCAATAAAACCGGTTTGGTTATAAACTTTTGTTTTTATTTCTATATAACAAAGGTTCATGAGTGTTTTTGCAAAACTAATTATCATTTTAATATAAAATAAGATTTCTATTTAACAATGGTTGATGATATTTATTTATTAGAAAGGTTAGTTGAGAAATACGGCAGTGAACTTGTAAATGGGCTTCAACCTTTTTAATACATACATACATACATACGTAATTTATTAATCAGACATTAATGTGCATACAAAGAGCTGTTAACTAATTGATCTTAATTACTTTTTATAATAATGGTGAAAATTGGAAGGACAAACGTAGCATGTGAAGATCCAATTCCAAAAATAATAAACTGAGTGACAAAAGAAAAGTTAGTGAACTGCCAAATGGATGATGAGGTCAAGTTATACTTGGTAGTTGTTTAAAGATGTTCGTATGCATTAGGTTGACTTCTTACTATTACAACGTCAGTGTATGATATATTATCTGCACCACCTTCATAAAGTGGCCCATTTTTTTTGTTGCCTTTACAAAAAAACCTCAGTACGGATCACTCTGCTTTGTAAGAGACAGGTGCTTAAGCTTTCCTAATGCAGATGGTGATAATAATTTGATATTAACATTTCAACCATAGGCTTACTTGCATCTGAGAGCCATTCTTAAAATTTCTCAAATATATTTTCGTATCCAAAATAACCGTTATAGATTATAAAATTACAGTGTATGTGATATGCTACTATCGAAATCTAGACATACGATAGAGCATATATCAACAGTGTGTAATGTGTAATATCAATCATATCCCTAATATAGAATGAACGACAAGTTTAATTTATAATCTAAGTTAATTTCCCTGTATAAATTTTGTGAGTATGTGATCAGTAATTCAATACTAACTAACATTATTAAAGGTCAAGGTATGGTAAGCCGCATTAAAAATGATCATACAAAATAAATTATTTGAAGTTTTTTTACCGTCGAAACTTCACGCTTCGTTAATCCCTGTTAACAATTTTTTTTAAAAAGATAAATTTAATATTCGTCATTATATTAGTATTATTATACATATATATATAACGATACTTCGGCTTCTTTCTTCCTTGCCACCATTATTGCTTCTCCTTTCCTTTCGCAAAAACACTTTTTCATGTAAATTAGCTCCATGAATCATTCCCAATCTTCTTCTTCGACAAGATTCATAGTTGTAACGAGCTCCTTAATACTGGCTTCTTCTTATCTGGGTTTTTCTTCATTTTTCTTCTGTCCGGTAAACTTGTATTGAGAATGTTCTGCAAATAAAAGTTTGTTCGATTTCAAGTAGTTTTTCTCTTCGTTTCTGCCCTCATAATCGGGTCAAAGCTTATCTTCTACTTGTTACCGGAGTATGTTTTAGCCGAAAAAGCTCTCCCAATGCTTGACGATTTTTCTTAGAGGAAAATATACAGGGGAACTTAGAAACAGAGTAAATTCACTGAGAGAAGGCAGTATCCATGGAAGAAACTTTCGTTCCGTTTGAAGGTATCAAGAATGATCTTAAAGGAAGGTTAAAGTGCTACAAACAATATTGGACCGGTGGATTCAAAGCTGGGTTTAGATACTAAAACTTCTCAGTTTATTCTTTTCCATAATTTCTCTGTTTTCTTATGAACTATTCATAAATTTATCTTCTTGCTCTGTTTTTTTTTAGGATTCTTGCTCCTACCACATATATCTTCTTCGCGTCTGCGATTCCTGTTATCTCCTCTGACTAAAAAGTTGTGAGCTTTATGAACGTTATCAAAGATTTGCAATGTATTTTGCAGATGGAGTTCTTACAGCTGTTCAGACACTGGCATCTACAGCCATTTGCGGAATCATTCACTCCATTATCGGAGGCCAGCCTCTGCTTGTACTCGGAGTTGCAGAGCCAACTGTAATTATGTATACATTTATGTTTAACTTCGCAAAAGGGAGACCTGAATTAGGACGCAATTTGTTCTTGGCTTGGTCTGGATGGTAAAGTCTCTTCTAGTTTCGTTGTTGATCTCGTAAAATATCGAGCAATGAGGGCGTTAATCTAGTCAACTATGTGCAGGGTTTGTGTTTGGACCTCGTTGATTCTGTTTGTGTTGGCTATATGTGGAGCTTGTTCAATAATCAACAGATTCACCAGAGTAGCTGGAGAATTGTTTGGACTTCTTATAGCTATGCTATTCATGCAAGAAGCCATCAAAGTAACAAGATTTTTCGATACCAAGAAAAAATTCGTTTTTATTTGCCTCTAATGCTTTGATTATATATCAGGGACTAGTTGATGAATTTCGCTCTCCTGAGAGGGAAAATCTGAAACTTTTGGAGTTTTTACCTTCCTGGAGATTTGCAAATGGGATGTTTGCTTTGGTTCTCTCCTTTGGTCTTCTTATAACTGCACTTAGAAGCAGAAAAGCCAGATCCTGGAGATATGGAACAGGTATCGAAGTAGTTAGTCAACTGTCTTTTTTTAGTCTCATGAGCTGGAATCTCCTTATTGTAGGGATCTTGAAAATCTCCTTATTGTAGGGATCTCAGTCAAATCTTCTTGTTCTTGAAGAAACTTATTTCTTATAAAAAAAAACATTATTCGTCAAACAGGCTGGCTTAGAAGCTTACTAGCTGACTATGGTGTGCCACTCATGGTTCTGGTGTGGACCGGTGTTTCCTACATCCCAACAGGAGATGTTCCAAAAGGAATTCCTCGGCGACTTTTTAGCCCAAATCCTTGGTCTACTGGTGCTTATGAGAATTGGACCGTCGTAATGGTTTGTCTTTTAACTTGAATCTCCCACACACCCCACATGAGCATATGGCTAAAGCCTAGTGATTTCCAAACTTTCAGGAGATGCTTGAAGTTCCAATAGTCTACATAATTTGAGCCTTCATTCCTGCAACAATGATTGCAGTTCTTTACTACTTTGACCATAGCGTAGCATCACAGCTTGCTCAGCAGAAAGAAATCAATTTGAGAAAACCATCTTCGTACCACTATGATCTGCTTCTTCTCGGGTTTTTGGTAAGAATCTGCAGGAACTAGTAACTTCTTCTTCTTCCTCTTCTTGAGCTCAGTCTACTAATTTATCCGCCATTTTCAGACCTTAATGTGTGGTCTACTTGGAATCCCTCCATCAAATGGAGTCATTCCTCAATCACCAATGCATACTAAAAGCTTAGCAACACTAAAGTATCAGGTACCTTATCCACACCGATTTTGGTTTTGCAACTTTTTTTTGTTCTTTCGAGCCTTCATTACTTGCATTTAAGCTTGTTGTTTGTTCTTTACACAGCTGCTTCGGAACAGACTAGTTGCAACTGCACGGAGTAGCATTAAGCAAAATGCGAGTTTAGGACAGTTGTATGGTAACATGCAAGAGGTTTATAATCAAATGCAGACTCCATTAGTCTATCAACAGCCTCAGGTAAAGAATCTTCACAATGTTACAATGGAACTAATATAGTTTTAGGCCAAATTGAGGAGACATTATCTCTTCCGCAGGGTCTGAAAGAGCTGAGAGAATCAAGAATCCAAGCGACGACATTCACAGGAAATCTCGATGCTCCAGTTGATGAAACTCTGTTTGATATCAAGAAAGAAATCGATGATTTATTGCCAATTGAAGTCAAAGAACAGAGAGTAAGCAACTTGCTTCAAGCTGTAATGGTTGGGGGATGTGTTGCAGCTATGCCTCTCCTCAAAATGATCCCTACATCAGTCCTTTGGGGATACTTTGCCTTCATGGCCATCGAAAGCTTACCCGGAAACCAATTCTGGGAAAGAATCCTACTTCTCTTCACAGCACCAAGTCGAAGATTCAAGTAAAGTCTTAATCTCTTTTCATCATTTTTACTCTCTCAAGAATCACTACTCAATTACTGACCAAATTTACAGGGTCCTTGAAGACAACCACGCGACATTCGTGGAAACTGTTCCATTCAAAACGATTGCAATGTTCACTATCTTCCAAACAACTTACCTTCTAATCTGCTTTGGCCTCACATGGATCCCGATCGCTGGAGTTATGTTCCCTCTAATGATCATGTTTCTAATACCCGTAAGGCAATACATCCTCCCAAGATTCTTCAAAGGTGCTCATCTTCAGGACTTAGACGCGGCAGACTATGAAGAAGCACCTGCTTTACCATTCAGTCTCGCAGTAGCAGTATATGACTCCATAACCAAGTTCAAATAAATTTATAAAAAAATCCATTTCACTGTTTTTTTTTTGGGATTCTTGTTAACTTATTTCTGATTCTGCAGGAAGACGAGATGGGATCAACAGCGTCTTATCCATGCGATTCTGAGATTCTTGATGTGTTTATTACTAGAAGTAGAGGAGAATTTAGACACACATGTAGTCCTAAAGTTACTAGTTCGACTTCAACACCGGTTTTCAATCGGAACCTGTCTCAAGTGTTTAGCCCTCGAGTAAATGAAGTAAGGGGTGGCATGAGTCCTAGGCTCGCCGGAAAAGGGAAAAATAGTGAAAAGCCGAGCCCTTTGAACACTTCTTCATCGAAGTGAGAATAGCGGTTGTATATGGAGGCTTAATAAAACCCGAAGAGGTTATGTTTAAAATTAGCTGATTAACTGATCTTGGCTCTAGTAGCTTTCTTGAGTTTTTCCTTTCACCTATGTTTTTTGTTTACATTTTCATTCTGTCCCTCATCTCGATTCGAATCACTGTAAAATCTCTTGCTTACCCATTCCGAAAGTCGATAAACTATATGTACTAATAAAGGGGCAAGTATTTCATAAGTAACAAAATGTCAACGGTAACTTTAATGTTAAAAAGTTCGGCCAAAAGATTTATACATAATGTATGAGTGTATGTTATTTTATGTAGCACTAAACTAATATATGTTTGTTTTGATGAGATTCAAGGACCACATTACCTTCAAATCACCCGTACACATAAAAACATGGATATATATGGTTGGCAAGATTAGTTCGAAAGCTAAAGCAAAAGCAATCCTCTTTATGTTTTGGTCTAAAAAAATGGTTCAGGTTATAAAGCCTAGTTATGTGGTTAATTATCTATTTAATTCATATGTGCTGCATTTTTACCATATATATCTTATTTGTTTCTTGGTCTCTTCATCTCAATTTGAATATTCAGTGTGTTTTAGTTTATGAATCTTCACTAAATTTATGATAATAAAAAGATCCAATACAATTCTACAATTAAGATATTACATCTTGCTTAATGATCTTATCATTTCATTCTATATATTTCTTCTTCTTTCTTTTCAAAATTTCGTTAATTCTTTTTACAATTTAAATCTTAGGAGACCAGACATTCATTGATGATTCAACTATAACGAAGATATATTGAACTCCAAACAATTTATCAGTTAATACTTCATGGGCTTGTTGAAGTTTGTTGATTGTTGTAGCTTTTCCATTAAATTTATTTCTCTTCTTAAGATGGTTGGATCTAAATACGTAAATCTGAATTTGGTTATCAAATGTCATCAAATACACATAATGGTGTTTCCCTTAAGAACTAACTGTAGCGGATAAGTAACCACCTTGTCTTATTTTGTCAAGGTTATGATTAAAAATAGAATATGTTACAACTCCACAGTTAAGATGTTATACTTTGTTAATGATGTTATCAACATCATTTGTTTCTATATATAATTCTTTTTCTTTACCATATGATTCCGCAAGTTTTTCATACAAGCCAAGTGAGCAACATACACTTATGATCAAACGAGACAGAAACCCAACTGAGCCCAACAGATTACAAACCATTAGTTAAAACTTTATGGAGTTTTTCGCAGATTAAGGCCCATCAGATACCGCCCGTCATCATTCATCATCAACGTGACGACATTCTTCGTGTCATGATGTTATTTAACTCATATAGACATATACCATATCAATATGGCATATAGCACCAGCAACTTTATGCTGACTCATATATGCTGATGTAGTGCTGATTAATTGTTAATTCTTATTGGCTTAGATATTTTTTTGATTAATTGCTAATTATTAATTGGTTATCAAACTTTCCACGAAACATTATTATATTATGATATACAAGGCGGATCCGACACTGAACTATTATCCGAATGGTTAAGAGGTTCATGCCACTAAATTATTCGTGACAAAAATAAAAACACGAATAAAAAAAAGACAACTGATGATGTGTCATGACCAGTCGGTAAACGTGGGACCCAAGCTCAATTTGGTGAGTCCAGATTAATCTATTTTCGGGGTTAATATCGTCAATTCACGAAACGGAGGTGTGGACACGGACAAACCTTTAAAGATTCTAGTCGACAAAGCCGTTTATTTCCTAAACTACCCTTATTATTTAATATTATTACAGAAACCTTCCCGTTATTTCCGAGGAAGTCTTAGGTAGTTGTTGGTAAGTTCAAAAGAGGGGTGTTCTGGATTTCGACGTCGTTTAAGGGTACGCGCGTCAAAGCTGAAACTCCACCGTTATGACACGTGTCATCAATAGGGATTAGTCTTAGCCGTGTGTAATCCACAAACTAAACACCGATCAATAATCCACATATGATCTCTGATTCGCCACCATGACCGCCACGTGTACACAATATTCACCGGTTACCCAGTCATCCACAATTCGACTTTTAGTCATATATATATATATATATATATATATATATATATATACTCGCAGAAAGGCAGACGAGTTGGAGAATTTCCATCTGCGAGAGGAAAAAATAAATACGCCAACTTCGAATTTGTCAAAATTACTTTGAAAACAAGTGAACGACTTCGGTGGAAAAATCAAACTAAAAAGACGGTGATTTTTGAGTAAAAAGGTTTCAAAGAGTCGATCTGGTTATAACTTATAGTCGCTGTGAAAGTGAAATTGATTGCAAAGAAAGAGAGAGATGGTAGCAGAAGCAGAGGTTGTATTTCAACAGAGTTTGCCGGTGGTTCTGGATATTGATGGAGTTTCCGCCGTCGTATCTCCAGTTTCTTCTCCGAAATTGGGTATCCGTCGGTCGATGGCGTCGGTTTCCGGCGGTTTATCGACTTCTCCGGTAAGCTTTCCGACATGTATAAGATAATATATCTTTTTCTTTTTCTTTCTGGGCTCTTTACGGCTTTACCGTTGTGAAAAGAGAATAGTAGAAGCTGGGCTCTGAAATTAACCGTCTATAATTAGCAATTTTAAACCGAATTTATTGATGTTAAGGTGATTCTTTGATTCATCAAAGAAGATAACTTTATTGGAGAACGAAACGATCTGGAACGCTTTCGACATGGTCTTTAGGTTTTTTTTAAGCTTTAGACGAGACCTGGTTCATGTATGTTTGCGTGTTGTCTAAAAACTTTGCAAATTAACCGACTTTAAAGCTGGTGACTTTGAGAAACTATCTGTACTACTTATTGTGTTTCTTAGTATGTGTTGTCTTTATTGGATCTGTATTTCATTTGATCGAAGAATTTGGGACTAAATTTGATTGTTTAAAGATTTTGTTTTTTTAACCGAACAACTGACTGTTATGTTTTCGATAATGTGAATACCTTTTTAGGACCTAAAGCAGGAGGATGATTGCGATTCTAATGTCCCGGTTTATGTTCCAACCATCCGGTCTGGAAGTTACGCTGATATCGGACCGAAGAGATTCATGGAAGACGAACACATTTGCGTAGATGATCTATCCTCCCAAGTTGGGTGTCTTTTCGAATTGCCAAAGCCAAGTGCTTTCTATGCGGTAATGTTTCGTTGCTTCCTTAACCAAAACAATCTTATGGTCTTTTAAAAAGATACAACCTGACTTGACTTTCTTTTTAGGTTTTTGATGGACATGGAGGATCAGAAGCAGCAACGTATGTACGGCAAAATGCCATTAGACTTTTATTTGAAGATGATAACTTTCCACAGACATCTGAAGTGAATAGCGTTTATGTGGAAGAAGTTAAGAGTTCGTTGAGAAATGCGTTTCTCCAAGCTGATCTAGCTATGGCTGAGGATTGCAGCATCAGCTCTTCCTCTGGTACCACGGCTCTTGCCGCTCTTATTTCCGGAAGGTATGTGCGTTTGCCAGTTAATTCTTTGAGCTTCTCTTTTTGGATCTCGAGAGAGCTCACGCATATTCGGTATATAGTAAACCTTGTGAAGTGAAGAAGATTAAATATGGTCCTGTACTAGTGGGTCTACTCTGTCTATTGTTATTACAGTTAGTCTGGGCTTCCATTTATCAGGTTATAAGCATTCATAACCGAATGAAAACCGAATCTTTGCTTCAAGTTTGGAAAATATGGTTCAGTTTTGTTTGGTTTCATGATAGTTTAACTATGATTTCTCATGGGCTATTTTTCATTTGCAGACTCTTAATGGTTGCAAATGCTGGAGACTGCAGAGCAGTTCTTTGCAGAAAAGGCAAAGCGATAGAGATGTCTCATGACCATAGACCGATCTACCTACCGGAGAGAAGAAGAGTAGAAGAATCTGGCGGTGTCATTGAGGACGGTTACCTAAACGGAGAGTTATCTGTAACCCGAGCTCTCGGCGACTGGGACATGAAACGACCACACGGCTCTAAATCACCACTTATTTCCGAACCTGAGATCAAGCAGATAACTTTAACCGAGGACGACGAGTTTCTTGTCATCGGATGCGACGGGATTTGGGATGTCTTGACGAGCCAAGAAGCGGTGAGCATTGTGAAGCGCGGCTTAAACCGACACGACGATCCCATGAGATGTGCGAGAGAGCTTGTGATGGAGGCTCTGAGGCTGAACACGTTTGATAACTTAACCGCGGTTGTGGTATGTTTTGTGACCGTGGACCGAGGGGATGAGCCAACGGTTCAGTTGGAGAAGAAACGGTGTTGTAGCCTTACGCCGGAGGCTTTCTGTAGCTTGAGGAGTCTATTGGATGGCTGAAACTATTGTGTTCTTGGTGAAACTGATGATGACGAATAATTTCTCTCACGCTGCTTTTGTATATGACTCACAGAATTTAAGCAAGCTCAGAAGTCTCGATTGAGATGGATTGTGTGTATGATGTGTGCTTGTGTCTATGTGATTCGCAATTTTGTGTACAAACTGTTGATTGTTTTGTGTATAGCGAGAAAAGAAACGGACAACTACATATGTAATTCTAGTTTCTCATCTTTACATGTTTCCTAATTTGTACAGTTAGTTTCCATATTGGGTAAGCCTGTCCATCATCAAAGCTTACAAAAAAGGGAGAGAACCGATAAAAACAAATTAAAGTATCGATTCTGTGTCATGAAAAAAAAAAGAATTGATTAATATTTTGTTGTGCTAAAAATATTCTTCTTTAATAGAAAAACAATCCGGTGAAGAAGAATTATATAGAAAAAGACTAAGTTGGGTCAGAGTCTTTGGAATTGGAGATTTGGCGATCGAAGCAAAGCAATCAGACAGAACTCCAAAGTCATGTCCGGAGGAATAGCACGTGGTCGACTCACAGAGGAACGGAAAGCGTTGCGTAAGAACCATCCCCACGTATGTTAGTCTTCCCTCTCCTTGTGCCCTTTTTTTCTTCGTCTTCTTGTTCCTCCTTTCTCTACCTCAAATCAAATCTGTTTCCTGTTTGTAGGCTTTTGTTGCCAAGCCGGAGACTTCGTCAGATGGAACAAATATCATGGAAAGTAGCAGAGTGTACTTCATGGCATCTATTTATCATGGAGATCACTTGTTCATGGTTTGAGTTCTGAAAATTGGGGTTTTGAGTAGTAGTAGTAGTAGTAGTAGTAACCTAAGCACGTTTTGTTTTTGTGCGGTTGCAGGATAAGAATGAATACAAGAAAAGGGTGCGACAGCAGGCGAAACAGTACCCACCAATTCTTTGATATCTTTCTTGCCTCAAGTCTTAGTCTGAATGGTTCTCTTGCTCCACTTTGTAAGAGTCATTGGGAACAACATGTCACTTTTAAAAATTTCAGTAATAAGGAACTACATTTTGCTCTTGGTTACGCAGTTTAGCAATAGTCATGTAATGATTGGATTCATAAATGTTAAATTTACACAAAACTTGAATAAAGCTACTGGAAACAATTCTTTTTATTAAAAATGTTGATCGTCAATGAGTATCTTGCAGGGGGCATGAAAGTCTCAAGTGATTACAATACTTAACTGAGGATTACGAGCGTGGGAGGAAGCTAAGCCGTCACAAACAAACACAATAATGCACAAAACATTCATCGCAGCTCAAACATGTGCTAAGAGTTTTTCTTTCAATACTTTGAAAAGAACATTTTGGTCCAGAGTGCATTGCAATATCCTATATACAGTTTTACAATTACTTGATGGAGCATATGATAATTAGTTTCAGGGTTTCACAGAATTTGGAATTCACAAGAGTTAGTCAAGTTAATTCGTAAAAAATGATATAGATTTGAATTTGTATTTCAATAGTCACAAATTAAATTCCAACATAAGAGATGATTGAAGATGCTGCAAGAAATGTATTTAAAACTAAACAAACGGATCAACGAAATTAAAAAACCTAGAAATTTCATCATTCTAGATCACAAAACCAGAACAAAACATGTTCAACGTCGAATCCATTACAACCAACATAAGCTTATGAAATTACCATTTCGAAATCAGTTCTTAAAAGATAGAGAAAGAGAGAGAGCGAGAGCGAGAGAGAGAGAGAGACAGATCAAGCCTCGGCTCCTTCTTTCTGGTAGACGTAAGTGAGTCCACACTTGCCGCAGTAATGACGATCGAAGTGGCTCGCCATGAAAGTTCCGGCACCGCAAGTTGCGTTAGGACACTCTTTCCTGAGACGCTGAACCTTACCAGATCCGTCGATTTTGTAAAACTGGAGGACGGCGAGCTTCACCTTCTTGTGCTTGTGCTTGATCTTCTTTGGTTTGGTGTAGGTCTTCTTCTTCCTCTTCTTGGCACCACCACGGAGACGGAGCACGAGATGAAGCGTCGACTCCTTCTGGATGTTGTAGTCGGCGAGTGTACGGCCGTCTTCCAGCTGTTTCCCGGCAAAAATCAATCGCTGCTGGTCCGGTGGGATTCCCTCCTTGTCTTGGATCTTCGCTTTCACATTGTCGATGGTGTCGGATGATTCGACCTCAAGGGTTATGGTCTTACCCGTTAGGGTTTTCACAAAGATCTGCATCTTTGCGGCTATGCGGAACAAACGGCTGAAAGATGAATGATGTTGAAGAGTGGGGATTTTGTAGGAGAGAAAGAAGTTAAGGTGAGAAGGGGACCGACCTCTAGGGTTTTGGACTCTGATTTTACGTAACTACCCTTACAATGAAAGACTAATTGGGTTTCATATTGGTGATTTCCCCTGAGTCTCTCTTTAGGCCCATGATAGCCTTGACAAAATAAAAACAAAATGTGAGTAAAAATTGGAGATGCAGGGAATCGAACCCTGTGCCTCTCGCATGCAAAGCGAGCGCTCTACCATATGAGCTACATCCCCGATTGATTTTTTATCTTAATAAATTTCTTTTTTTTTTCCAGGTATTGTTTCGTATTTGTTTGACTGGCCGATCAATTAATATACCTTTTCGTATTCTTCAACTTGCCTTTAAGCCTACCCTCTCAGAACCCTAGATCTCTCTCTTTGCTCATCGTCTCTTTGATTCGAATCAATTTTCTCAATCAACCCCAATCCCAAATTCAGCAAAGAGCAATGGATGATAGCTGTGCCGTCTGCGCCGACAATCTCGAATGGGTTGCCTATGGATCTTGTGGCCACCGAGAAGTTTGCTCCACATGCGTCGTTCGTCTCCGTTTCGTCCTCGGCGATCCTCGCTGCTGTATCTGCAAAACTGAGTCTCCTATCGTCTTCGTCACCAAGGTTATTAGGCTTTTCCTCTTCTTAATTGCACCTCTGTTGCCATCATCGGATATATTTTAGAATTCGTAATTAGCCCCTCTTTTCTCAATTATAACTTAGTTATTGAAGATAGTTTTTGTCAAATTTTCATGCCTTAGCTCCTCGCTGTGAATGCTTATAGCTGGTTTCTTGCAGGCATTGGGTGATTATACGAGGACGATCAATGACTTCTCGACATTCCCATCAGCACCAAAGGAAGGTCGAGTAACAGGAGGTTTTTGGTATCATGAAGACACTCAGGCTTTCTTTGATGACTTGGATCAGTACAGGATGATCAAAGCCATGTGTAGGCTCTCCTGCAGCGTTTGTGACAAGACGGAGGACCAACCAAGAGAAGGAGCACCAGGGACAAGGCATCGTTTTCGGATTAAGAGCATTGAACAGTTGAAGGGTCATTTATATCATAAGCACAAATTGAATATGTGTGGTTTGTGCCTCGAAGGGCGTAAGGTGGGAGCTTCAAAACATCACTATATATGTGCAAGCTTATTTGCTGTTATCATCTTTTTGGAATTTTCGCTCATTTGGTTACATCTCTTTGTCTCTGTTTACATGGATAGATATTCATATGTGAACAAAAGTTGTATACAAGGGCACAACTTAACCAACACATACTAACTGGTGACTCTGAAGTTGATGGAAGTGAGAGTGAAAGAGGAGGCTTCGCTGGACATCCTATGTGTGAATTCTGTAGGAATCCTTTCTATGGTGATAATGAGTTATATTCTCACATGACTACGGAGCATTACACCTGTCATCTATGCCAAAGGTAATGGCAATCTTTTATTTGCGAAATCTTTATTTTGAAAGTGTGTAACTTGAATGACTTCATTGGCTTCAATTACCTGATATAGGGCGCAGACAGGACAATATGAATACTACAAGAACTATGATGACTTGGAGGTAAACATCAACCATATTCTTTAGAGCTTAGGTTATAGTGGCTGCATATGTTCTGATTCTACATGTTTCTGTAACAGCTTCACTTTCGCCGAGACCATTTCCTTTGCGAGGACGACTCCTGCCTTTCAAAGAAGTTCATAGTTTTCCAAAACGAATCAGAGTTGAAAGTAAACACTTTTGGTGAATTTCTCATTGTCCTTTTTAAGTTCTGCTCTATGGATTTTTGTTAACAATTTGTATTTGTTTATTCAGAGGCATAACGCTATCGAGCATGGGGGTAAAATGTCTCGGTCTCAGCGAACTGCTGCATTACAGGCATGTAACCCCTCTTGCCTGGTGTTTTTTTGTTAATATATATATATATATATCTTTCCACTTTGCTTGCTCATATACTATTGTGATTCCGTTTCAGATACCAACGAGTTTCAGGTACAGACGTGGAAATGACCTAGAAAATCGTCGTGGAAGACCCCGATCATTCCGTCGCGAACCTGGTGGCGATGAATATAATCTTGCTGTCAATGCTGCTCTTCGTTTATCTGAGGCTGAGTATTATCGGCAAGAGCATGCTCCTCCACCCTCAAGTGTACCACCTGGATTCTCGGAGAACAACAACAGCCACATTGATGATGGTGATCCTCTCATCCAACCAATGGAATCTCTGTCAACTACTGATATGGAACCCTCTGCGCGATATCTTCAAGCTGTAGGCAGTTCTGGTGGTGGTGGTACACGTCTTGTAGAATCTTCTTTTCCTCCTCTTTCTGGTCAAGCGAGATCTGGGCAGAACTTGGAGAGATTGCCTACTAACACCTTGGCTGCTCGTCTAAGACGGCAAACAAATCGAACACCTACCGCTACAGCTATTGCTAGTCCTTCTGAAGCATGGCCAGCGGTTAACCGTGGCCCAGCACAAGCATCCAATACAAGTGGTGGCGGCAACTCTTCTTCGGCATGGCCAGCAATAGGTCGAACACCTGTACAAGCCTCTAGTTCTTCAGCCCAATCTAGGTCCCATGCCAGAGTTGCACAGCCCAGACCTCCTATATCTGCGATTCCACAGGCTGCTCGTAATGCAAATAGGATTCCTCATTCATCCTCAGCCCCTAATCTCTCTGATACAAGATCACTTCAGCCTTCTCCTTCGGATTTTCCTCCCGTTTCTTCTACTGTTGTGCAGAATCGCAAGACATCATCCACCATCACACAGGGATCTTCAAACTCCCAACCGCCTCCAGATGTACAGTCCGCCAATAAGTCATTGATTGAGAAAATGCGAACTGCACTTGGTCATGATGAAGATCTGTTTATGACCTTCAAAGATGTATCAGGACAGTATCGTCAAGGTTCGATTGATGCCAAAACTTACTTGGCGTATGTGAAAGGTTATGGATTGTCTCACTTGGTTATCGATCTTGCTAGACTCTGCCCTGACCCTAAAAGGCAGAAGGAACTCATTGATACTCACAATGCCAGTTTGAGAAACGATACTAAGGACAATGGTCAATCTTCTGCGCAGAGCTCGTCTCAAGCTCAAGAGAGTCAAGGTTCAAAGAAAAACAAAGGGAAAGCTGTGAAGGCTGTTGATCCAAAAGAAGCATTAGCAGAGAACTTTATGGACACAGTGAGGAGATTACAGTCTTCACAGAATTCTTATCAAGAAGAAGAAGAGGTGATAGGAAAAGATAAGAATGCATACCGGACTGACAAAGGCAAATCAACGGTAGCAGGAATGGATTCTTCTGCAACTGGAAGCAAGCAGCATCGTAAGAAAACCTCCAAGTTTCACAGAGTACGGCTTGGTGATGGATCAATGGCTTCATTGCTAAATCTTAATTCTTCTTCCCATGAGCCTGAACCAGAATCAAAAGATAACAGTTCCAGTAGTGACCAGAATCAAACGGGTGGAGTGCCAATACGTGGTGTTTGGCGTAAAGGAGGTGCTGCTCAACTTTTCTCCTAAAGAATTTCTCAAGTAGCGCGAAGAGTTGTACGTCGTGTCAAGGAATTTTTTTTTGAGAATATTTTATCAATGATAGTGGCTTATGTTCTTTTTGTGTTTTTTACTTGTGCGTTTTTGATATGTTTGCTATTTAAATTTCTCTTTCCCTTGGAGAGTTTTTTTTAAAAAAACGAAACTGTAATAATAAAGAGAAATCCTTTTAAATTTAGATTAAACAAAGGTTTTGCAAATGTATGCTTACAAACACAATAAGCAGAACTTATTCAGTCTTTTCATATGAAAAGACAATAAACTGGAACTGGAAAAGACAAACAACAATCAATCCTTGACGCATCAAGGCATCTTCGATAACGCTCGACTGTTTAATTAACCCTCGTGCAGACGAATCATTAAACGACCCGAAGATGCCTCACACTCATCCCTCAGCTTCCCCATCAAAGCACGTGCAGAGGTCTTTTCACTCGCCGGCATCTCCAACGGCAAATATAAGTCGACATTTTCCAACACAAGACTCCACTTAATCAAATACCTCAACACTGTCAACTCGTACGTTTTGCCAGTGAAATTCCTCACTTCAACAACCTTAAGCGTCTTCTTCAAACACTCGTGGCTGATTGCATACGTCCAATACGTATTTGGATTAAATCCAGGATTGGTCCTTGGCACAGGTAAAGGAGGAAGCATGGAGAAAGTGAGAGTTTCCAGTTGAGGTGAACTATTGATGAGAAGTCTTATCCCAACGAACTCATCCGGCATCAGATTGGTTTTGATCACCATATGTCTTGTTTCCGTTTTTAACCGAACCGGATCGTCACTATCTTTGATCGCCGTAATGAGATAAGGACAAACTGTTAACTTCCTAGCCGATAAAAGTTCATATAGGAGATCACAGAGAATTGTTCCTATCTCACGATCTTTTTCTATCTCTTCTTCAAAATCCAAGTATACTTCTTCCATGCTCCTATTCACTCTCAAGAACTGAGTGAAATGAAATTTTCCAGAATACTTGAAGATCTTAATATTGGGCAAGTCGAAAAGAGAGTACTCCATGGCGAAATCGCAATTCTCCATTATCAGTTCCCTTAACCGCATGTTATAATCGGTTATCGATTCGAGACCAACGTTCCAGCAGTTTTGTATGCTTAGACTCTCGAGAAGAGGAGACTTTGATAACAAAGCCATGATCTTTCCAAGGTCGATCCAACCAAAAGAGAGACTTTTGAACGAACACGGCTTCGCGAAACTTGATGGATCAAAACCGCAAGCAAATAGCTTCAATGACTCGACAGTCGTTTGATTGTAAACACACTCCGGCAATTCAAACACAAGCGCTGCTGCTGCTGTTTGGTTGCTTGTAGTGCACGAAGGGTAAGAGAAGTCAAGTACTAAGTTCTTGACTTTCTTGGAGACGGCGAATTCGATTAAGTACTTGATCTCGGTTTCGAAGCCCAGCGGTTTGGAAAAACAAAGTTGGAAACTTTCAATGACGTCACCGGGAAACCTGGAAACCCAATCAACCATAAAGTGAACGAACGAAACCCTAGCAACCCTTAGGGATTCTTCACCGTCGGAGACAGAGCATTTCACGAACTCGGACTCTATGAAAGAGACGTTGGTCGTTCCACGATAGATATCCTTGAAACGCTTGGCAATAGAACTCGTCGCCACGGCTTCCTTGAAGGGCAGGTTAGAGATGATCAGAACCAAAAGAAGATCCGATAAACCAGATAATCTGTCACGATTTCTTCCTGAATCCATTGCTTGTGAGTTTGTATACATAAAAGGATTCAGAGGAAATATGGATGAGTTCGCGAGGAAGCAGAGGGTTAACTTTCTCCTTTTATAAGTTTCTGAAAGGTTGCGACTTTTTGTTTACTATTGAAGCGGTCACAACCCATATAAAATATGAATGCATCAAAACATAAACCCGTATAACGAGTTTAGTAAACAGAAAGGTTGCGACTTATAATAAATATAGTAAACAGAGAGGTTTTTGTGCTCGTGTTGAAGCGTTTGGGATAAGAATGAGACAATATTTTTACTATACGACTTATAGTAAACAAATAGGTTTTTAAACAGAAACCCGTATAAAATATAGTAAAAGACTGACAAAAAAAAAGTATAGTAAGAAAACAATACATTGTCAAGGGTTCTTGAGGAAGAAAATTAGGAAAACTGAAGAAAGTATATTCGTGGAAAAGGACTATCAATCTAGAAGTCAAAGTCAACGTCAAATAAGAAACGGACGTTTAGGAGATGACATGCATTAGAATTTCCACTAACCACAGTATCACCACTACTCAACTAAATGCCAACAAGGCAATAACCACGACTCTCCACCAATCAAAAACGCTTTGTTATCCATTCCCGAAATTACCCTCCCCCTCGATTGCCTCGAACCGTCGCCACTTTAAGGGTAAAACCGTCAAATCAGAGAGTGAAAAAGGAATATCATGGCGAGAGAGGAAAAAGGTTTCTAAAGTGAATAGCCCTTTGGCACGGAAGAGGAGGCGATGAACGCGGCGTGCGAAGGAGATGTCGAAACGAAGCCGACGGTGGTGGCAGCGGCGGAGATGGCTGAGCCGCAGTACGTGAGGGCGAAGACGGCAGTTTGGTGGGACATAGAAAACTGCCAAGTCCCGAAAGGTGTTGATGCTCATGGGATTGCTCAGAACATAAGTTCGGCACTTGAGAAGATGAATTATCTTGGTCCAGTCTCAATCTCTGCTTTTGGCGATACAAATCGTATCCCTCCGGCCATCCAGCAGGCTCTCAATTCCACCGGAATCGCCCTCAATCACGTCCCCGCCGGTGAATCTCGTAAACCCTTTCTTTTTTAAGCTCTGTCACTTTATGTTTGTTATTGAGATCATCACTACGTCTCCTTGGTTATGCATATGCCTCTTTGCGTCTCTTTTCATTGGTTGGATTTCAATTCTCAGTCGAGCTTTAGGGTTTTTACTGTTTTGGTTTGATTTTGTATAGCTAAATCGTTTCCTTCTTGGTTTTGTGCGTGTGTGTGTGTGTGGATATTGGTTTCAGGAGCAAAAGATGCGAGTGATAAGAAGATTTTAGTAAACATGTTCTGCTGGGCGTTGGATAATCCTGCACCTGCAAATTTTATGCTCATATCAGGGGATAGAGACTTCTCAGATGCTCTTCACCAATTGAGATTGAGACGCTACAATGTTCTCTTGGCACAGCCTCGCAAAGCCTCCGTGCCGCTAGTTCATGCTGCAAGGACTGTATGGCTTTGGACTAGCCTGTCTGCTGGTGGTATCCCTCTTTCCAAAAGCGAAAGTTTACAGCTTATTGCCAATGCGACCCCACCACCACCTACTTCTGCTTCAACGACACAGGAGTCTGTTCCATCAAGCCAACCTCTGGATTCAAATCCTGACACTACAAGAATCCTTGATAACAAATTCAAGGTTAAATACCTTCCAAAACCTTCGAATCACCAGCCTGCAGCGCCTAAGTTTCAGGAAAGTAAGCCTAACTACAATAACCAACGTCAGCCACAGAACAGTCATGGAAAGATGATCAAGAGACCTCATGAGGTTTTGAGAAGTAGTGAGCCATCTTCTTCCACCACCATACCTGCTCCTCCCATTTTACACACTAGCAATGTTAACTCATTCCCTGGTAATGTGATGAGTAATCCTCAGAATCAGTACAATTATCCTCCAAGACCTGGATCTTTTCCTCCTAGACAACCTCACTTTAACACCGATCCTTCTTGGAATAATGGAACTAGCATCCCTAACCATGCGCAGAACTACTATCCCAATGCGTCCAGACCAGGTGCTCCTAATATGCGGCCGACTTATGGTAATGTTTTCCGTCCTTACCGGCCAGAGAATTTGCATCCTCCATTGCCCCCGAGAAATGACGGTCCTAGGTTTCCGTCTCCACCTCTCATGGCTGCACCTGATCCCAGCAATCTAAGTCTGTCTCAGTACCCGAACCAAACTCATAATCAAAATCGTCCTAATTTCAATCCTCAAGTTAGACAAGAGTTCAGACCAAAGATGGAATCATCATCATCTTCTCCTAGCTTAAACGCTACAAATAAAGGTTATCTTCCACGGAGTAGTAGTGCCCCAGTAACCCATACTACTGCAACCACAGGCAACACCAACTCTACCACTCCTGGAGTCTCACCTCCTCAGCCTCCAGTGGTTACTACTGGATCTGGTTCCAGCAATGGTGTGCGGGGAATACATGAGTGCCCACCACCGTCTGAGTATGCTCAAGGCCTTATAGGCGTTATCTTACATGCTCTAAATATCTTGAAAACCGAAAAAGTTATGCCTACCGAGCCTAATATCTTTGATTGCATTCTGTATGGAGATCCAAAGCATCGCAGTACTGATATAAAGAAAGCATTAAACAGTGCAATAGAGCATCACATGATCATAGTGATAAATATGGGTAAACTGAAGCTTTACATTGGCAAAAATGAAGCTCTATGGAACTGTGTAAACCCTTTAGGGGGCAACGCTAAGCAATACCCGAAAGCCACTTGGGATAGAATTCAACAATTTCTAACCTCATCTTCAGGGCGGGTAGCGATTATGGCAACTCAGTGCAGGTTAGAATATTTGGTTTACTTAAAAGGAATCTATGGTGTTCATCATTAGTGAATTATTTCTGATTTTTTTTTTCTTTTTTGGATCTAACATTTAGGTACGAAGCTGCACAAATTCTGAAAAAAGAATGCCTAAAAGAGTATACTTTAGGTGACATAGTTCAGATCTTGAATATAGCAGCAACCTCAAAGAAATGGATTACTCATCATCAAACAGGATGGAAACCAATTACTGTTGACCTTGCTGCTACAGAGAGTACAAACAAGAAAGCTACTGAAACCGTGACAGGTATCCAACCTGTTGTCTGAAATAAAATCTGTTCCGTGAAATAGTGAAGATGTAGTAGTAGCCATAAGCAGAGCATATATGGGTACACTACTTTGAATACCAAATATAGAGCACTAAGACATGGAAAATAGTGTTTTCCATATCGAAAAACAGCAGAATTGCGATGATTCTGTAGTCTTAAAGAGTACTAGTAGTAGTAGTAGTAGTGGTAGTAGCACCTTTTCATTTTACTATCGTCGGTTCATTACCAATGAGTCTAAAGCTAAAAATTTGGGGGATGGTTAGGTTTGGACCTATTGGTTATGTATTAGTACATGGTTGGGTTCATAAAAACCTTAGTATTATTCTCGAGAAGAAGATTTGCACAATTTCATCATCTGGAAGATAAACAAGTTTGTGGGAGAAGAAATGTTGATTCAGGAATCACTGCATCACCAGAGTTTCTGCAATCTGTTTCTTTTGGTCCAAAGAGGTTACAGATATTTACATAATAATCCAATGTCGTTGGAGGGTTAATATCTAGTAATTTTACCTCTCTTTTTTAAAAAATTACTTTTGCGTCTTATTTTGTACTATGAAGACTCTCGGAACCATGAAGCTTCTTTTTCCTTTAAAGCATATTATGTTTCATGTATGAAAATAATTTCTACTGGTACTTTTATTTATCAGCTTACTCACATGTACATTACCACAACTTGGAAACGAAAATGTATAGGAATCAGAAGAAATTTAAGAATTTGTTCTAGGTACTACTCGGTTGATGGGAGTTGTTAAATAGTTTTCGTTTGATTTTCCAACTTTATGCAGTTAAAAAATAAGACTGTAGGAAATGTATGATCATGTTCCATTGAACAATTTAATTCTTATCATATTTAAAATTTTCGTTTTATATAAATTATAAATCCAAACTTATAGTACAAGCTAATAGTCATATTTCGATCGTGCCAGAAAGGCAGAAATTACATTATCCCTCAAAAGATGGGTACACTAATGTTGTGTGTTATTATATCTGCTTTAGTGTTAAATGCTAGAGTTTATC
Source organism: Streptanthus diversifolius (assembly GCA_039880935.1). NCBI lineage: Eukaryota > Viridiplantae > Streptophyta > Magnoliopsida > Brassicales > Brassicaceae > Streptanthus > Streptanthus diversifolius. Next base: position 1,249,738 of record JAXGFM010000016.1, on the reverse strand, counting down.
ATTGATTGATGTAGAACGCATATTATCCATTAGTATATTTATTCAAAAGGGTATTATAATCGAAGGCCAATCTATATTCTAGCTTAATTGTGTTGTGTGTCTATAAACAAATACGAGGAGCTCACAACCAGAATTTCGAGATACCTTTATTGTGATATCTTTATTTCATCAATGATTACTGAAGCAAGAGATTAATTTATTTCAACAAATCCGTAGCGGCGGCAAACCCACTGGCTGAGCAAACACATGATCAAACTGCAGCAGGATATCATGAATGGATTGCGGACAGACACATGAGATTCCTGAAACGTCGAGAGATCTTTTAGCGCAGCCTCAAGACGCATCTTAGAATGGTAAGTACAGTGTTGGAGAAGCCTGACATTTGGAGGAAAGCCTATCACCCAAAGCGAAAGAAAGAGCAAGGCTTTTAAGGATTGTGTCGAGGACTAGTCATGACATTACCACAATCTGTTCTAGGCTCTAGTTAATTCCTCTCTAGTAAGTTGAGTAAATTGTCAGTTGAAAATTACATTGCCATTTGACTAGTTTGTAATGCGTTATTTCCTCTATGCCCACACAATCATTCAATGAATTAAGTAAAACTGTACTACATTCAACTTATTAATAATACAAATTACACAAGTTGATTCCTTCTGTATGCCGAGGATTTAATTATCACCAAAATAGAGAACTCTGTAGGACTTCAAAATCTTACAAGAGTTACTCTAACCTGAGATTCAAGAGAATACCTCGGATTTAAAAAAGATCGAAACAGATCTCACTGGCTGATTTCTGACTAAAATGTTTTGTTGAAAGAGCCTCTGAATCAAGGAAGGAAAGGATTATGAGACGGGAACGTCTGTTTTTGCATATTATATGCCCTGTAAAAGCCACAAAACACACACCCAATGATAAATATTTACTAAGAAACCACGTAGAATTCTCCACAAAATTTACAGTATAGCTAAGTCGAGGAGTGACCTATTAGCTTTGATTCCACCAAGCCCAATGGTTCCAAGGACGATCAAAAGGAAAGGTGCACCGATCAACCAAGCGTTACCTCTTTTGGCATATTCATATGTCCTTGGGACTCCCGTCTTGACCACCCTCGAGTACACACCTTATCAATGTTACACAACTTTAGAGTCTCATCAATGTCCAACCCACCACGCTTGGTGTTATAACACATACTGACTGTTGATTACCTGCTTTGGAATATTGTTGGCCTTTAACATCACCTGCAAACAGAGACCAATGTGGAACTTAGAATAGCTCTTTTTTATTTTTTGCAGAGACCATTGACTCTTATATAATAAACTGCTTTGAAGGAAAGGTCAAATCGCAGTAAATTACCAGACTCAAGGCAAGAGTAAGCTTCAGATATCTGCAAAAATATTGAGAAAGTAACTTTGTAGGGTAATTTGAAATCTAAATGTGCGTATAAGAAGGAACTTAGTCACTCACAGATTTGAACTTAGACTCAGCACGGAGCTTCTGATCATCTGGGAAGAGATCAGGATGTGATTCCCATACTTTCTTCCGGTAAGCAGCTTTAACCTACACGAATCATATTCACCCAATCAAATTAAAAGATCCCAATCTAGAATTCGAATTCTCAACCATGCTATCACCGAATCAAACGAACAAGCCAAAACCCTACTTATAGAATCCAGAGATCGAAAATTTCCCCCAAAAAGCTCACAAAATCAAAGATTAATAGGAATAAGAAGAACCTGAGAAAGATCGGGACGAGAGTTGGGAGGAAAGCCCAGCAACATCTTGGCTTCCTCCACCTGCATTTTCCCGCGTCGACGAAACGATTCGCCCTCTCTCGACTCGGTCGACTTTTATTTTATAACTCATGATTTATTTTTCGCTTGAGGCTCATATTGCTTGAACACGTGTCCATCTGACGACCAGTGGTATCTTGTGGGCCCATGTTTTAATTTCATTCAATTGGATTTGAAGAAAGGTTTCCTGTATGTGTAAATAAAATAATTTCAAGTTTCAGTTACTATAGTATAAATTTGGATTTTATATTTGTTATTGAACAGCAAAAACTACTTCGCATTAAAACGTAAAACTAAAATATAGCAAAAATATTAATTTGGAAACAATAGCCGTTTAACCTGAAATTAGCCCGCAAATCCCTCGCTACCATATGTTAAGTACCTAGAAAATAAATAATAATAATATCTACCAATTATAGTCGAACTATAAATATACACAACATGCATGCATGCATGCATCTCTCTATATCTAAGCTTCTCTTCTTCCTCCGAATCCGTTCCTTTCCGATCCCTTTTTTTTTTTGTTTTGTCTCCGTCTATACAAATCATGAACACGCCAATCAAACTAGCCTTTCTCTTCTTATCCGTCACCACAACCGCAACCGCAACCGCAACCACCACACCAGCCAAACGCACAAACTACCTTTTCACACCGCACGCAAAAGCAGTCGCGGGGATATGCACCGTAATCCTATCAAACACAAGTCTATGCTGCCAAACCCTTAAACACGTCCCAACCGATGACCCCATTGAATTGATCCGATCATTAGCGGTTGCGGCTGAATCTTCCGTTAAAAAAAGCGTGACTTTCCTCTCCGAAATCAAACCAAAACACAAATCGAACGCTAACGCAACTACAGCGATCAACAGCTGCCAGAAAAACTTGAACTTCGCGTTGGAAGATTTCGCTGCGTTTTGGAAAGCTATGGGAAAAGATGTAAAGACGTTGGCTCATAATTATTTCACTTGTAAGAAGATGTTAATGTCGATCATGGGATATCATTCGACTTGTTTAGATGATATTGAAGAAAAGAATTTGTCGAAGGAAGTGGAGATTGGTATTGGAGTCGGGAAGAATCTAAGCAGTAATTCGTATGATGTGTTTAATAGTTTGAATACTATTTTTAAGACTTTTGGTCTTAAGGTGAAGCTTAACGAGGAAGACACTTCGCCTCGACCGCAACCATTGTCGGATTATTATTACTGACTAAAGTATTTGGAAGTACGTAATACTTAATTAATATCGTATAATGCCAAAAACGATCGTGAATGGAATCATAGATGGTACTGTCATGTATGATGTATTTTATAGGTTTTATACATGTACGGATGGATTTCGAGATGATTGGAAAGGATATATAAATGATATGTTAATAACATAATTTTTTTTATAGATTTCTAGACGATGTTCAATAATTCGAACAAATACACTTCCACAATCATTACTAGTTTACTACTGGTCCATTTAATGTTTTAGGATATATATGATGCAAAAAAAAAAAGAAACCATGGCTTTCTTTGCTTATGCAGTTATGCTTTCCGGACATGTGAACATTAGTTCATCGAACCTTCAATAATCAATCACATATTATAATGAATAGATGATGCATGTACATTTACGTTAACGCTATACATAGTAGACTGTCGTCAATCTAGTGAGTAGCGAATTGGAACTTCTGTTGTGTTAGTTGACCTAACCTCGAGCCATTAATTACACAATTGTTTTCATACAAAGCCATAACTTATAATGTCTGATGATAGAATTATTTATCATACAAATTGTAACCTCATGTCTCTTCCTCATTTGCCTTTTTGTACAGTACAAGAAAATACATCACGACGATGTTTAAAATGTATCCTTAGTCTGCTCGTTCTGTTAGGTTACAAATGGTGAAGGAGCCAATGGTGATAAAAAATTATAACCTCATGTAAAATTCTAACTAAGGCACGACGATGTTTAAAATGGGTCCCCGCTATATATATGTATAATACGAGTGTAATGACATTGCTATATGTATAATAGCTCATTTTGTTGACTAAAGTTTATGTATATATATATATATATATATATGACTGAATCATATTTTCTTAAATAAATCTGAGTGTCTCATATTTTCTTCGATAAATCTGATGAGTGTCTTTCTGAAAAGATGATTTCGGCTTTCAATTTTACATCGCTTCGATAGAAACTAATTTCGAATCTTTTAAGAAATATTGCGTCAAAACCCCGAAATATTATCGTTATAAAAATGTTCAAAGTAATCTCACACATATGCGCGTGAAACTTGTTAATAATCTAAAAAGAAGATTTAATTGCATGAATCAGATGAATGTACCATTCATGAATTTGGGTACTACCCATACAGGACACATTTTTTTCATAGCACAAGATTAATTTATATCTTTTTTTTAAAAAAAAAAGACGAGGTTAAGCATTCAGCAAATTTACTTTCCGAATTCGGATGTAATAATACTAAGATTAGAAATGAATACAGTCCAATATTTTAGTATTACATTGTGGTGACTAATTTTTAATCTCAAACCAATATTTGACTAGAGAATTTTAACCATTCAACGACCTAAAATCTCTCCCTCCATACAAAGCTCATGCAAACCCTAAGATTAGAAACTACAACTTCTATAATAATTTTAGAAACTTCCCACAATGCACCATAATATCTACAAGCCCCAATAGTAATCCACCGGGCTCTGTTTTAATAAAAAAAAAAATCCCCTCCCTCTCCTACTTACCTCCTGAATAAAACCGGATGGAGAGAGAGAAAAATACATAAAAAGGAAAAAAAATCGAAAAAATTAATATATATATATATATTAAAAAAAATGGCTGTAGGAAAAATTGTGATATCGGTGGCTTCCATCCTTCTAGTGGTGGGTGTTGCCATAGGAGTTGTCACCTATGTTAATAAAGGCGACGGTAGCGACAAGAACACTCCTCTGAATTCGCATCAGAAAGCGGTTCAGACAATTTGTCAGACAACCACTGACAAAGGCTCCTGCGCAAAAACTCTCGAGCCTGTCAAAAGCGACGATCCAAGCAAGCTTGTCAAAGCCTTCCTACTGGCTACAAAAGACGCGATCACAAATTCCTCAAACTTCACGGCTTCGACCGAAGGAGGCATAGGAAAAAACATAAACGCGACGAGCAAAGCCGTTCTTGACTACTGCAAGAGAGTGTTGACCTACGCTCTTGAGGATCTTGAGACCATTGTTGAAGAAATGGGTGAAGATCTTCAGCAGAGCGGTACTAAGCTTGACCAGCTTAAACAATGGTTAACCGGAGTTTTTAATTACCAAACCGATTGTCTTGATGACATAGAGGAAGTGGAATTAAGGAAAATCATGGGTGAGGGAATCTCTAACTCCAAGGTTTTGACCAGTAACGCTATCGATATCTTCCATTCCGTTGTCACCGCTATGACCCAATTGGGTGTAAAGGTCGACGATATGAAGAACGTTACCATCGGAGGAATGGGAGCTCCTGCGCGTCGCCTTCTTGAAGACATCGACGCAAAGGGACTACCCAAATGGATTTCTGGCAAAGACAGGAAGCTTATGGCTCAAGTCGGACACGGTGGCGCTCCAGCCGGTGGTGCACCTGGTGATGATGGTATCGGTGAAGGCGGCGGCGGTGGCGGTAAGATCAAGGCGACTCATGTGGTGGCTAAGGATGGAAGTGGGCAGTTTAAGACTGTTTCCGAGGCGGTTAACGCTTGCCCGGAGAAAAATCCTGGACGTTGCATTATCCATATTAAGGCTGGTATCTACAATGAACAAGTCACTATCCCTAAGAAGAAGAACAACATTTTCATGTTTGGTGATGGTGCTACAAAAACCATCATTACTTTTAACAGAAGTGTTAAACTCAGCCCTGGAACCACTACGTCACTCAGTGGCACCGTTCGTAAGTCCCATGTAATTAACTTTTTTTTTCTATCTAACTATATTGCACTGCTAAATTACGTACGTTGACATGCATGCATGCAGAGGTTGAATCTGAGGGATTCATGGCGAAATGGATAGGATTTAAGAACACTGCTGGTCCATTGGGACACCAAGCGGTCGCACTTCGTGTGAACGGAGATCGTGCGGTCATATTCAACTGCAGATTTGACGGTTACCAAGATACACTCTACGTCAACAACGGACGTCAGTTCTACAGGAACATTGTTGTATCCGGCACAGTCGATTTTATCTTCGGAAAATCCGCGACCGTGGTCCAAAACTCTCTAATCCTCATCCGAAAGGGTAGCCCCGGACAGTCCAACTACGTTACAGCCGACGGTAACGAGAAGGGTACAGTGGTCAAGATCGGTATCGTTCTCCATAACTGCCGCATCATGGCGGACAAGGAGCTCGAAGCTGACAAGCTAACCATCAAATCGTACCTAGGACGACCATGGAAGACATATTCCACCGCCGTGGTTATTGGAAGTGAGATTGGTGATGTTATTAGACCAGAAGGATGGAACGAATGGCAAGGAGAACAATTCCACAAGACTGCTAAATACATTGAGTTCAATAACCGTGGACCAGGAGCTAACACTGCTACGAGGGTTCCTTGGGCTAAGGTGGCTAAGTCTGCGGCTGAGGTTGAAGGTTTCACCGTCGCTAACTGGGTGGGTCCGGCTAATTGGATTCAAGAAGCCAGCGTGCCTGTCCAGCTTGGATTGTAAGAAAACAGAAAAAAAAGTTAGGAATAAAACAGTATGTGATCATGTAAAAAGGTAACAGTACGACCTCGTCTCTGAGGATCATGGCTCTTTTTCGTATACAAGATAGGATTCTAGACATTTTGGGTTGATGTTTGTATAAGATTGCTTTTGTTTCACGAGCAAAAGAGAGATTTTTATTTTATGATGTTTCAGTTCTTTTACTTTCTTTTATTCCAAATAATGAACTTTTAAACCACTTTGATGTGTGTGTATATATATATCCTATATATTACTAAACATGATGACTGATAAATAGAACTCTAATAAAAATAAATAAACCAAAATATTGATAGAGGATTTGTGAGGATAGATATTAATATTGGCAAATATTAATGAGAAGTGTAATATGTTAGCAAAGCGAGCCCTACATTACCAAATATAAGCCCAGTTCAAAGCGAAGCTGTAGATGATTTCACCAATATCTCACACATTATATAAGTAACATTGTCATCTACCACTAATCATCATCTTCACTTTCATCACTGTATGCAACTAAGGCTAAACCTGTTTGCAGAGCTTGAGGAGTGACATTGGCTTTTGCATAATCTAAAGAAGTTCCCTCGATTTGGCTGGCCGGTTTTCCATTCCCTAAGATTTCTTTCTTCTCTTCCTCTATCGCTTTAGCCTTCTTCGGTTGTGGCTTGACTTTTATGATGGCGTTAAATGGACGAGTCGCAGGGTTTCTCTTCCCGGTTGTTTTTGGCTCCTACAAAAGAGATCAAGATACATAAATACCCATGTGGTTACAAATGCTCAATGAAACAGTTGTGCAATTCTATAAAACGATCTAATCTTGAAATACGAGATGCTCACTTTAACGGTTGGAGCTGGTGGTGGCGGTGCAGCTTCTTTTGGTTCGTGAAGAATTGCTGACCGTGCTGCAACGGCTGCCTGAAAATATAACCATAATCCTAGGTTAAACTAGCATTTTAGATCTGTTTATGTCTTTGTTCAAGAATCACAAAAAATTCACCTGGAAACTACGAAGCTGTTCTGCCTCTTCATCTGCTAATTGCCGTTCATATGCCCTCTTTGACTATTTAAAAAAAAAAGGGAAATGGAAGCATCAAGTCATGATACTTCTTCCATTACTGACTGTCAAGAGCCTATAAACATCAACGTCTCTCACTGGTCATGATATATGCAAGCTATTACGAGATAGGTTGAACAAGAAATGATTGAGCTTTTACATAGAAAGATTGCTCACCATTTCGAGTTTATCAAGAAACTCAGTCTCATCCTCATCCAGAGATTTGGGAGGTCCTGAAAATCCAATTAAATAAAAAAAAGAGTTCACGACCTCTCTTCTTCAGTGAAACCATTGAACAAAAAGCACAAAACAAAATTCGTAACTCCAGAAAGAAGAATTTAACCAAAGATGTTATCAACACTGCTAGAGTGTGAGTGACTCACTATGCTTAAATCGTTCGTTAAACTCAGCGTCCTTCTTGTCTTTGTTCTCTTTCAAAATCTGAAATTAATATGTAAACAAGTGAGGAAGAAGAAAAGGAAGCATTGTTCTTAGTCTTCCAAGAAACTTCAACAATAGGATTTATAGATTATAAGAGTATCGAGTAATGAATACTCATTGGAGAGAGAAAATCACAAATTAACTCAATTCATTCAGCTGCAATCGGATCAAAAAAGAAGAAAAAGACTGAAAATTTCCAAGGAAAATTAGAAGGAACGAGAAAAGGAGGATGGAGAAAAACCTCGAACAAAGCCCTGTCTCTCTGGAATGTTCCATCTTCAACTCTTTCACCTCTTTCTTTCTTCGATTCATCTAACTACGTCACCCAAATTCAATTGCCCAGAGAAAAAAAAAAGAGGGATTTAAAGATCGAATTTACAAAATTAGGGATTCGATAGAGAAAGGAGACAGATGCACGAGAAGAGAGAGAGAACCTGTTCCTCCGAGACGAAATTAAGTAACCTAATAGGCTTCACTGCTGTCTCTTCAGCCATCTTCTTCGTCTACGCAACAACCAATTCACACTTTTCTTTCCCTCTGAATCCAAAACCAACAAAATTTTCTATCAAACAGAAAGAAAATAATTTTTCTTGCTCTTTTATCTTTTACTTAACCGGATTTAACACACTTCTTCTTCATCCGTACAACCGTCCGATGGATGACACGTCACATAATATTCTCGAGTTTTCAAATCTCCCATCGGGTTAATATATATTCGAGTTTGATCCTACAGGTTTCATCTGATAAGTTTAGTACCTCCTCCACTATTGATTAGTTGATTAGACGAAGGTGTACTCAACACAAATTATATATGCTTATTGGCTATCTATATGATGATGAAATATGGATAAAAAGTCCAAAATCAAGAAAAATTGTCGGAATGAAACACACAACTTTTAAAAAGAATGTTTGATGAAGCAAAAGCAAAAGCAAAAACAAAACCCTCAAAGGTTAGCTTCTTCTTCCATTGCACGCCGCTCCACCAAAGCTCATCAATATACAGTTACATCGGCGACCTTGGCCGTAGCTCCTCTAAAGCCTTATTGTTACACCGGAACCATGTGATGAACCATGGAAGAGTCTAAGTGAGGATCCTGTGGAATGTATCAAACTATCTGCCACCAAACCGAAACAAAACTAAAAAAGTTACATGTTTAGAAGAACACATCGCCATTATGGGTTTGGTGAGAATGGAACAAGACCTAAAGTTGATTGCTTTCTCAGTAGTTATCATATAGTTTTAAGTTCAACCATTTTACTAGCTATATGACCGACAAGGCACGAAAGCTCATATGTTGCATACCTGGTTTACTACACGGAAGAAAGGTTTTGACAAGTCATCTGATCCTTGACTAACTCTGTTATTGCGTCTCTCAATCTCTCGTAATCCTCTGTTTTGTTATAAACCTGACGAGAAATCCGTACATACGCAGTGATTAACCCACTGTCTTTATCTTTCACTCCTTCCTCGCCATCCCTCAATCCAAGGAAATAAACTGGAACCTCGACTGAACAATACACCCGCAGATATGAGCGCAGATTAGTAGCATCTTCATCGCTTTCAACACAGAGTTTTGAAGGTAAACCGATCATAACCATTCCAACACACATCTCAGGAGGTGACCCAAGATTCGTTCCCCAAGCGTTAGATAGCATTAACCCCATTCTCACAGCTTCATCATGGTTCCTATCCATTATCCCTTCAATCCCTCCCTCGAACCTGTTTACAAACTCCATAACAGATGGAACCACAAGCTGCGAACTGTAATCCCTAGTCCCAATCCAGGCACTCTCAACAGGCAAACCATTCCCAAACTCATGAGATACCACAGGGTGATGAACATCAGACTCGGAACTGCGTTTCTTGCAATAGAAAAACGCTACAGACGGCGGGCAAAAGAACCATTTATGCAGATTGCTCACGTAGTAATCAGCTCCGATCTCTTTGACATCAACTTTAACACTACCAATGGCATGAGCTGCGTCAACAAAAACCTGCTCCACACCTTCTTCTCTGCAGATTTTAACCAGTTCTCGTACCGGCATCAAAACACACGGCATCGAAGTTATATGGTCAATGATAGCTAACCTAACCGTTCTACCATTCGCTCTACCTTTCTCTATTCCTTGCCTAAACGCCGAGATAATCTCTTCGTTCGAATTCACAGGGAAAGGCAACCTAACCTCAACAGTGGAACCTCCCACGCGCGAGACGTAAGCCTGAATCGACTTCTTAACGCTCTGAAACGCACAGTGAAACATCACTACAGTGTCTTCCTTCTGGTACTTCCCTTCCGAGAAACACCTTCCGACTTTCTGAAGCACAATAGCTGCTGCCGTGGTCGCGTTATCGACGAGCGAGACCTCGTCGAAGTCATCGGCGTTGATTAGGTCACTGATCACGGTTCGAGAAGCGAGCAATCCACGACGGAGAGCGTTGAAGTAGAACTCGTCAGGCTGACGGAGATATCGAAGCTGCCACTCGCGCTGCGCCTCGAGAACGGAGCCGGGACAGCACCCGAAGCTGCCGTTGTTGATTCTGGCAACACCGGTCTGGTGGTGAGCGAACTCGGACTGGATATCTGACTCGGTTAGGTACCCAGACAGACGTGGTTTCTTCGGAGCGCGGTGATTGTGATTCGTCGAATCGCCGTTCCGCCGCTCGTCCGCCTCCATCGGAGTGAAAAATCTTTTCTAGGGTTTCTTCTCGAATTGGGGAATTGAATTTTGTGGTCAGTGTAGGTACGTAATCGTCGATTTAGTTGTGCGGTTACACTTTTGCGTTCCCGACAACGTTTTGAGCAAAATTTCAAAATTAATGATATTTTTATTTCATTTGATAAAGATAACGCTATGTAATTTTACGCTCTTGACATTTGATCATTTGCACTTTTTAATCATATTCGCTTAGACTTGGACTTTCTTGGGCTAATAAGGTGGGCTATTGTTAGATTGAGTCATATGACATGTGAGATCACTCGTGATTATAAAAATAGCTTTTGCATGACCTAACCATTATTCAAGTTGCATATAGATCGTCTCTGGAATTTGATTAGACTATAAATCCATATTTTCTCCATTACTATACACGTGTAATGCACCGAGCGTTGATTTATTGACCAAAATTTGGGCCTGGCCCATGTAAATTGAGAATTAGCCTAGAATTAGATCAACCCTAACACGTGGCGACATATGAACGCTGGGGGAGTCAAAAGGTTTGCAAGTTGTAACGCTTTCCCTCAATCCGCTGCTCTTTGCCGTCTCCGCCGTCTTCAGCTCACCGGCGAGTTGGTGAGCTTCTTCTTCTTCTCTTACTCTCGAATGTCTTCTGTTTAATCTTTGAATCGAATGAGATTTTGTTTCATTTCTATGGGAATCTGTTGCCTAAATGGTCTTGACGTAATTTCGTTTCTATCCCCTTGGCTTATAATGGTTTTTTCTGCTCCGTAGCTTTGAGTTTCATCGATTTGATTTTCATTTTCATGTTTGTTGACCGGCTTTGTTTCTCTGTATTTTAGATTTAGTTGGAGAATCGACCATTAAATCTCTATGGAATCACAGATCTCGAAGTTAGCTTTGGATTAATGCTTAGGTTTAACTCACTTGTTAACTTTGATTTCGTAATTATGATCATAAACGTATCTCTTTTGTTATTAATGTATTCAGAAAATAAAGGGTTGAAATGGCTGGTCCAAGTGGAAAGAAAGAAAAGGTTGACAAGGCTGGTCCAAGTGGTGGCAAAAAGAAGAAGGACGTCAAGAAGGAAACAGGTCTCGGACTCAGCGTTAAGAAAGATGAGAATTTCGGGGAATGGTATTCGGAGGTTTGTTTATACTCAGTATCTATCTTTCCAGCATTTTCTTATTTATTTCTGAGATTATTTCAACTTTTTTTTTTTTGTTTCAAGCAGATTTAATGACATTTGGTTTTTATCTTTCTAGGTTTGTAAACACGAGATGATTGAGTACTACGATATCTCTGGATGTTATATCCTTAGGCCATGGTCAATGGCTATTTGGGAGATTATGCAAGTGAGTACCATCATTTCTTTTTTATCAATCTTATGTCAATCACAATGATAGCAAGAACTGGAATAACGAATGTGGGAGATAAGAACTTTGATCATTTTGTTTTCATTTGACTTGCCATTTTTAGACTTTCTTTGATGCGGAAATCAAGAAAATGAAGGTCAAGAATTGCTACTTCCCTCTGTTTGTATCTCCCGGTGTACTGGAGAAGGAGAAGGACCACATCGAGGGTTTCGCCCCAGAGGTGTCTCTATCTTAAATCTTTAAAAAGAATTTTATTTGTGAAAAAAAGGCATTCGATTAACGGACTTGAATGTTTGTTTAGGTTGCTTGGGTTACAAGATCTGGCAAATCTGACTTGGAAGTCCCTATTGCTATTCGTCCAACCAGTGAGACAGTGATGTACCCTTACTACAGCAAGTGGATCAGGGGGCACCGTGACTTGCCTTTGAAGCTTAACCAGTGGTGCAATGTTGTTAGATGGGAGTTCAGCAACCCTACCCCATTTATCCGGTACTTAATCATTTTATACTCCTTTCAAGTTTTCTTGCTCATCTTGTTTATGCCTTTTTCTTGAACTACTGAATTATTTCTGCCGTGAATATTGGGTTTAATATGGATTTAAATCCTCAAACACAGAAATTTGTTTTGTCATATCCCATTGCCTGACTTTTTTAATTGCAGGAGCCGTGAATTCCTTTGGCAGGAAGGCCACACTGCTTTCGCCACGAAAGAAGAAGCAGATGAAGAGGTTAACTGAACTTCTAACTTTTGCCTGTGATCCAATATCTTCCTTTTTATTTGCTGCAAACAAGGGTTGCATTTAGCAGCTTAATACCATTTATCGTACTGCTTCAACTGTTCTCAGGTCCTTCAAATTTTGGAGCTTTACCGTCGCATATATGAAGAGTTTCTCGCAGTGCCAGTTGTGAAAGGTAGGAAGAGTGAAAATGAGAAGTTTGCTGGAGGGCTTTACACTACAAGTGTAGAGGTATTTAATTTTTCTATCTCGTGTCAGAGATACAATCTTCGTTCTTTTTTTTCTCTCGTGGATTTACTCTTTATGGATTAAACTTTCCATTTGTAGGCTTTCATTCCAAACACGGGTCGTGGTGTACAAGGTGCTACCTCTCATTGTTTGGGACAAAACTTCGCGAAGATGTTTGAGATCAACTTTGAGAATGAGAAAGGAGAGACAGCAATGGTGTGGCAGAATTCTTGGGCCTACAGTACCAGGACGGTAAAAATCTTAAGTTATTTTTATTACCTAGGTTATTCTTCCTTACGGGTTCTCTACTGCTGTTAACTTTTCAACTTCGTACCTTGCTATAGATTGGAGTAATGATTATGACTCATGGAGATGACAAAGGCCTGATACTTCCTCCTAAAGTTGCATCTGTCCAAGTTGTTGTGATCCCTGTGCCATACAAAGATGCTAATACCCAAGGAATTTTTGATGCTTGTACTGCTACTGTATCTGCCTTGTGTGAAGCTGGTATTCGCGCTGAAGAAGATTTAAGGGACAACTACTCTCCTGGATGGAAGTATTCAAATTGGGAAATGAAGGGTGTCCCATTGAGAATTGAGATTGGACCCCGAGATCTGGAAAATGCTCAGGTCAGCCTGGTTTAACCTGTTGACATATAGGATTTTTGGTTTGAGTATGTGAACTTGTAAATGTGGCTAAACTGATTTCATTTCATTTATCTTTGTTTTGCATCGCTATAGGTCAGAACTGTGAGACGGGACAACGGAGTTAAGGAAGATATCCCAAGAAGTAGCTTAGTCGAGCATGTTGCAAAACTGCTTGAGAAGATCCAGGAAAACATGTATGAAGTGGCGAAGCAAAAGAGGGAAGCATGTGTTCAAGAAATTAAGACTTGGGATGAGTTTATCGAAGCTCTCAACAAAAAGAAACTCATCTTAGCTCCCTGGTGCGATGAAGAGGTACGTTACAAGAACAAAATAAAACTCTTGTTCTTCGATCTCTTGTATAAAATCAACTGTGAGAGAGAATGCAATTTTTATCCCCTTGATATCATATTATCTGCAGGAAGTGGAGAGAGATGTCAAGGCACGTACAAAAGGTGAAACTGGAGCAGCTAAAACCCTCTGTTCTCCATTTGAACAGCCAGACCTCCCTGAAGGTCAGGAACAGAGAACCTTTTAATATCTCTTGAGAAACTCTGTTTGTAAATATCGGTGACCCGTCATTGTTATTGTTCAATAGTTAAGCATTTATTATTGTTTTTGTGTTTGTACAGGCACTCTTTGCTTTGCATCTGGAAAGCCTGCGAAGATATGGACCTATTGGGGCAGGAGTTACTAAGTGTTCATCATGTTTTGGTTCAGTTCATGAAATTTACTTTTGGCTTGTAAAGACTCTCAAGTTCATTGTGCGTTGATTTGTTATTTTTGACTAAAAGCTATTTTAATTTTTTTTTAACTGTGTGATTGCACTATGAACTATAAAATGATGTTTTTGTTTCAAACGAACTGTTCGAAAAAGGAACCAGAAATAGCTCTGAAATCTACAGCTTGCAAGTGCAATTCTCGGTGGCATTTGTGTCTTGCTGATATCCATTTTTATTTTTCCTTAGTTGTTAGCTAATAATTTATATTGGGCCTCAACAAATTTGAACTCATGCCCAAAGCCCTTTGAGTCCATGTGTAGCACTTGAGACCCACAACACCACAAAAACTTAGATCCCAAGTCTCCTCTTGTATATACTATAAAACCATTCCATCGCAAGTTTATTGCTTACTATTTGAATTCACAGGAAAAATAAACCCTATATTTTCGCGACACTCGAGCACGATGAAGAAGAACAGTGTTCGAGTTAATCAACTCAAGGAAAAGTTGAGAACATGCAGGCAGAGGAAATGCATAACTGTTGTGGCGATTATTACGACAAACTTAAAGCTATTTGGGAGATCTCGCGACTCACGAACAGAGACCTTCGTCTCGATGCGGCGACGAAGAGAGGTTACATCAATTCCTTTTGGGATTAGATGCTTCAGTCTATAGCAATTTTAAAAGTGAGATCCATTGCCAAGCTTATTCGATGGGAGATCACGAAGAAGAGAAATGGGTTCCGAATAATCGAGGATTAAGTGGAGAAATTTTCGTTGATGTAAGAAGAACTGTTAACTTAGAGGACGACTACATGGAGATAGCTGAACCAGTCTTGGCATTACGGTTAAGAAAGATGAGACTTTCGGACAATAATATTCTAAACATACTTGAATTGTTTCCGGTTTCTTCCAATTCTGAAATATCAGTCTTTTTTTTTTTTTTTTGGTTATTTTGAAGGTCTGTAGGTATGGTGAGATGATGGCATACTATGATATAAGTTGATGTTACATTCTAAGGCCATATGCTATGAAGATTTTAGAATATTATGCAGGGTTTCTATGTTTTTCTTCAGGAAAGCCTGCAAAGTAGTGGACTTATTGGGGCAGGAGTTCTAAATTCATGACATGTTTGCTTCATCTTGCGTCTTTGACTCCGGTTTAGTCTCGGTTTGGTTCTCAATTATAATGCGCTTCGGTTGTTACTTTGGTCGTGATGCGTAGCCATAAACTCTCAGGTGCAACTCAATAATCGAAGCTTTTTTTTCTCTTGTGTGCTATAATTCACCATAAAGCTCTGTTTTTGAAGAAAATGTGATAACTTTATTTAATGCAAACATTTGTTTATGTCCTTTAATTAAAATGTTAAACATGTATCTATATTATATCATAGAAAAATGCGTAAGATAATCCGGTCCATGATGGTATGTTTGCTGATCACTCAAAGGAACAATTAAGTATAGTAATTATGGTTGTTGTAGTGTTCTATTATAGACAACAAACACGTCTCATTACTCTTTGTCTATCTCATTAATTATCTCTAATTTATTGCCTCCTTTCTGAATAGTATAAGTTTAATTAGTTTTCATTCTAGTTCTCTAATGGTGCCCATCACACTAGTAGAGAAATATATCAAAAAAAAAAAAAATCCTCAATTCCACAAAAACTTTTTAACATTAAACCACACAGTACCAAACACATCTCAACATCGAGACTATGTTAAAACACGTCTCAACATCGAGACTATGATAATAATAATTCAACTCATTTATGTATAATTGAAAGTTTGCTCTGCAAATCGAAAAATTATTGTGATTTTCTTTAAGTCACAGTCCATTATTGTTTCAAGATGTTGGAACTATAAAATACTCATTAGTAAATTTTTTTTTGTTTAGTTGATTCTCTAGCACATGTGTTGAAGCATTTCTCAATTTCATTCACTGCGATTTTTTTTAAATATGGATACAAAAGAAAGAAAAAAATTAGTTTACTTAAAAACGTTTAAAAACCAGTAGTTTGTACTAGGGTAATTAAATTTACGTTTAAAAAAAAAGGTCAAAAGATCCACGCCACGCGTCACGTGATCCATCATCTTCTTCTTCTCGTGATAACTGTGAACCCATAAAGTGTTAAAAAAAAATAATAATAATCAATCACATTTCGATGTAGAATTACAGGTCAATTTCTTTTATAATAATACACTTTGAGTTCGGATCACATGACATACGCTGATTAAAAAAAAAGATAAAGGAACAAAAAAAAATTTATCCTTTAGTGTTCATTTTACAGACTGGTCTTTCTTCTTCTCTCTCTCTTTCTTGCTGGCTTTTATATCTGTGACCCTCTTTGTCTGTTTCTAACAGAACATCGAATAAGGTATCTCCAGACATCTTAGATTTCATCGAATGTTGTTGTTCTTACTTTCGTCTTCTTTTAAATTTTGATAAAAAGTCCTTAAATTAGATGTTTTCCCGTTACTGGGTTTTGCCATTTGCGTACGGGAAGGAGGTAATGGTGATGGCAATTGGTACGGAGAAGGTAGAAGATGGACCTACTGCTTGAATTTTGGCGGGCACAAACGGTCACTTTCAATGATTTTTCTTGTCCAGTGTGGGTTCCCCAGTTCCATCTCACCACTGACCCATCTAATCAGTATTTGCAACTTGCTACAATCAAACTCCAATGAGAGAGAAACTGATTTCAAAGTTCTCATTTTTTATTCTTTTTTTTACAGTCTATGTGAGAGAGAGAGAGAAAGAGAAGCAATAGAAGCTCAGATTGTTGTCAAGATTTAGGTTTCTGGAGCTGAAGGAGATCACAGATCTTCTATTCATATGAAGAGATCTTTCCTTGTAAGTTCCATCAGTCTCCTATTGCTTCTTTCTTTTCCTTGGACATAACATAGTCAAATTCCAATGCCCTGTGTCTCTCAAATCTGGTAAATATTATGTTTTGTCTGTTAAGATCTGCAATCTGGTCAAAAGGTTGAGAATTTTACTAGAAGTCAATATTTTTACTCCTGATTTGGTGTTTGTTTGCCTGTAGAGGTGAAATGTAGTTCACACTTAACTGTGTCTCTATTATTCATGAGCTATTTAAGTTTCATAGTACTTGAGACTTGTGAACATCATAGGTTCACAGTTCTACAAAGAAGTTGAGAAGTTTCCTAGAAATATTTTCTTACTGTTCAGAGATTTCAATTTTCTTCCTGATTTGATATTTGATGCGTTTTAGATGTGAAATGTGTGTCTCTCACTTAACTCTGCCTCCATTGTTTATCTGAGTTTCATTAAAGCTTGAAACTTAGAGATATGTTGGTTTTTATTTTGCTTTTGCAGCTCTCGTATGTGCTCCTGGTACAGGCATTTTATGGTGCTTGGTGTAGTGGTGGAGGAAGCCTGCATTGTGAATATTCCAATTCAGTGATTCTTCATCGGCCTCACAGCGTATCGATCACAGAGTTTGGAGCGGTTGGAGATGGCGTCACTCTAAACACTAAGGCCTTTCAGAATGCTTTGTTCTACCTCAATTCTTTCTCTGATAAAGGCGGTGCCAAGCTTTTTGTTCCCGCTGGTCAGTGGCTAACTGGGAGTTTCGACCTTATCAGTCACCTAACGCTATGGCTAGACAAAGGTGCAACGATTCTCGGGTCAACGGCAAGTCTCTGCCTTTTTTTTAAGAATCTTTACAAGCATACATTTTATTACTGTATAACAATGTCATCAGTTATACAACGTCTTTCTTCTCAGAACTCGGAGAATTGGCCTGTGGTTGATCCGTTACCATCATATGGACGAGGCCGAGAATTGCCTGGTAGAAGGCATAGGAGTCTTATATATGGTCAGAATCTCACAGATGTAGTCATAACAGGTACTAACTAATACAGCAATGTATATGGATGATTCCTTTTGAACCGTTGATGTTAGTCTGATAATACTTTAATTATAGGTGAGAACGGGACAATTGATGGTCAAGGAAATATATGGTGGGATTGGTTTAGAAATGGAGAGCTTAACTATACAAGACCTCATCTTGTTGAGCTCATGAACTCTACTGGTCTTATCATCTCCAACCTCACATTCTTGAATTCGCCGTTTTGGAACATTCATCCTGTGTACTGCAGGTCAGGTCGAACTTATCTAATGCGATTTGATTTCAGCTAAATTTTTCATCTTGTCTTCTGATACGGATATTTTTGTCGTCTGAACAGAGACGTTATTGTAAAAAATCTCACAATCTTGGCTCCTCTTGAATCTCCAAATACAGACGGAGTTGATCCAGGTGAGTTCCATTGCAAACTTTACTCGTAGATCATTCTTTAAATTCGGATCTAAAAGTTTATATCTTGAGATCAAATAAACAGATAGCATTTCTCCAAAAAAATGGCTAGTAAGTAGAGTAACACAACAATTTTGTTGTTTCTTATTGCAGACTCATCAACAAACGTTTGCATAGAGGATTGTTACATAGTTACCGGAGATGATTTAGTATCGATAAAAAGCGGATGGGACGAGTATGGAATATCATACGCAAGACCAAGCTCGAAGATCAAGATCAATCGGTTAACGGGTCAAACCACCTCAAGCTCAGGAATAGCGATCGGAAGCGAAATGTCAGGAGGTGTATCTGAAATCTATATTCAAGACTTGCATTTATTCAATTCCAATACCGGAATCAGAATCAAGACTTCTCCAGGAAGAGGCGGGTATATCAGAAACGTTCACGTATCGAATGTGAAGCTCGATAATGTGCAGAAAGCGTTTAGATTCACGGGTAAGTACGGTGAACATCCTGATGAAAGATTCGATCCTAAAGCACTTCCGTCTATCGAGAAAATCACGTTTGAGAATGTTAATGGCGAAGATATCGGTGTTGCGGGTCTTCTTGAAGGTATAGAAGGAGATGAGTTTAAGAATATATGTTTCCTTAATGTTACTCTTGCAGTGAAGAAAGATTCGAAGAAATCTCCATGGAAATGCTCAAATGTTAGAGGTTACTCGCAGTGGGTATCACCGGAAATTACTTGTGATTCTTTTGATGAGAGTATCTTCCCGAAGCACAGCTCTGATTGTTTTGGGTTATCAGAGAATCATTTGGAGATATCAAGTGGTTTAAGTAGATCGCCATGGTTGCTTTCTTGGTAAGTTACTGAAGTTTGACCATTAAGGGCAAACATAGTTTGCTTGAGTGTGAAGAAACCTCTTCATCAATTTTCCTTCCAGTTTTTCTCTGAGGTTTCGTTTTTCTTATAAAAAAGTGATGCTTTCGTTCTTTCTCTCTTTTTGTTATTTTCTTGTAAATTTGTGTGCAGTGAGGAAACTAATCAGAGTGGGAGTTTTTCTTTTCTTGTTTTTTTTTTGGTATTGGCTTTTTAATACTTTGGTGAGCATATTAAGTGTAATATCTCCGACAAGAGTCATTTGCAATTGAAGTTTTGTTTTCTTAACAATTATTTTTCAAATCTCAAATTCCATAAGAAGAACAAAACTCTTATAGTAGTGTTTCTGTGTTAGGTTATAACACAAACCATCTGAAGAAAATCAAAATCCACAGAAAAACAAACAATATTATACCCGAAAAATCATTCTGAGAACTTCTAATTAAATAGCAAAAAAAAAAAACTCAACTGAATTTTTTTCTGTGATAAAAACTCAACTGAATTAAAAATAAAAAAATAAATGAAAAGATAGATTTGAATATATATATAAAAAACGATAATAGACCGAAATTAGATTTGTACCAAATCGATTCATACAAGATTTAGTTTTATTATAGCTAGTAAATTTCTGAAACTAAAAAAATCTAATAAACAACAAAACATAAACTTCTTAAAAGAAGGGTCTGATTTTTTTTTTCCTCCTTATAAGTTACAACTGAATAAATATTACGTAATAACAAGAAACAAAATTTTGAATAAATCTCCGACAAGTGATTTACAATCATGACAACACTAACTTTCTTTCCCACACTGTATTGGTCAAATCCTAGATTCCATCTTTGCTTCTTTTTTTTCATTTTTTTTCAAAATCAGTAGTGATAAGCTCTTGAGATCTTCAGTCTTCTCACGCTAGACAAAAACATCCTATAGATAATAAATTAAACCCCCCCATTAGACTTCTACATCATTATAGTCATTAATAAAAATAGCAATGTGTTTAATTAAAGATTTAAATAAAATAAATAAGAAAAAGTATTTACTCCCAAGGAACATCTCCAACCATCATCCAGTCACCTTCCTTGTCTGCGTACGTTAGCACGTGACTCTTCTCACTACACATCTCTTCTTCTTCTGCCCCTGTTTCAATTTTCACTATTATTTACCATTCGCCCACTACACTCTTACTCTTCTTGCTCCCATACCATGTATTTTCAAAACTAACTAAAAGACCCTTTTTTTAATTCGTTGCATTAGCAATCCAATAACTCATCATATTTCAAATCCGAATCTCTCTTGAGAAAAGAATGGAATGAGTTACGGTATACATGCAAATAGATATAACTATATAGATAGAATTGATCATGTTGGAAGATATCATTTTCTTTAAAAAGAGACAAAACAAAAACGATATATGTATAAGAATTTTGACTTCGATATATCATTTATGAATCCCTTTTAACAAAAACTATAAAATAAGCTTTGGCTTACATGCAAAGATACATGTGAGTAGATTCTTACATAGGATTGAGGCGTTGAACATGTAATCGAGCGTTGAGATCAAATCATGGTATCCATTAAGAGAAAAAAGATCGATCTTTCTTCCAATAGGAACTCCTTCCATGTTCACCTTCACGTAGAAGCTTCCGAGACTATTACACTCATTTTGATCTTCTTCTTCCATGATCATTTCATGATCAGCCGCAGCGACTCCATATTCATGATTTTCTACACCGTTATAATATTGTCCAGACGATGATCCGAAGCTGAGTCCAAGCCTGAGGTCCGTGCTTAGGTTCCGAGTATTACTCGAAGAGACACCAAATGGGTTGCTTTTGCAGCTACTTTCTATTGATGAAGACGATGAGCTTCTACCTCTTCCCATTTTTGTTGGGACTATTTCACTCTCTCTATGATATTATCTAAACAGGTGACTAATGATTTGAACGTGTGTGTATATATATAGAGGAGGAACTTTTTTCTATTAGTTTAATATATAGTGTTCGAAGAAGAAGAAGAATTCATATTGATATTTTGTTTTTTTAAATAAATAAAAAATGGAGATGGTGGAATGATGAGACAGTGTGGTTAAAGATGTTGTTGATGTAGCAGACAAATACACGTGTCACGCAGAAACTTGGTCAAAGTGTTGGTTTTTGACTTCTTGCTCGGATTTTTTTGCTGGGTGTGTTCTATGTTATATTTGTATGTTTCAAAGTAAAATACTCGACTCCTAGTACTCTTCGTTTAACAACAAAAGTAAATATATTGTTTCTTTTTCTTGACAAAAAAAAAAACACAAAATATAGTCTGGCTTTTTACTATACATACCGTAGTGTTGGATTTTAGTTATCTACTTAAAATGACTAATATGTGGATAAGATATAAGATACACGGATGTGTGATTTATATAGCTTCATATCGCATATTTTTGTGCGTTGATTGTAAATTTTCACTGCATCGTAAACAAACAAAAAAAAACATTTTACAAATTCATCAGCTTTAACAAGAAAGAAAACTTAACACAAATTAGGCAACCTTTAAGCAGATGTAAACATAAAGATAATGAAATGGAGAGAACTAATAATCCATTTAAGCGGCATGGTTTCATACATATCATATTTATTATAAGAAAAACAAAAATGCAAGGCCTAGGTCTAAGGATTTAGATGAACGTAGACAAGTGATACATGTTCTAACCGGATAAGAACATTATTTCTTGAAGAAAATATAGAACAATGTACATTGAAATTTTTAAAAACCATAGTTTACTACTTAATTTGTCGTCATTATTAAATCAAGTTCAATGCATGAGATTATCGTGACGCGCATTGATGCATTCGTGGGTTCGACAAATTATAACATTATTTCCATAATTAAGGGTTTTGTATAACCGCTAGATGTTTGGTTAATGAAATATCAACACGTCTCATTTACGTCATTAACTCTCTACTCTCTCTAATAATGTTTTTAAAACAAAAAAAAAAAATAATGGCGAAAACTCAATAGTCTACGTGGACTACATCGTATCAGAGCATGATAAGAATTTGAGCTTCACATGATTCTAATCCACGTCGCTTTTAGTTACACTCTTAAATTTCTTTGATTGTTACTTTATTTTAGCATAAAGCAAATAGTCAAGTCACAACCAATATTTGATTCCAGTTTTAAAACCAACCCTTTTATCAGAAAAAGTGAATCAATTTGATATTTCTCTCCTAGGAATCAAATTGACATTTTCAATTAACGAATTATTTCAGTTACCGTAAATTTCACATGATGATTACAAATGTCATATATAAATCAAACTTATATCTTTGTAAGCAAAAAAGAAAAAAAAAGGTATAGCTTTTGTGTATATCAAAATTAGTTGTTTATCTGCTGCTAGGTGCCGTAGAAACGAACCAGTCAAGATCCCTATTAATTTATCAAAGATTCTTTGGATTGGAATATAGTTATATATGTATATATATGGTTGTTCGATTGATAAGTAAATCTCGAACACCAGAAAATTGCAGTGTTCCTTAGTGTTATACGTTACATGTAATAATTAGAAGCTAAGGAAGAGACAAAATGGAGAAAAGAGAATAGAGAAAAAGGAGAGAGAGGGGAGGGAAGCATGATGGAAGAGTAATGAATGCGTAACCTTAAAGAGAGGAGCTAATGAAAGATGCTTCGCCTATAGACACTTCAAAGGACTTAAGGAGACGTCACAATTCTCATCAAATTTTTTTTTTTTGCAAGCACGAGAAAATACAGACACAATGCCCGTAAAACACCATCGACAACATTTTCACATTCCCCATGTCACGTGCCTTTTTCCACGTGTCTCCTCGCTTTGTCGCCTCAAAATCATTCCCTTTAGCTTCTTCATGACCAATCAAGATGATTAGAAACTCCTCATTTTCTTAGAGGATGATTCTTTAACCCAAAAAAATTATTTATTTACGTTTTCTCCAAATTATATTTTACCATTTAACCCAACTATTCTATTCATAGAAACGTTTTTTTAGTATGTAAAAACTTGTATATTCGAATAGGGTTTGGATATTTATAGAAACTAATTAAATTAATCCTAGTTTTAAAATTCAAAAAGTCACCACGTCATCTTTCATAAACTGTATTAAAGCTTCTAATTTGAAACGATCCTGACTCTACGTATCAAATGTCGTTATCAATAAGACATAATTAAGCATACAATACAAAATTTTCGAACCTGAAACATTCAAACAATGTCCATATCATAATAACCGACATGTAATACCGTTTTGGTTTGAAGAAGCAAATAGATTTGAGACAGAACCAAAAGAGACTCTAAAACATGTTATAGAGGGAGAGAGAGAGAGAAGAAAACAAGGGGAAAAGATAAAGGAGAGATATGTTCCCCACCATCCCTACCATTACCATCACCATTCCTCATTATTCTTTCTTTCTTTCTTTCTTCTTCAAATTTTTCTCTTTATCCTTTTCTTTCTTTCTAAAGTACACCATTCTTTGTCCCCTTCATTTTTTTTTTTTATTCTCTTACATTTTTTTACTCTTCTTTTCTTTCTTTTTTTTTTTTTTTGGTTTCTAGATTGCCAATATGTTGCATACATTTGGTCAGTACTTTTATTTGGATCTGATACAACGTATGAATATTCCAAAAACATTAAAAAGCAATCGAATATCAAAGATATTTATAGAAAAAAGTTGTGTAAAATTTAAACAAATTAAATAATATTTTAAAAATTAATCAAACAATATATGCATATTACATAGTAGTAACTAATTTTTTTTTTTTTTTTGGTAGAATTGAGAGATGTATAACAAAGTTTTTCTACCAATAGGTAACAAAAGGAAATATGCATATTACACAGTAGTAACTAATTTTCAAAAGGAAAATAGTGACTCTCAGAATTCAAGGCACTTATAAAGTTTTAGTGTCAAGATCTAATAATAATGTCTGGTCCTTTTATAAATCATTTAAGTTGTAAATTATGATAACTCCACTTTACTCCAATGTGTGCTGCTTGTCAGTAAAATCATGGGGTGGCTTCAAATCAGGATGATGATTGCATGTCTCGTGACTCTCTTGCTGGCCAACTCATTTCATTTTGTCTCGTTTATTCCTTTTTTTTATTTATGTCACAAAGTTGACCATAGCAACATGCAAGACCAATTATTACATTCCAATAAAAATATGGAGAGGGTTTTCTACCACTACATATCTCTCTATATATATGTAGGTTCGAGACCATTTATCAAACCGTCTTTGTCATTCTTTAAATAATTAAATTTTTATGTAGATCTATCAAATCATACAATTCTGTGATTCTAATCAATAATGCAGTTAAACTTAATTACTCTTCATAATCCGTCACTCTCACTGATAAAGAACCAAATAATTAATCTATGTTAGTCTTATTTCTACTTTTCTTTAATCAATAAAAATTACGGTCAATAGACTTGTTAGCCCCACCCCCCTCAAAAAACAGATGTAAATAATTCATAGAAGTAACCTTCTCTTCACGCTTTAAATCCAAACTCGACTTTTCTCCCGTTTTTTGTTTGGTCAAACATTCACGATGAAAATTGTATATCCTACTTGGTTAAATGTTAATGAATATTCATCTGGGAGACTGAGACTCTATTATAGAAAAGTTGAGTCAGTTCTAAAATGTTAAATTCCGATTTAAAATGTTAGAGCACCTAAACCCTACGTACTTAAAAATTTACGATGACTTTATTGGTTGTTGCAACCCAAAAAAGGTATATCGATAATTCCTTAAAACCGAGTGAGAACATGTTTTCTTTAATCACAGTTCAATGTTTAGTAAATAGAGGAAGATTTAGATTTGGTCTCTTAAAGTAGTATAGTAGGGCAAGATCTAGCGAGGTATTAGTAATGTTCCTTTTCATTTATCTTATTTTATATAAGTTCGCTGAAGCTGCTTAATTACTACATTAATGTATATATATATATATGAATGCATGAAACTCGATAAAGCAAAGATACGGGGTGTGTGCGTGCGTGTTAATATTGAGGTGTTACGTGCGTGCCTTTTTATAGAACTATTGATACTATATTTTATTTCAATTATTTGGATTTTAGATTACGCACTAACCCCGTGATTGATTTGGGCTTTCTTTTTCTTTTTTATTAATTTCAAAATCTTAAGACAAAGATATGTGTGGCTGTGTAACATTATGTTTTCCTTTAATCTTGACTCTCGTATGACGTCATTTCCCTTCCAAATGACATTTGATTTGTCCGTGTCGATGCAAATTTCATAGATTTAATTTTTTCTTTTAACTATGATTTAACTAAAATTCATTCTTTTTCTGAAATATTTATTTCATAACTATTTTTTTGTGTGTATACATATATATATTTACTATTAATAAAAATTTATACTTTTATAAAGTAGTTTACTTAAAATAGAATAATGTATTGCATTTTATTATATTTCAAAAATAGTATAAAAATATTTCATGAATTCAATATTCATTTTTAATGAATTTGAATTTATTTATAAAAATATGATATTTTCATTTTGTTTCAAAATACTTTAATATAAAAATGGTGAAGATATAGTTTATAAATATGTTTTCAAGGAAAATCTACAGTAGATCACGATATAGATAAATTACATATTATAATTTAATATTAAATATAAGAAACAAACTTATTTGCTATAAAATTAATGAAAGAATGCAAGAGTGAGTCATTGATATGGAATGACAAGTGTCTAAAGACAGTGCAAAAGGAAACAGAAAAACACAATGGAACTATGAGTCACGTGGCTTTCACGTGAACTTCCCGCCATTCTTGTTTTTTCCTCTTCATTTTTTTCCTTTGAAGACAATGCTGCCAAAACTCCACCGTGGGTCCCATTTAATATTGTTTGTGGTGGGCCCAGCCCATTCTCCACTGTCCTTTTATATCTCTGAAGGTTCTTCCCACAACCACGTGGGCTTTGTGGCCCGATCTTTCTTTTTTATTTTTATTTTTGAATAAAACATTGCATTTTGTTGACATTATCGTGTTTTATCGATTTGTGAGCGATAACGAAAACTGAGGAAATATATTTTTGTTGTCTTCGTTGATGTTTTTACGATATTTGTGTATGTTGTGGTAATCTGACATTCTGACTGATATATATATATATAAATTTTATGATTTTGTTTTTGGAAACGACGACATCACTTGAATAACTTTTTTAAAATGTGAAATATAAAGTAAAAAGCGCAGGAAAAGAAAAAAATGAAAGATGCTAAGAATCGACTTAGTACGAATGAACAGTACAGTACACAGAGATTAATTGTACCTGAGACCAAAATAAATAAAAATAGTTGAAATAAACAATAATCAAAAGTAAAATATAAAGATTTAAAATATTTAAAATTAATAAAAATTATGTGGCACAAAAATAATTACTTCTCAAATTTAAAATAAAAGAAACTCTGAAGTTTATCAACAAAAGAAAGGCAGCTTTCACTTACGATTACAAACGAAAAAAGCCTGTTGGATCTTTCAACAAGACAAAGATGACTTCTCCATCATCAACCTTCAGACCAAATTAAGTTCTTGATTCACGTAATATACACACTTACATATATGTATGTATATGTAGATGATGTTCTTACCAAGCTGATTTATTATTGTTGCAGGTTAACCGATCAAGAGTATATGGAGCTCGTGTTTGAGAATGGGCAGATTCTTGCAAAGAGCCAAAGATCCAACAGTTTTTCTCTGCAGAATCAACGTACGAAATCGATCATGGATTTGTACGAGGCGGAGTATAACGAGGATTTCAAGAAGAGTATTCATGGTGATACTAGTGATGGCTCCATCAAGAATCTTGTAGATACACAGGTTGTTCCAGAGAACCATGTTGTTGTTGTTGCATATGAAACAAACATGTTGGAAACCAATAATAAACATGCTGATGAATCAACTTAATTTGATTCAGACTTTGAAAGCTTCTTCATCAAAGAGGATGGTGGTTGATTATGAGAACCTAAAGGATATCGAGTTTATACCTCCGGATGAGCAATCTGTGATTCCTCAGAGGTCCATCGAATTGGGCTTTGACTCCACAGATTTTACTGAAGACAGCGAAGTATGGACGCATCTAAGCAGTGTAAGAGGATTGATTGATTCACAGAGTTTGTTAGTTTAATTTGATCTGTTAGGTTATTGTCTGAAGACAGTTTTTGTCTCAACGCAGAGTCTAGATGATGAAACAGCTGATGTGAGGCCACGAGTTCCTGAAAGAACAAGAAAAGCTTTGGTCAAGAGAAGACGGAGCAAGGAGCTTTGTAACTCACCTGAAAGAGTAAGTAATCTCATAAATTTCGAAGCAAAATCGTAAGAACTGAATCTGATACATTCATTTGTATATTGAATCTGTATGCAGAAGCAAGCAAACGATATCAACAAGAAAATGCGTACTTTGCAAGATCTACTACCTTATTCTCAAAAGGTTTGTCCACAAGAACCAACTTTTTTTTATCTGTTTCACGAGAGATCATTCTGTAGATTGTACCATTACTTACATTACCCTAAAACACTGAAATGTTCATAGGACGACAACGAGTCATTATTAGATGAAGCAATCAATTATATGGCGACCTCTCAACTTCAAGTTCAGGTATGACAAACAAAAATGCTTCCAACTTTTTTTCGTATCAAGTAACAAAATCCAATCTAAAGATCCTGATTCTAACCTGTACAAACAGATGATGACGATGGGTAACAGATTTGTGACACCAGCAATGATGTTGCCGTTGGGGCCGCATTACTCTCAGATGGGTCTAGCAACAGGTATGCAAATGCGCGTACCACAGTTTCTGCCTGCGCCTGTTCTAGGAGCTGGCTTGCCAGCAGATATGCTACGGTTTCTTAACCAACCTGGACTAATGCCAATGCAAAACTCTGCTCTTTTCACTCCAACGGAAAACTATTTCCCCCAGTCTGTCCCGCCGTCGTGTGCTGCTTTCCCTAACCAAATACCAAACTCCACCTCTTTGTCAAATCTAGATAATGCAAGAACAGATGGAGGAATTCTCTCTGGTAAATTCCTGATAAACCGTGAGCAGATGAAATAGACAGTGATGATAGTTACTTGCTGATTCGTCGACTTGTTATTCTCCAAGTAAGTGGTGAGTACACGGGAGCCATTTCAAGGTTGAACCATACAGTTACAACATCAGAACAACTTACCGTAGAAGGATCTTCTCAAGTTTCTTTTTTTTAGTGCCAGCTTTTCTAGTTCGTGTAACATAGAGGAGAATAAGAATCTCGAGTACTACTTTCTGTCTGATGACAAATACGACCATGTTGGATATATTTGTCTATTACCTACCACTAGCAGAATGATCGCAACCCATCTAATTTGACCTTCCGCTGTGTTTATGGAACAAGCTCCGAATTTTATATTATACAGTGAAGCTTTTGTTTCTTTAATTCCAACAAGATGCATAGCTTACAAATACTATGGAATCGCTTTACCAAGTTTCTTTCTATTTATATGATACTGATTGTACAACCAGAGAAGAGATCGCACCACAATGAAGATGCGTTGCGCAACTATGCTGCTTCAAGAATTTGTTTCCCACTATCTTTCATCCGAACTGGTTCAGTAGCTTGCTCCTCCAATGTTTGTTTTGTATTGCCAAGTTTAAGCTCTGAGAACATCTCAGTCAGTGAATCTGCAGTATCTGAAGTCGTTGGTCTGACCTGGGAACTTTCGCTTTCAAGCTCCATCTCTAGTTTCATGAATTCTTCTTCGATATCTTCATCGTCAAGATCTGGATATGGAGCTGATTCTGCCACACCAACAAAGGGTCTAGATAAACATACAAGTTCGTGGACTAATTATGTATGTTAAAATGACAAAAAATAAAGCACCACTCACCGAGAGCTTTTTCGACTTCCTTCTGTGATTGGATGGTCTCCTCAATTTCTTCCAAATAGTCATGAACTTCATCTGGACTGATCTTGATGTCCTTCATAACCCTAGCTCCAGTTTTGATTGCTTCTGATACCTGCCAAACACAAAGAGAGATAACTAAATCCATACTTTATACTATTACAAGGCCCAAACATGACAAGCTCGACCTCTGGGGGTTTTCAATGTTTGAAATACCATTTTCATTGATTCGGAATCCGCTATAGTATTCAACACTTCCTCTACTCTGTTCAGAAGTGATGCACATTTGTCTCTGCTCTCACTCGTCAGCTTCAATTCCCTTGCATGCCTTAGCGCAACTTTCTTGATTCCAAACTTTAGAGATGCCAGCGCTGATTTCCTTGCCCTACAAAAGGAAAAGAGTTAAACACACCTGAATTCAATCTATCTGACCAATTAGGAAAATAGAGCTAAATTATGTTTTCAAGACTTTGATCAAGAATTAGAAAGTAATACATTACACAACGTTGGTCCATCACTTCAAGTTGATCTTGGAGCTTCTCTGTAGTCCTTAGCAAGTGCAGAATGTCACAGTCTAAAGTTGAGATACTGGGAAGTGCTGCTTCTGAAAAGGACACTTTAACACCCTGCAAAGCACAAGTATGTTGACGCTACGCATAGGTCTCATCCTGAACTGAGCCTAACTTCCGGACCTTGTAAAATTGTCCTTTTTCAATTTCTTTTCATTGGAATGTTGGAATGTTTTAAGTAGGAAACTTCTTGGACATCGAAATTCAAGCAAGATATTTACAACTTAAAAGACTTCATGGAATGGAACAACACTACATTTGAAAATCCATAGATTCATGGTATAAGAGTAATAACAAGACCAAAGGAAAGACGGATAAGAACAAACCTCAATCAATTCTCCCCGATGAATAGAGATTTTATGCGCTTTTCCACACCTTGACAAGTGACTCAAAACAGCAGAAGATGCCTCATTCGAACCGTTGCACAAGTTCCGGAATTTGTTCAGCGTGACAACACAAGAAGAAGTCCAGTGTCCCTCAGATAAAAGTCTCACCACATCAGCAGCCTTCTCCTACAATGTCCATCAAACCACAGACATACTTCATGTAAGTAAACAAAACGAAGAAATATGATGGTTGAAAGTGACGACTCACCTTCAAGAGTGGTAGGATAACAAGTTTATTTTCGAAAATCTCTCCTGGCTTCACTGAAGGTTGAGCCACTAAATTTCTCATTGTCCTCAATAAACGAGATATACGCCCACTAACCGGATTCTCGAGTTCGCTTATCCGCACAACATCACCTTCATCGTGCATCAACAACTGGAAACGACAAAGCAATTCGTAATCAATCCCCAAGAGAAAAGCCCTTTCCATTAATTAATCACAGAGACTTACCAGTACATGATCAATGCATAAAGGTGTCATTCCTCCTCGATCAAACCACGACCTGTTCACCTTTTGAATAACAACGATACGTAAGATGTTATTTTGTACTAATTTGTTCCAACTAATCATTTTCTCCAGATTCAAAAGCGATTTGACCAAACCTGGACAGGATCAATGATGAATACTCCGAAATGACGCGAAACCTTTAGGATCAAATCGCGCCAAAACTGATATCTGAGTTCCCAGTCGGATCTCTGCCCACTAAAAGCCTTGAATCTGGCCGTCGCCACCACCTCATCGTCCCAATCCGGAACTTCCCTTCGTATGAACTCCTTCACAGAATGTAAATCCATTCTTTCTACGTTCATACGAAATTTTAGGAGAAAATCAACAGGGATGAGGAACAAGAGCTTCTAAACTCGCAAACTTGGATCGATTCCTCTGAATTTAGAAGTCGATTTCCCGCCGCAGTAGTTTTTTAATACGAAGATCGTCGTCGGAGAGACGAGCCACGTCCCAAAAGGAGAGAGTTTTCAAATCGACATGCTCTGCCGTTTCAATTTTACACTTTAGCACTGTTTGATGCTTTTGTCTATACAGCACAGCAGCACAAAAAAAAGAGAAAGATATTTAACAAATAAAGCCCGGCCCACTAGTGAGAGGCTAAGCTTCTCCGGCCCATTCTCAGCCCATTCTCAATATGAAAATGGGAAAGTCAAACTTGTCAAGTACTAGTAAATTAGTAATTTTTTTCAAAAAAGTGAAGATCGGATCCACACGAAGAAGTGAGAACTAAAGAGGAGTGACGTAGGAAAAAAAAGTGTAAAGACATAAACAAGACACGAAGGACCGTCCATGGCTATAGTAATTGCGGTATATTAATTACGATAACGATTCGTTTTATCTATCCACACCACAGAATACATCTGATTCACCCAATTACATAAAATCCTCTACAGGCTTTATCTAGACAAAAGTAGGGACGTTGCAGTGGCTTACTTCATCATGGTCTGGGATAATTATAGCATGTCATGTGATTTTGCATGTTGGTTTTGATGTGATGTTGATCTATATCTGTTTCAGTCCAGCATTGTGTGCATGGTCGGAACGCTAGTCTGTCTTTAGCCGCTAAATAAATATTCGTGTAGCTGAAAAGGAAAGTGATGAAAACTCAATTTAGGTAAAAACAAACAGCGACTGCGTCAAATTTGCTCGTTTAAGCAAAATTATAGGGATAGAGAGAGAGACCTAATAAGAACTAAGAAGTGTAATTTCGTGAATATAGTTTAAGACTATTGCATTTACGTGATGCCGTGCGCTGTAAGTGTACAGGTGTCAATATTTATTGCCTGAAAGCGACAAACTTGGAAACTGTATGAATAAATAAGGATCACTAATAAAATGGGTTTAAGTTTAACATTTTAATTTAATACTGTACATTAAAATCTACTAATTTTATGGATAAAATATGGGTGGAATGAAGCATTCATAAATAAAAAAAAATTATTAAAATTTCACTAAGAATGAACATTACACTAAGAAATAAACAAAATTCAAAAGAAAAACATCTCTATGCAATCTTTGGAGAGTGATAAGTGGAATAGATTTATTCCACTAATCTGTCATTCTAGTTATGTTTTACCATTTAAAGCCTTAGTAATGGTAGAATCAACAAAAATAAGTTAAGATATTTATCCCAAAAGATAGTTCACTGATGTCGTTATCCAAATGCATGATGTTGATCAGCACATTAGAGATAGATACAGAAATAAAAATCATTACAGTTTTCAAACAAAAAGAGGGGCAAAAGCATAAAACGCAGAAATCCCGAGAGTTTAGAGCTATAAATGAAATCCTCTGGGTTGAAGCCACGAGTTGACTCACTTTCACACCTTTATAACGATAAAATAGTGGACACTCAAACGTCTGTCTCTTCACTTTCCTCTTTATTCTTTTTCATTGCATTTGAGGAGAGCTTGATGATGATTTCTTCTTTTCCGGTCGTCGAAGAAGATGTTGGACTCCAGCAGATCCGTAATTCTCTGTCGAGACTCTCTGTTTGCACTAGCTCCGTTTACGACGTACGCCAAGACGAAGCCACGAAGAATCAGCAAGATTTGGATGTTTTCATCTCGGAGAGTTTCGACGGAGCAGAGGCTGATGGAGAAGTTTCCGATGATGGAGGAGGTGGAGGAAAGGAGTCTGATTCCGACAAAGAGACAACAGGGTTTTACACCCTTCCGGTGACTCCACCTCGCCGGAGAAGAAAACTTCCAGCGACCGACGAGTTAGAAGCGACTAATGAGTGTAATAAAGATGGCAGAAAGTGTAACTCACGGAGGCAAAGGAGGGTAACCAGGGAAAAGAAGAAAAAGGTAATTAAAAATGACGGAGAGAGTGACGGCATTGGACGACTTGGACTAACGGTTTTAACGAGAGCTAAAGGAGGAGAGAAGTCTCTGAGGATGGGGTTAGAAGAAGTGAAGGCTTGTAGAGATCTCGGATTTGAGTTGGAGGTTCCGGGTCGGATCTCTGTGTCAACCGGGTCGAATTTCGATACTCAGACTAGTAGTGGTGGCAACTCGCCGATTGCCACCTGGCGTATCTCCAGTCCCGGTAATTAATCAAATACTATTTTATTCTATACTTTTATTTATTAGTTTTGAAATTCTCTCTTAAAGAGTTACGTTTATTATTGAATTTAGGTGATGACCCAAAGGAGGTTAAGGCGAGATTGAAGGTGTGGGCACAAGCGGTAGCTTTAGCTTCTTCGTCACGTCAAGCTTAGCTTCTTCATTTATCTTTCTTCTTCTCCTCCGTTTTAGGGTTTTTGATGGCTTTTTCTTTCTTTATGGGTTTCATGAGATTTACGAGCTTAGACTCGGCTTTAGTTCGTTTTCTGAGTTTGTAAATACGACAAACAGTACTTGTTTCATGGATGATGGAAATAGCAAAAAAAATCTTCAGTCACTAGCGAGAACCACTCACGTGAACTATTTTGTTTTTATTTTGCGAAAATAGTATCGCGATTTTAATTGAAAATATAATAATGGAACCTGCAGTGTAACTCAAGATTTAACTTTTGTCATCAAAAGCAAAGCTCATGATTAGTTTTTGAGATTCGGATGCTTTGTATTAGAGACCAATGAATAAAGGAATGTGTTCTTTTCTTTTTCATTTTGATATAGTTCTGTTCTAAATAATGACATGGATTTTGTCACTAACTTAGATTCGACATTTGAATGAAATGGTTATAAAATAAAAAGAATAAGGTTTCTCACTTTATACCTACTAAACAAAGAATCTGAGGATGAGTTTTGTCAACAATAGAGGGACCAAAGAGGCACTAAGGAGAGGATAACAAAACTTTGAAGAAGCTTATCTCTAGAGACTAGGCTGTTTTATTAGCACTTCACAGAGAATATAACTTTGAAACAAAGCTTTTTTTAATCGAAAAAAATGAGGTTACACAAATATAATATATGGAAGCACTTTCAAGCAATAATTGTACAAGTTTGAAAGAATGAGAGAGATTGGGTTTCAAAGATTTTACTCATTAGAAAATCAAATTGTGACATGTTTTGTCGCATGGGTAAGGACAGTCCACAATTTGAATCTTTGGCTTTTTGATAGTTTGGATTCCTCAAATAGTCATAATAGAGAAAAAAAAACAGAACAAAGTTTGCAATGACAATGCACCGGTTTTAATGGTGGTTTTCAAGCTTCCACCGGGAGCTCGCCGCAAGCATAGATTCTGCAACCCTTCTTGGGAACATCAAACGCGCGTGTCTCCTGAGATTCAAGTGTCCTCACAAGCTTCATACCTTCAATGACTTGTCCAAACACAACATGCTTGTTATCTAACCATGGAGTCTGAACAAGAAGAAGAAAACAAATAACAAAATTTAGTGGATAAATTCTGAATCAAAATGTAAACGCAAAACATATAAAAGATCAATAAGTTTATAACTGATGTGTGAATGTTTTTTACCTTTACGGTGCAAATGAAAAACTGGCTTCCATTAGTATTAGGACCAGCGTTTGCCATACTCAAGATTCCAGGTCCAGTATGCTTCACTGCAAATGCAGAAAACAGGTAACCAGAAGCATTAATACCTCAAAGAAGTAAACACTATATTCACAGAAAACTAGAATTTGTCTTTGTTAGTAAAATACTCACGAGTGAAGTTTTCATCTTCGAAGTTGGCACCGTAAATACTAATACCTCCAGTACCCTGCGAGGTGAGGCCATATAGAAAAATGACATTTTAGAAAGAAATATCACATATCACATAACAAACAATCTTATATGAAACAGAAAAACTTTACATTTCCCTCTGTGAAATCACCTCCTTGGATCATGAAATCCTTGATGATACGGTGAAAGGACGAACCCTTGTACCCATATTTTTTCTCACCTGAAGATAACAACAAATTCATCTTAGTCAATGGTTTTGCTTACCTACAAAGTGCCAAACTTAAACATTTCATTTCACAGTTCAAGATACAGATCTTACCAGTACACAAGACACGGAAGTTTTCAACGGTTTTAGGCACAACTTCTCCAAAGAGACCCATCACAATTCTCCCAGCGACTTCACCTCCAATTTCCACATCAAAGTAAACCTTGTTTGTCACTTTAGCTTGAGGTTCTAGTATTTCTTCTTCCTCCTATTCAAAAAAAAAAAAAAAAAAGACACAAGTTCAAGAAGAATCAACAAAAATCCATAAGAAACAGGACATCTATGATTATATGACAAAATTATGTTTTTTTAGAAAAAATAGGAATAATCTTACAGCTGCCATTGATTTAACACAAGCTGTTCTTTGGTGCTTGGTGGTCGCATAAGCTCCGGAGAATTGCTTAAGCGGGAAACTTGTTGCGTAGTGTAATCTCGAAGATAATGCAACTTCAGAGGAAAGAGCTCCGAAGCAAACTGATTGAATTGTTCGATTTGCGGAAACTAACTGCGACTTAACACCAATCTACAGAGAAACCAAACAAAGGATTTGAAGACCCCAAAACCCACAAAAACACAGCATAATTAGATGACCAAGAAATAGACTTTCATGAATTCAAAGCATGATTCTCAACGAAAATGGAGAATAACAAAAAAAAATCTCCAAATGTAGGTGAGAGTTTAAGTTTCAAACCTGAGAAAAGGAGCGAGAAGTGTGAACCATCTGCATTGAACACGCAGAAGCCATTGGCTGATTGATGCTGTAAAAGTAAAGCGAAGAAGAAGAAGAACAAGAAGACTTTGGTTGATTTGTTTGCTTCGACAACAGTCTCTAGTTCCAGATAAGAAACCGCCTCTCGAGCCTTGTTTTTAAGCACACTAGTAACTGCGGATTGATGATATCCTTAACATCTCACGCTAACTTACGCCTCATTGATGTAAGACAGCTGGGCCTATTTCATATCTACTAGGCCCAATCCAAAATTTTGGTGTTTAAAAGTGTAATTATACTTTTTAGCCCAATATTAAAAGCAAACCAACCAAAGTCCAAAAAAAGAGAATTTTTGAAATTTTTATATCGCTCAAGAGCCGACGATATCTGAATTTTTGAAATTTTAATATCCTTCTTCTCTCGTCGTTAGATAATGCATACGAAGAAAATTAAATGTCTGTCATTACATTTATGAAGGGATCAAAGTGAATGGGTTCACTTGTATGCCAGAATCAAACATCACCGCCTCAGATTTCTTCTTCGCCGGAATCGGCAAAACCGCCGTCGTTTCCAATACGGTTGGCTCCGCCGTCACGGGAGCAAACGTAGAGAAGATACCAGGGCTTAACACGCTCGAGAGTCTCCCTCGCGCGTATCGACTACGCTCCCGAAGGTTTAAACCCACCGCACACGCACCCACGCGCCACTGAAGTCATGTTCGTGTTGGAAGGCGAGCTTGACGTCGGATTCATCACGACAGCGAACATTACCAGAAGAACAAAGACAAAGCGAAAGCATCGTCCGTGATCTCGGCGTTCAACAGTCAATTACCGGGAACACAATCTATAGCCGCCACGCTTTTCACGTCGTCGTCGACTGTTCCAGATCCCGTTTCAACGACGGCGTTTCAGATCGGGACGAAAGAAATCGAAAAGATCAAATCTAAACTTGCGCCAAAGAAAGTCTAAAATTTGAGAACATAAGAAATTGCGAGTGTTATATATTTTTCATTTTATTTTGTTAATTATTATTTTTGAATAAAGGGAAAGAAAAAGCTTATTGATCAGAATCAGAGTAAGCTGCTGTATGTGTCGGAGGGTTTTAAGCAATCCACAAGCGCAACAAACCTATAGATAGAGATCTCTCTCTCTCTCTCTCTCTCTCTCTCACTCTATCTACAAAGCAAACACGGGAGAGAAAGCTGTCAAAACCAAACAACATAACTTGCCTATATATGTATGAACCTGGATTCAAACTCAAAAACACTTCTTATTTGTCTATCCTGAGGTTATGACAGAGATGCCCAAGTTCCGGCCGTGACCGCATCCAATCCAAGAACTTCATTTCTTCCGGCGACGTGCAATAGAGGTATGATCTGAATGTTATCAAATAAAAGTAGCGCCTGCTCATACGAACCCAAAAAAAAATAGAATTATTTGTTTGGTTGGATACGGAAAGAAATTGAAACCAAACTGATTCAGCTATCAGATTGGTTTGGCTCCTTTAAACAGGACAAAAGTTATGTGACTAACCTTAAGGCTTTAACACCCATGTCCATGATGTATGAACGGTTTTCATCGTTTGTATTAGGAAGCTTGTTGAGTTCTTTGGTGTAGTAAACAATGTCTTCCCTCAAATGTCCTGCACCAGCACACCTGTAAAGATGCCAAACAAGATAATGAAGTCATGAGCCATGTAGTTATCTAAGAGAAAAATATGTCAAAACGAGATTTGATTGATTTTACATACAGTTCGATTATTCCATCTACGTCTGATTTGCTTTGAGGACCATGAGAAAGCACTCTTATGAGACTCAGTATGTCGCGGTAATCGCCCATACTCAACGCTTCTTCATCACAAGCCCGTGAAGGCGAATCATCTTCTTCTAAGGTAGAAGAATCTGTATTTGGGGTAGCTGTAAACTTCTGACCAGGTTGAAGTAGGAGACAAGTAATGGCCATTGCATACGAAACTCCTCCAAAACCGGTGTGCGATACAAACAAGTAACCCCCAGCGGAACTGTTGAAATTGTGTCCATCAGTTCAAAAGGAGCAGGTTAAGTGAATGTATAAAACGAAAAAAAACAGATGACTGATACTTACTCTTCTTTGCAATACTGGATTGCATCTACATCGGAAGCTAATGCATCTCTTTCTCTGGTCAATGGTATTCTCCGGTAAGATATGTTGTAATTTTCATTTTTAAGAGCAGCATATACTTCTGCAGGTGTCTTCACATTATCTGGTTGAATATTCTCCCAGTATCCTATAACCCGAGACTGATTTGATGCCGGGCTATATTCTTCACGATGTAATAGCATTCGACCTCCAGTTTCTCTAACCTCAGACAATATATCTTCTTTTAGCCGTGTTTCGATGCTTTCTACCTGCATTGAAGATACAAATCAATAAACCCGCATTTGAAACTTGCGTTATAGTCAAAGGTGTGATTTGAGGCATACCACTGCACCGGTTATTCCCACATGCTTGAGGGTATCGACTGGTTTACTCAATTCTCTTAAGACAAATGGAGTCCCATTGATGTAAACAACTGCTTCTTCTCTTAAGTCTGTTATCACTACTCTTGATGATGAATCCCCGCCTTCTTCTTTTAGCTTGGTTCCCAAATAGGCGAGCATTTTTTTAGCTCCAGAAATTGTGGGAGTTGCCATGCTATACACAGGATATCTATCGACCTGAAATTATTTATTTGCCGATTACGATTAGGAAGTACTGTCAAGTTGAAGGACGTTATCATGGTAAAAAAGAATCTTATTTCTTAAAAGCATACCTTGTATACGTGAGGTGCACCATTAATCTGCATACGACTTGAAGTTCTTTGACCAGGGAAAAAGTACATTTTAAGTATAGAACCTTTGCCCAAGACAGAGCCACTCCGTTCGTTGACAATTGACTCCATGACTGCATCCCCATGTTGCGATTCGTGTTGTGCCCGCAATTCCTCCTGCACGAAAATATTCAAAGCTGTAATGTGCAATATAAAGAAAACATTTACAGTTTTCAGCCTAAAATAATGAGGCAATGACTCACAGGAATGGTAAAAAATCGACCAGGCCTTAGCCTTATGCTCCACTTCATCGCTTGCACCTCAGGTCTCTGATGCAACCAGTTCTTGAAAGTCCTCTTAGACTCTCCTTTCACAAAGAATTCATCAAGAGTTTCACTTCCAAGATACGCTGCAAAGGCAATCAACCGGAAGTATCTTTCCAAGTATTCAGCGCCACGTTTCAATGCAGCACTTCTTACCCTTGGCTCAACATGTTGTTGGTTGAAAACTTTTCTGTACTGCAGAACAGCTTCACGAATGTTTTGCAATGCAGAACATCTATCAATCACAGCATCTAACGCCTCACGAGATTCAACTCCATTATCGAATAATCTAGTGATTTTCCACAGCAGAAGGATGTCGTCCATTCCAAATGTACGGCCGTGTTCGTCCTCGGTTCTTCTTCCTGGAATACGAGGTCTTGTCTCCGCGTTATTACTTCCAGTTTCCTCACCACCACTTGAGGAATCTTCATCCACAATTTCATGGGTCAAAACATCATACAGAACCTTAATAGGTCTCCCATAATTCATGCGGAGCTTCACTAGACAGGCAATAACAGTTCCAGTGGTTGTTCTACCTCTCCCCATCTGTGAATATTGAAGTGAAAAAGGAAATGTCTTTGTAAGTCGAACAGCAAAACTCAAGAACACTTAATTTATCAAAATACCAAAGCAGTTCGGGAAGCTCAACCTGGCAATTGAAGACAAAAGCAGTGTCTTTGGAAGCAGAAGCAATATTCGACGTCAATGTGTCAAAGTCAGAGCTTTTAGGCGCTTTACCATCGGTTATAGGTACACGCGCATACTTTATCGGAAAACCATCAGCCTCTAAACATCTGTACACCTCGAGGGGTGTTTGAACAGAATCAGCATCCACATGTTCCCATAAGTCAAAAATCTGGCCATCCTTGGTTTCGTGAATGACCATTATCGCACCCTCATACCGCCTAGCTTCTCTAAGAATATCCTCTTTCAGACGAGCCTCCATTCCTTCGACTCTATCACGATCAATCCCCTAAACAAAGGTATTTATGTGAGCTTTTCAACCAATTCATAAGAGTCGCCCAAAGGTATTGCAACTAAATAGTATCTGTTAATATACTGAAAACACACAGATTATTTACCGTATATTCTAGCATGTTCTTATATGGCCTTTCAACTTCACGTAGAACAAACGGTTTCCCATTGATATATATAACAGGTTCTTCTCTCATGTTGTGCCAAAAAACTGGCCGGCCTCCTCTTGAACTCCCAACCCTTTCAATGACAGATCGAATACCATCTATAGTTGGGTTTGCTACACCATACACAGGAAATCCTGGAACCTCTCTAAAATTCGGTGCTCCTTCCACCCTCTCTGGTAGACTTAAAATTTGACAACCAGGACTATG
Source organism: Streptanthus diversifolius (assembly GCA_039880935.1). Lineage (NCBI taxonomy): Eukaryota > Viridiplantae > Streptophyta > Magnoliopsida > Brassicales > Brassicaceae > Streptanthus > Streptanthus diversifolius. Next base: position 1,209,264 of record JAXGFM010000016.1, on the reverse strand, counting down.
ATCACTCTTCAGAACAGTTTGACTTCCTAGAACTGCCCCACTTCTAAGTGCAGCAACAACACTCATCTCATGAGGGCGCCCGTCAGTAGATTCTGCAATCTTTGTCAAAGAAGGTTTCATAGCCGCATATCCAAGGGCACCCATAGGATCTCTCCTGAGCAACCTGAAAGAGGAAAATGAACTTACATGAAACACCTGAAGATCATATGCAGCCTGAAACACAAATACCAGACTAATTTTGGCATTCAAATTCAAAGTTATAGACAAAAATATCGCTCGTCCAGTACCTGCGAAGAATGCTATAGAGTTCTGGCCTAGCTCGCATCCAATCAGCAAAAGTGACATGACCAAGCGAACCAGATTGGAGGAAAGCACCCTCTGAATGAAGGTATACAGCAAAGCATATAAGGAAGTAATATCTTTCCAAGTACTCAACAAAGAATGATAGTGCTGCTTCTCTCTTCTTTTCATCAGGTTGACGCAAAATACTACTCCGATAGGTTGCAATCGCCTCCCTTAGATTCTGTAAGTTAATTCAAGTAAATATTTGGACCTTTTACCCTAAGTGAAAACCCATAAGACAAACACTATACAGTTTCTTATCTATCAGATCGTATACCTAGGTATTAAAATTCACAAAAAATACCTGCATGGATGCACATTTGTCGATGACTTTATCAACTTGCCTTTTGCCTTCAACACCACCCTGCAATCATGAAACCAATTAATTGTTAGAACCAGCCGGACCAGCAAGATGATCAAATAAAGACAAACAGAAAGGGACTAAATACCTCTAAGACTCGTAACAAACTCCTAACGACTGCATATTCCCCTCTACGGATTGCCTCCTCAGAATTTGGCAGATTTATAGTAATATTTTCACCAGCTTTAAAGATTCTCCCAAAAGAGTTGTTTCTTGGGAATCCTTGATCTTTATTCAACATCATATACCAAAGAAAAAAATGACAGGTTAGTAGAAACTTCTAGCATAATGTACTGACTTAAACACCAATTTTTCATGACTCGTTGTGACTAGTTTATATTTTGTTCAAAAAAAGCTGGTGTTATATATCTGCACAAGAGGGTTGACATGTGATTATTTGGTTAGTCCATACCGTTTCATTTCTTTCTGAACTATAAACAACTACGACATTCCAAAAGCTATGAAAGTAGAAAACTCAAAATAATGTTCCCCATATTAGGTTCTTCTGTTTCCGAAAAAATCACAAATTATAGGAACAACATTCGTTAGAGTCTCTTCTCATCTTCTTCGTAAGTTGAATGGTCGGAGAGGATGAGGTACCTGATGCTCCAGTACGCTTGAAATAGACGAGAGTTGCAATCACCATTCCAGTCGTTGTACGTCCACGTCCCATTTGACAATTGAAAATTATCTCCGTATTAATGTCAGCTTGAGATATCTTCCTAATCTGCAAACACACATGTAAATTAATATATCAGTTGACAGGAACATAGTAACCCCCATATTATGTTACGTACCTAGAAAATACCAAATGGAAAGAGATAAGATCACTGAAGGTTGTCGACTTAAAGGAATGGCATAAAAATAAACTCTCCTAGCTTGGTGTTTCGCCAAAGTTACCCACAAAAGTGTTCTAACTAATTTCGTAAGCCTAAGACTTACCAACGTATCAAAATCTGTTTCTTTTGGTGACTTTTCATCCGTTACAGGAACCCGCTCATAATCGACCAGGTAGCCTTCAGCTTGCAGTTCTTCGTAAACCTAGATCCAGAGAAATGCATAAGCAAAAATAATGACATGGATCTGGAAATCCCAAAAAAAGGTGCATGTTCTGCATCAAACACATACGAGACTTCATTCCAATGTCTACCTCAAGCAGCGTCTTTAAAGAATCAGTTGAGACTGGCTCCCATTGGTCCACCATCTGACCATCTGGCAGTTCATCAGTGACAAGTATCTTATTCCCATATCTGTCAGGAAAATGGTCAAATACACCCCAAAGCAAAAACAATGTGATACATACAAATTTAGATCATTTTGAAGACCTAGTGGCTACAGCAAAATACATACCTAGACGCCTCCATGAGAATATCTTCTTTCAACCTTGCTTCCATTTGCTCTACCCTTACCCTGTTGATTCCCTGATCAGAAAGACAAACTTAAGGTCAGAAATTAAAGGAATCCACGGGTACATAGTATTTCTGAGTTACTTTATCAGCGGAGATAACGTGCCTCCACCCAACAAACTAATGTATAAAAGGCTAATTGATGCATAAAAACATGTGCCTCCGAGTGGACTGACGTGATATAAATCAAAGAGCAAGTGAAAATATACGAGGGCAAGGCTTTTGTACCGTGTACTCAAGATTGGTGAAAGGTTTCTCAACATCACGTAAAACAAAAGGTCGCCCATTTATGTATACTACCTGACAAATGTGAAGGAAATGGCAAGTTAATAATCGAGTATATGAAGCAACAATAAGTGACACATGCCAAGGAATTTATATAAATTGACCAAAATTTCGAGCAGATGAAAATACCGGTTCCTCCCTAAGACTAATCCAGAGAACTTGTACTTGTTTGCCGTCCTTGTGAGCTCCAATGTGCCTAAGAACGTTTCGTATCCCAACAGCGGTTGGGATTGCAACCCCGTGTACACGTAGTGAATCAGCCTGTAACAAAGTCCCAGCAGATAACAAAATGAGATCACAATCTGCATTTTCGAACTCATAAAAACACAATAAACAAGGAAAAGCAATTAGGCAAGATCAAGCTGTATAAGAACTAAACGAGGTATTGTGTGCATAAAACCTAGATTCCACCTGGAATCAAAAGAGAATGCCTAAACATAGAGCCCAAACATATCATCCATGATCCAATTTGGATTTGGTTCACAGATTCAGCTCACTTCGTCCCCAATAAATTTCAAAAAATCTTTCACTACCACCATCCCATAAGATAGTTAGCTCGAATCGAATTTATCATCCTGAATAAGAAAATCAACACAAAAGGGAATCAAAATTCGGGGGAATGGGGAGAGAGACCTGACGGTAATTGGGAGCGCCTTCGATCTGAGGAGACATACGCTTGTTCTGGCAACCCGGGAAATGGTCGCTCTTGAGAATCGTCTTCTTCCCGAGTACCGATCCATCTCTCAGCTTCATCACCTGCTCTGGCTCTTTCGGTATCGACGACATCTCCCATCCAACAAAAACTTCCACACACACTTCTCACCACAGAGCTTCGCAAAACTCACAGATTCGATTCCACACAAACAAAAAGAAAAAAACTGTTGTCACTCTTACGACGAACACCTCGACTCCTCTTTTCACTCTTAAAACTGTTGTCAAATCCGAGAGACAACAAAAATCCAGCGCCAATGCGGAACTAAGAAGAATCGCAGGAATATTCTCGCAGACAACAATTCTCTCAGTGAATGATAAATTTTCTCGCGCGAGAAAAAGGAGAAGGAAAAAATCTAAAAGAGTTTTGAGAGAGATGAAGAAAATCGGATAAGGTCGCGAGAAATGAAACGAATCGAATTAACGCAGAGGATAGATAGTTCCAACAGAACAAATCGGAGAGAATAAGAGAGAGAAGCTCACACGCTTAAATTTGTTAAACTAAATTTTACTTCAAGGTAAGAGGTCTATATATATACATATAGATTGATTGTTAGGAGTATTAATTATATAGTTGATCAAAATAGTAATCAAAAATTAACAATAGATCTTTTATTTTTAACAAGGCATAACGAGAACACTATCTACAAGGTTCCCTTTTTTATTTTTTGGTTTATTTATAATAAGGGAGTATAATTATAATAAATCAAATTTTATATTTTGCATTTGATTAACCGTTTAATTTTCTACTAATATTTTAGCTTGATTTTCTGTAATTTAAGTTGTTGTAAAAAAAAAAAGTTAATAGTTAAGTTATTGTTTAAATCGGACATAATTTATCAGGACTCAACACGTTTAAAAGCTTTGAACCAAACAACAAAGAGTTTAGAAATAGTATCAAATACTTGTTGTGTTGGTAATAAAGTAACTTAAAGGATTAAATAAAAATTAAAATAAGAATTATCAAGATAGTAGAGGAAACGAATTTCTATTGGTCAGTAAATGAGCTGTGGGTCTTGCGTTACACACGAACGTGAAAGGCGTGTCTTTTTCCGTGGTAATTTTATTTGTTAAATTTGGTCTAATATTGTTTTTTTTGTTCCAAACTAACATTTACTATTATGTCAATAAAACATTTCATTTTTTTTTAACGAGAAACATATTGTGTTGTAGTATGATTTGGACATTTTTGAATTTTTAAAACTTTGCCAACATCTGGTAGGCTGATTTTCTTAATACTTACTATGTTAAAATAGTCATGCAGCCATATATCAAAATTAAACACATTATTATGTTAGTCGTCGTGGATAAATAATTGTTTTATTTTGTTAAAATCAATGTTAGTCGTCGTGGAAGGCTTGAAGCAACCTTGGTTGTATAGGAGGACTGTTGGCAGGACCGACAGGTGATTTAATTGTCGTCTTAAATCTTAATTCAGTTTATTAGGCTCTTTTTTTTGTTTTTTAAAGGTTATTAGGCTCTTGTTGACAAAAAAAGGCTCTTTAATTATATTTTTTATTCTTTTATCTCTATGAATTTCATAGCACCACTGTTATTCGACGATTGTCGATATAAATATCTGTGACTTCCAAAAGTTACAAATTAATTTGTAGAAAAAAACGATAATAAGATAAAGACAATGGAATATTCTTTTGGGATGCGACAAAGGGCAATCACCAACCATATATTTGATGATTTTACCTACATACAAAACAAATAATCGGCCGAGACAAAAACATACAGATCAATGATCCAAGTTTGTGGCAACAAAAATATCAGTATTTTAATCACGTAAATATATATATATATATATATATATATATAAATCAAGAAATGAGTATATCTTGGAAAGAGAAATATATATTATGTTTTACAAAAACGTAAGCTAGGCTATATCAGATACTTGGAAAATATAAATATGAGGCGGACTGTGAACAGTGAACAGTGAACACATGCTCAGTAATTTGGTCGTATGTTTCGAAGATTGTTAGATTGTATGCGATATTTTTTGGGGTTAAAGACTTTAAATACAGTAAATTTATTGTGTTATGCGACTCAAAATTTGTTGTTTATTTTGTTTTGGTTGTGAACCCAAAAAAAAAACAATGTTTTGTTGTTCTCTCTAAACTCTTTTCTCTCCTTCAAGGCTTCCGACTGACCAGTTATACAATACAAATACTGCATTGGGGTTAACGTCTGCTAAACTTTATAAATATTTACAGAGCTTAGATTTCTAATGCCATACACGATAATGTATAATTTCATATTTTTAAATTTTTTAAATAAATAAAATATATATTTATAAAAATATATAAATAAATTATTAACAAATATACTACAAAATGAATACTTATAAAATTTATATAAGACTAACAGACACAAATATATGATTTACCAAATACCATATTTTAAATTGAAAAATTTGTGTACAATTAATATTGTAAACTAAGTATAAACAAAGATAACTGTAATAAAAATTCACTAACAAAAAAAAAGAGTTAAGTGATAAATAAGTGTGTGAGCAAAATAAAAAAAGAATAATTAAATTTTGAAAGAAATTACATAGTTTAAATTTTGATTTTTGTGTATATTTGTAAGGGATAAAAAGTTTACACCATACAAAAGAGAAAGTATTTATAAAGATGTCATCAAAATTTTATATGAGATCAATATATGCCCTAAGCCATTGTTTTTTTTTAGTAGGCACGGTTCTGAGTATTTAAACATCTATTATCAAAGTGGTGATATATATTCCATCTTTTTACTGATAAGATTATATAGGCAAATAAATAACCAGACCATATATTGTATAGAAAACCCAGTACGTGAAATGTAAAATGAAAAATCATATTATAATTTTTGTATACGTAAACATATCCGTATCTTTCGCAACTAGTATGATCATAACATAATTGACCAGCTACACTATAGATCTATAGAAATATATATATATAGAAATTGACTATGTAAAGTGGCAGGGCAGGTCACACATATTTAATATATTCTCAAGTTGTTGTCACCGTATTAAAACTATCGGTAAACGACTCTTGTAACGCGCTGTGAGTTAAAACATGATCGGATTCTTCGGTTGATTCTTCGTTTTTAAAATTGTGTTCCCACCTGTTATATGGTATTTTTACGAATATATAAATACTATATTGGTACGAAAGCAAAACAATAATTAAACAAAGACACACGCATATAACACGGTCTAAGGAAATAGTTTGTTTACTCCTTATGTCTTTTACTTATAAACAAGTTAAAACCGTAATACAGCTGATAAAGACAAAAAAACACAATTATACAGATTGCTTTATAGTTCACTAGTTCTGTAAATTTTAGTCATAACGTTACTAGCATTATTACTGAATAGTTTGTTCACAGCATATTATGTTATTAATATAAAGAAAACTATTATCACAAAAGTTAACAGATTTGACATACGTCAGATATTTAAAAGAAAACATGGATAAGAGGTAATCACATAGCTAGTATCAAAGTTAGAAAAAATATAAATATAAAAATCACATACCTAGTATCCTACCCAAACTGATTTTAAATAATAACAATAGTATTATTTTTTTAGCAATAGTATATCTTGTTGATAATATTAAATAGAACCTGTCAAATCATATCAGACTGATTGATGTTGTAGTTTCAAATGCGATTCTCATGGACTTCAAATATGTGGTTCACAAGCTTTTTGTCCTTTGGCTCTACTTAGTCACTAACAAATATTATTTTGCTTAATGTTAATCTAGTCACGTATAACACTAACACATGTGAAATCAAACGAGGGATCGAGTAATCAGTAATATTTAAAATTTTCTCGTATGAACTTGTTAGATTATCAATTTGTCTACGTCCTGCGAGATCTCTCTACCACATGCATCTATTTTCTCGCGACAAAAGAAACTATCCTGTACAGAGAAGCTTTCTCATAAATTACACTCAATAAAGGGTAGTATATAATATGCGACTGTAGTCTATTGTCAAAAGAAAAATCATCTGAGGTTTGTAATCTTGTACCAAAAAATTGTAATAAAATATAAACATTCGTATTACTTTTGAAGTAAGGGTTGCATATGAATCCTGACTTGAAAAACTTACGAAATAATCGTTAATAATATAGTTATACCTGCACGAATTAACAGAAACGGGTAAAAATAGAGGTTTACTGTTTTCTTTCCGAAAACCCAAGGTGACAAGGGTTATTTACTTATTTGACTCGAAATTAATAGCTTACGCTGTGGTGTACCTGGGATAGATTTTAAAATGTTTAGGGGTTTATATGCAATTTTGCCTTAATTTTAATATTTATCATCGCGCGAAATCGGTGATAGGACGGTGCCCGACCCGTATTTCCACGTAAAACCGACCCGGTTCAACATTATTTTGACCCGATCCGGTTAAATAGAGAAGACGCAGATAACTCTAGAGCCTGAAACTCCTCGGCGAGGATTTTTTGTTTCCCTGGATTTTTTGTTTCCCTGGATTCTATCGCTTTTTGCTACTTACACAACGAGCTCTTCCTAGCTCATGCAGGACGATATGTCGCAAGAGATAATCCTCCTTAAAAAGAAACCATTTGTATCCCAGTGAACCTGATCCAAGGGAGAAGTCTGTAAGCTTAAGAATATCAATGGAGCAGATATATATATATATATATTTCAGGACATCACTGTCTCGAAACCGTTCTTTTGTTTGGACAGGACACACAGTTCTGACTACATTATCGCAAGGACTCGGGCACAGAAGAGCCTGATCAACTTGGGAAGGCCAACACATTCAGTTACTATGCTTTTTTACCTCTGGTGAACTCATTTTGGCCTTTCTGATTACTTGAAAATAGAATTTTGATTAACCTTTCTAATCACTGAAATTTTGAACTTGCATAATCTCAAACTCAAGTACTAATGGGGCTGAGTTAAATATTTTGATCTTCAATATCAGAGCATGTTAACGGTTCAAACCAAATATAATACGAAATTTTCATTTTTTTGCAAATTGCGGTCGAATTAAATTGACGAACCGGTAAACCCAGCAAAACGAGATTGTCTACAAACAACATGATGTTTGATGGTTTGGATTAAAAACAGCGCGTAGTTTTTTGTTGTCTGCTTGGCTCGGTGGGCAGTGGCCAACTGTACCCACCAATTCAAACAACACGGTTACACGCAAACGCTGAGAAATCCCCAAATCTCCTCAAATTAGGGTTTCAGTCGTAATTCATTTCCTTTCGCTCAATCGATTTCACGTGATGCCGTCGTTATCAGTGAGCATTCCCTTGATTTTTCTGGCTTTCTGCTTGATCGGCTTACAAGCTGCGGATGATCTCCCAGAAAAATCCGGCGGCGACGTCTGCGGCGGGATTTCGGATTCGGGTGGGTGCCCAATAAACTGTTTCCGGGCGGATCCGGTTTGCGGAGCCGATGGAATCACGTATTGGTGTGGTTGTCCAGACGCAGCGTGCCATGGAGCTCGTGTAGTAAAAACAGGAGCTTGCGATGCAGGTAACGCCGGAAGTGCTTCTGTACCGGGTCAAGCTTTGTTATTGATTCATATCGTTTGGCTCTTCGTGCTCGGACTCTCTCTTCTCGTTGGTGTTTTCTGATCTCAAAGAGTTAATGGCGGATGGATTAGAGAAGGATATTGTTCCCGATTCATTTTCTTTGTAGCTTCTTTGTCATACTTGTGTTTGAGATGATTCATATGCTCTGTAGATCACACGTAGAATGGTTTGTCCTCTGTTTTTGTACTGTGTAAGTTGAGTTGGTTTTCTCTTAATTGATTTGCCTGCTTTGTGTGCTTACTATATCTCGTCTTGCGTATCAGTTTTGTTTCCTTTAAAGGATGAATCTTTGGATTTCTCTTTACTTTGGTTTGTCCTCAACAAACCATCTTTCACAATGGCAAGTACTTGATGGATCAGCCATTGAAACTAGCAGTAAGTATGTGCTTCGAGACCTGATTCATGGAGGTTAGGCATACTAAAGGTTTCCACTTTTAAACATGATCCTTCGATAAGGACTTGACACGCGAATCTGGATATTTTCCGCTATAGCTCCAACTATATGTTTCAGATTGTCTGTTCACTTGAAAGGTCTTAAATGGTTCAAAGTCTGCAATCTCTTTTGCCATGGTCACCTTGTCCTATCC
>JAXGFM010000015.1:22445000-22446652 GCA_039880935.1 Streptanthus diversifolius | reverse complement strand
AACCCAACCCCTAAACCTAAACCCTAACACCCTAACCCCTAAACCCTAAACCCTAAACCCTAAACCCTAAACCCTAAACCCTAAACCCTAAACCCTAAACCCTAAACCCTAAACCCTAAACCCTAACCTAAACCCTAAACCCTAAAACCCTAAACCCTAAACCCTAAACCCTAAACCCTAAACCCTAAACCCTAAACCCTAAACCCTAAACCCTAAACCCTAAACCCTAAACCCTAAACCCTAAACCCTAAACCCTAAACCCTAAACCCTAAACCCTAAACCCTAAACCCTAAACCCTAAACCCTAAACCCTAAACCCTAAACCCTAAACCCTAAACCCTAAACCCTAAACCCTAAACCCTAAACCCTAAACCCTAAACCCTAAACCCTAAACCCTAAACCCTAAACCCTAAACCCTAAACCCTAAACCCTAAACCCTAAACCCTAAACCCTAAACCCTAAACCCTAAACCCTAAACCCTAAACCCTAAACCCTAAACCCTAAACCCTAAACCCTAAACCCTAAACCCTAAACCCTAAACCCTAAACCCTAAACCCTAAACCCTAAACCCTAAACCCTAAACCCTAAACCCTAAACCCTAAACCCTAAACCCTAAACCCTAAACCCTAAACCCTAAACCCTAAACCCTAAACCCTAAACCCTAAACCCTAAACCCTAAACCCTAAACCCTAAACCCTAAACCCTAAACCCTAAACCCTAAACCCTAAACCCTAAACCCTAAACCCTAAACCCTAAACCCTAAACCCTAAACCCTAAACCCTAAACCCTAAACCCTAAACCCTAAACCCTAAACCCTAAACCCTAAACCCTAAACCCTAAACCCTAAACCCTAAACCCTAAACCCTAAACCCTAAACCCTAAACCCTAAACCCTAAACCCTAAACCCTAAACCCTAAACCCTAAACCCTAAACCCTAAACCCTAAACCCTAAACCCTAAACCCTAAACCCTAAACCCTAAACCCTAAACCCTAAACCCTAAACCCTAAACCCTAAACCCTAAACCCTAAACCCTAAACCCTAAACCCTAAACCCTAAACCCTAAACCCTAAACCCTAAACCCTAAACCCTAAACCCTAAACCCTAAACCCTAAACCCTAAACCCTAAACCCTAAACCCTAAACCCTAAACCCTAAACCCTAAACCCTAAACCCTAAACCCTAAACCCTAAACCCTAAACCCTAAACCCTAAACCCTAAACCCTAAACCCTAAACCCTAAACCCTAAACCCTAAACCCTAAACCCTAAACCCTAAACCCTAAACCCTAAACCCTAAACCCTAAACCCTAAACCCTAAACCCTAAACCCTAAACCCTAAACCCTAAACCCTAAACCCTAAACCCTAAACCCTAAACCCTAAACCCTAAACCCTAAACCCTAAACCCTAAACCCTAAACCCTAAACCCTAAACCCTAAACCCTAAACCCTAAACCCTAAACCCTAAACCCTAAACCCTAAACCCTAAACCCTAAACCCTAAACCCTAAACCCTAAACCCTAAACCCTAAACCCTAAACCCTAAACCCTAAACCCTAAACCCTAAACCCTAAACCCTAAACCCTAAACCCTAAACCCTAAACCCTAAACCCTAAACCCTAAACCCTAAACCCTAAACCCTAAACCCTAAACCCTAAA